>VXBP01008065.1:0-12560 GCA_013400115.1 Rhinopomastus cyanomelas
CTTCCAATCCCTAATGATTCTGTGATTCTATGACGTGGCACATTAAAGTCTGCCCGAGTCCTGTCTGAGAACTCCAGATCTTGCTGCACTACCTGAAGCTAGGAGCTAGGGGTAGGATAAGGCCTTTGGCCCATGTTAATAAAAAAGGGACCCAAGTCTCAGTGTGACCCATCACTCTTTTATTTCATATTGCTACACTTCTGGTGCAGAAGTGTTTAGAAAGTCAAAACAACCGTAGCAGCTTGTCATCTCTTAAATATTAGGTGCTTTAGGTGTGAGTGCTATAGAAAAAAAGAGGGTTAAATAGGCAGCTAAAGAACACAGCGATCTATTTTTATAATCTATAAATAATGCCTCTCTGAAAACATTAAGAAAAACCAAAGAGTTTGTCATTTCCTTCAAGTAAGAAAGTTCACATCCTGGCATTAATATAAGTGTATATTAATTCCAGATTAGATAGCTCTATCACTTAGTGGTGATACAACAGAATTGTACAAAATAAAAATCTTGAGTGTTTCAGTATTTTCTATTGCTCTCTCTCTGCAGTTTTCCACAGTGAGTAGAATAATAGTGCTGATCTTTCCTACTGAGGTTTAGAAATGGAAATGGGTCATAGATCTTTGTGACCTGGAAGTGACATTAATTATCATTAGAATCAGAGAAGTGCACTGAGGAGAAAAGAGAGGCTGTAATGTAATTCCACAACCAACAACTTTCTGAGATCCTTTTAGATAGCTTCAACAAATTTTCTCCCCTCTCTGAATTTCTCACTGCATAGTTTTAGCACTTCACTCTGCACAACCCATCAGAACATAGTTGATACCACTTTCTCCTCCTTTCCTTCCCTCTGGATGACCCTGCTTTTCTCTTTCTCTATGAACTCAGACTCAAAAGAATTCCTACTGTATTTTCACAATGAAAGACTAATACATCTGGACATAAGTGTAATTCCCTCACTGATCAGTAATGGTCACACTGTAGAACAGCACTCTTCCTTTTCTGAGGTACCTAGAAGGCTATTCAACACCCATTTGTATCCTCCTTAAAAAAGTTTTCTTCCCCTTTTTGTTGCAGATGAAGATGTTTGACAGTGATTTAAACACAATTCAGGATTAATTGCAAGCATAAGGGAAATCAGAAGGTTGGATTTTAGCATGTAATGATTAACACACTGAAGAACTAACAAGAGATTTAGCAAAATAAAGCAGTGATATGACTACATTTTGAGACTGAAGGTAACTTTAATAAAATTCTGTCTATACATACAAATACAGAAAATGTAGTGAGGAGAAAATACACCCTTTTCTAATCATACAATCATAGAATCACAGAATCATTAGGGATTGGAAGTGAACCCGAAAGATCATCTAGTCCAATCCCCCTGCCACATCAGGATCACTTCACTGGAGAAGTTATGGAATCAGAATCACTCAGGGTTGGAAGGGACCACAGGATCATCTAGTTCCAACCCCCCAACCAGGCTGGGACACCCCACCCTAGACCAGCCTGGCCTTAAACACCTCCAGGGATGGGGCTTCCACCACCTCCCTCGGCAACCCATTCCAGGCTCTCACCACTCTCACAGTGAAGAACTTTCTCCTCACATCCACTCTAAATCATAGAATCATAGAATCATAGAATCATTACGGATCGGAAGGGACCTCGAAAGATCATCTAGTCCAATCCGCCTGCAACAGCAGGATCACCTAAACCAAGTCACACAGGAACCTGTCCAGTCGGGTCTTGAACATCTCCAGAGAAGGAGACTCCACAACCCCCCTGGGCAGCCTGTTCCAGTGCTCCGTCACCCTCACTGTGAAGAAGTTCCTTCTCAGGTTGATGCGGAACCTCCTATGTTCCAGCTTACAACCATTGCCCCTTGTCCTATCACTACATGACACCGAGAACAGCCCAGTGCCATCCTCCTGACACCCACCCCTCAAATATTTGTAGACATTAATGAGGTCGCCCCTCAGTCTCCTCTTATCCNCCCCCCAACCAGGCTGGGACACCCCACCCTAGACCAGCCTGGCCTTAAACACCTCCAGGGATGGGGCTTCCACCACCTCCCTCGGCAACCCATTCCAGGCTCTCACCACTCTCACAGTGAAGAACTTTCTCCTCACATCCACTCTAAATCTACCCATCTCCAGCTTTGCTCCATTCCCCCTAGTTCTATCTCTGCCTGACATCCTATAAAGTTACTCCCCAGCCCTTCTACAGGCTCCCTTCAGACACTGGAAGGCCACAAAAAGGTCACCTGGGAGCCTCCTCTTCTCCAGACTCAACAGCCCCTTCTCCCCAACAGTGGAGAAGGAATAGATAATCTTTAATAGTTGTTTCCAACCCACGCCCATCTATGATTCTGTGATGTTCTGCATTTACAAGCTCAACCACAAAATAATTCAGTAAAAATACTGAAAGACATTTATTTATTGTTTGTGTGTTTGCTGCAGTCTTTAAGGAATTACAATAAACTTGGCTTATTAGACAGACGAGCATGAGTTGAAAAGGCAAACATGGTATCTGACTGGGGACCCGCATATCAGTTTATTTCAAAACCTCTCACACAAAGTCTGTGCATAGATTATTAGAACTCTGTTTACTGCAGGATCACAAGATCACAGAACATTAGGGATTGGCAGGGACCTCAAAAGATCGTCTAGTCCAATCCCCCTGCCAGAGCAGGATCACCTAGTTGTAAATTGCTGGGTGTTCTGTGATGGGGTGTGGGGTGTTTTTTTTTAAATCATAATCACTACTGCGAGTCTGGCTGTCCCAGCTGTTCCCAAGTAGGTCACTAAACTGAAGATCAGATCCTTCCAAAACACCACTATCTCCTTCTAGATGGCAAACAGAGGACAGGAGGCAGAGCTCCGAAAATCTGCATTTCCTACATCTCTGGACATCCACATGCTGGACTGATGAACTCAGGGGTTGTTTTGAAAACAGCCTTGAGTGTCTCAGAAATTAAGGAGCTCTGCTTTGACCTACTCTAACAGACTTAGTGATTAAGTCTTGTTAATTTCAATAAAAACAAAGACAACCATCATGGGGAAATTCAGGGAAGCCCATCAAAACCACACATGATCAGCTGTAGCTTTTACCTGGCCCATACTCACTGCTACAGTAAATAAAAACAGATTCAGAAGCTTTAGACCTCCCTCCACCTATTGCTCCTCCTTCAAAACTTTGCCCCCAAGTTTCAGAAAAAAAATCCCACAATCAGTTTCTTGCTCAACAAGTGCCTCCCCTGCTAAAAACTGCCAAACACAGCCCTTCAACTGTTCAGGTCCTACCCCTTCGGAAGTCCCAAAACTTGTGGTGGCTCCTCTCTCTTTTCTTCCCCCCACTCCAGCAGGTGATTGCAATAAAAATTACAACCTTCAGGCAACGAGCACACCTGCCTCAAACCACAACCCAGGGCACAAAGACGGCAAGGAGACTCACAGAATCACAGAACGTTAGGGATTGGAAGGGACCTCGAAAGATCATCCAGTCCAATCCCCCTGCCCCAGCAGGATGCCCCAGATCAAGCTGCACAGGAACATGTCCAGGAGGGCTCTAAACCTCACCAGAGAAGGAGACTCCACAAACTCCCTGTGCAGCCCCTTTCAGTGCTCTGTCACCCTCACTGGGAAGAAGTTATAGAATCATAGAATCATCAAGTAGGCATCTCCAAAATGTTTCACAGAGAAAGCAGTCTATAGCTTATGCTCTACATAAGCGTTCCATGGAATAACATGTACTGCTGATCTATCATCTGTATGGAAACAGAAGCCACCATAGCCCAGTTTAATGAGTTGCATATTCAATACCCTAATAAAATCAAACATGTTCCTTTTTTGCACTCAGAAGCAATTGAATATCCTGTTTCTTTGACCTGTATTCCATATGTGTTGTTTAGTACATCCTGAAGTGCAGCCAAAGCCTGTCGTTAGTACGTAATTAATATGCTTCAGTTAGACACTCATTTGCACTTCAGTCAAAATCTCCAGATGCTGGACATTAGTAGATCCGTGCAAGCCAGTGCAGTGCATATTCCAGCCAGCAAAACAGTGGCACACTTTCCTATACAGGCTAAGATACAGTTAAAAAATCTCATCTCTTAGCATCTGAAAAATAAGTTGCACTGTTCTACAGTGGTGTCGTAGATAATGACAGATGGGAAGAGGAAGAAAGGAGAGGGAGAGAGAAAAGAAATGAGGAAGGTGGGACTTCTGTTTGTTAAATCTATGGGCTTTCTTGTAGTTAATGTGTTTTTGCTAAGAATAAAGTAATATCCTAAACCTGTACGTTACAGTGTTTTCCATGAAAATTGAACTAAGTCAGCAAAGCAGAACTAACCTTTGAGTTATGCAAGAGCAGATTGCTCTTTTTTAATTTTTTTTTTCTTTTCAAACTTCTTTTACAAGTATTCAATACATTTTCCAAAGGGAGAAAGTTTAATGAGTCCAGGACCTTTGGTGTGCCTAATACACAATTTCATTAGTATGTTGATTTATTACTACTGAGAAAGTACCTAGCATCTTCAGAAATAGGCCAAGGCTTCACTGTTCTAGGTATTGCACAAGCCCAGGCAAGGAGGTGACCTTTCCTAGGAAATATGGCATTGTAAAACATAAGAAGCAGCAGTAAAGGTCTACAGACTCTAATAGAAAAATATGACAGTAATTACAACATCTCCTTTCTCATCTTCACGACAAAATAGTTATTAAAAATATTTCATCTTATGCATTTAGTCATTTCCCAGACTTCAAGTTTAATTTAAATCTAAGACAGTGTAGAAATAACTTAGCTGAACTTGAGGAATTAGTTCCATGTACATTGATATAAGGATTAGTAGCATGATTTTTAGGGATTTTTAAGGGATTCCCCGGTTCTAATTTAGGTAATTGAAGCAAAATAGAACTAAAAGCTCCATTCCAGGTGTGAACAGCTTCCACTGTTTAATTAGAAACTTCCAGAGATGCTCCTTACAAAGAGGTATGCGCAGTCTTCATAAGAATCATAGAATCCTTTGGGTCGGAAAGGACTTCTAGAGGTCTCTAGTCCAAACTGTTGCACAAAAAAGTAATTAAAAGCTGAATTCAGACCATGTTGTTCAGGGGTTTATCAATTTTCTAGATAATCTCCTTGTATGTGCTCAAAGGCTGCAACTAAGTCCCTTCTGAAGTTGTTATTCTCCAAGCTGAAGAACAACCTTGTCAGCCTCTGCTGTAGGACAGGTGTTTTAGCACACAACCACCTTGGTGGCCCTTTGTGGAACTTGCTTCTCTGCTTTCCTATCCTGCATGGCTCCTGTTTCACAAACTTCATTGCCAAACTCGAACTTCTAATGCACCCAGCATAAGACCCTTTATTCATCAAAGAGCTTCAGTTTCTTCCTTTCATACTCTCTTTTCAGATATTTAGTAGGTATTATATTTAGTAGATAGGCCTCAAGAGGAGACAGAGAAGGCTCAAGTTGCTTGCCTCAGTGCAGTAACAGTGGCATCTTGAATGCCACAGGGCATCTTTGCTTCATCTGCATCTGTTCTTCCAGAAGGGTGCTGGTGACCTGCAGGCCCTTTGTCGTATCACTCAGACAACATGCATGCCACAGACATCCTCAAATGTCTCACAGAGAGCTGGAAGCTTTATTTAGACAATTAAATTGAGGTCTCAGAGATCAAATCAATCTTTAAACTTTCTGCTCTTTGTCATATGAGACCACTGAAGTAATGGCCACTGCTACAATAAACTGAGCTATATCTCCCCTGAGGTAGGATTGAGTAAAGCTGGCTTCTTCCCAGTGAGTTATGGCTTTCTCACAGCTTGCAAGGCCATCTGTAAGTATGATCCTTCCATAAAATCCCTTTCCTCAGTTTGATCAATGCAACATTGTTTTTAGAAGTCAGTTCTCTCCATTTCTTTGTAGAATCATAGAATCACTATGGACTGGAAGGGACCTCGAAAGATCATTAGCTCTTTCAAGGAACAGAGGTATGACTTTTCAAATCAAAGGACATTCTGTGTGTCTGTCTATGTGGATATTAGATTTTAGGTGTGGTGTTTGTTAGCTCAGCTGGCATCTGAGCACCACACAGCTACTCACTCACTCCATTTATTTCAGGATGGGGGAAAGAATCAGAAAAGCAGAAGTGAGAAAACTCATGAGCTGAGATAAAGTCAATTTAATGAGTAAAGCAAAAGCCACACATGCAAGAAAAATAAAATGAGAAATACATTCACTCCCTCCCACTGGCAGGCAGGGGTTCAGCCTTCTCTAGACAAGACCGGCTCCACTACACGTAACAGTTACAGAATCACTCGGATTGGAAAAGACCCCTGGGATCATCGAGTCCAACCATCTGACCTACCTTACGAGTTCGCCCCTAAGCTATACCTCTCAACACCTCATCCAAACAATCCAGGGATGGTGACTCAACCACCTCCCTGGGAAGCCTATTCCAGTGCTTTACCACCCTTTCTGTGAAAAGATTCTTCCTAATATCAAGTCTAAACCTACCCTGTTGTAATTTGGATCCAATCCCTCTTGTTCTATCACTAATTGCTTGTGAGAAGAGACCAGCACCAACCTCTCCAGAAGACGGAAAACAAAAGCCATAGTTCTGAGCACTCCCTCTTCCTTCCTCATGAAGAAGCATGGAATATGTCTTTGGTCAGTAGGAGCCAGCTGTCCCAACTGTGTCACCTCCCAATGATTTGTCCCCGCTCCCTCCAACCTCTGTGGTTGTACTAGCAGATAAGGCTTTGACTTTGTGTAAGCACTGCTCAGCAGTAATGAAAACATCGCTGTATGATCAACACTGTTTACAGCACTAACTCAGAACAGAGCTGCACACCAGCTACTATGAAGATTAACTGTAACCCAGCCAAAACCAGTACATTGTTGATAAGCCAAGAGCTAGTAGAAAAGATGCTCACATTGCAGCTCTGAGACTGAATGATGGTCCTAGTGCCCTTAAACTATGCTGGAAGAAATGGATCTGCCTTTTTGATACAGAGAAGGAAAACAAACCAGAAAGCTGTCATGATAATTTGTTGTGCAAAGCAGGGAAAGTAGTCCTCAGAGGCAATCCTTTGAGAAGTTATATCGAGCCAGTCAGATACCTGTCCAGCTCTGCAAACCACCACCACACCAAGGCTGACTGATTGCACTCTGCAGATCACTGCAAGACCCAGCAGGTCATTTGGAATGTGCTGTTTAAGAGCAATGGAAACAGAAAAGAACTGAGCAACATCTTGACGGAAGTTCCAAGGTCAGCTGAAGGTGAAGGATATGTGATATGAAAGGTTCTTTTCATATATACATAGCAAATGAAGTGAGGTGCCAGAGAAGTATCAGGATTTTGGGTGGCTTCTCCAAATCAAGCTATAGCTTTGATCTGTGCAAGGCTGATCGGTCTCTAACACTTTAACTGCCTTTCTCCATTAGGACAATTCAGTAAGCTAGCAATCAGACATTTCTTCCCAGAAAAGTTCTTTTTGTATTCAATCCATGATGTCAGATGACTGAGCCAGATTCTCAAGGGAATTGATTACTGCTTGCGAACTCCATGGTTTGTTTTTCCCTCTGTCATTCACTCTTGCAACAGACAGACCGACAGACACTCTGTTAGTTTTATGTAGATGTGTATTCTGTCAATGTCTCGTACACCCTCACTTGCTCTACAAATTACACTTAGCAGGCAGGTCAGGTGTCGTGCAGGCAGATGACTGTATATTTAATACCTTTAGGTTTCTTACATATTCATGCATAAATTACAATGGAAAACTACATAGACTTAAAGGGATTTAAAAATGAGGGAAGAAATAAAATTCTAGGTTTCATCAAACAGCAGCTTTAAAAACTCACTTTCTAGGTAGCTTTACAGTTAAAAAAGTCGTAGCTTCTTTGAGGTTTCAGTAATTCCCAAACAACACTAAACTCAGGTGCAAGGCACCTTTTCAAGCTTATCCTCTTTCACACTCTTTTTCCTCTGAGTGTTCTCAAACGCTGTCTTTTATCCCAAAGGCTAAACTGTGCTTTGGGCTGGGTCCAATGAGCTAGAGCTCCTCTAGAAGGTTACCAGTAACTGACCTGTGGCTTCTACCCCCTTGTCTGATAACACAAACCCACCGACAGTGACTGCAGCAAGGTACAGCCTAGAAACAGATGTGTCAGCTCAGGGCTGCAGTAAAATTAATGCCTACATTTCTGTGTGACAATTACATGATACCCTAGTTCACCGTGGGACAAAGAAGCGAGCAGTACTAGAGCCTGTTAGAACAGACAAACTGAGGTAGCATAAGGAGGTGCATACTGATGTGTGTATGTCTACGTTGATGTGTGTTATGTGTGTTTACACATACACATATGTGTGTTACTGATATTACAATAATAAAGAGATTGTCCTCCTCACTGTCCTCTCTATTCGCAAATTTGTCTCAGAAGGGAAATTACTACTTTCTGTGTGCCTTGAAATCACTCAAAATATGTTTGTTGCCTTGGGACAGGAATTGACACTTCTGTGGTTGGGATACACTGGGAAAGCTCTAATCACAGCAAGACAGACAGGAGCTCTGGGTATCTGGGACTGCTCATTAAAACAAAATAGCTTTTTAAAAACCTGTTTTTCAAAATAAATTTCCCTTAAACTCCCCATTGCTAGCAGATTTCTCCCTAGTGATAAATCCAACAGCAGCTCAGAACAAATAAATAAATAAGCATGAAAATGCCTGTCTGCTAACGAGACCCCCAGAAGCAGGACTTGATCTCAAAACACCAGCTCCACTGCTTGATTTCTGCGTGAGGATAAAAGCTCCTGCGTGACGTTAAGCTGGACGTCTGGCTTCAGTGCGTGCATTTTCATAATCTTCATAATCAGAGCCTGAGTCCTGAAGGGGCTGTAAGGACTTCAGATCAAGGGTTTAGGAGTGCTGCAATTGTGCAGTGTTTGGAGCAGCCTCCTGTTTATCTTGCCTCATCACTGCATGCCGGAGCATTAAGCCACGGCTGCTCTCTCCAGACTGATGGCACAGCCACGTGATGCTTCTCCGGAGTCCACTTGTGTTAATCGAGATAAATACTCTTTTGCAAGATGCAGCTGGTGCTCAAGGAGGCCTGGAAGAGACATAATCCGATTTAAGGAGGCTTATTTCTGATGATTTTGTTTTATGTTTCAGAGGACTGGGGTGAAGCTCTTGGTTCAGAGTCAGTATCTGATCTGTCACTCCTTTCAGCAAACTCGCTTTTTAGCCTACGTGCTTGTACAGCAGTGCTCACGACTGCAGACCTGTGGGTTAACACGTGCACTCAGCTTTTCTGCAGGGAGGAGTAAACTCAGAGGGATAGTCGTGCTTAGGGAAATCTCCGTTGAATGCTATTGCCCTTTTCTTTAACTTCTGTGTGACCTAATTCTCACGTGTTAAAAGATGAGTTAGCAAAAGTGTCCTGTTAGTGCTGTGCTCTTCTTTATTGAAGTGGAGATATTCCGCAGAACCACGGAACCATTCTTTGGTTGGAAGAGACACTTTAAATTCATCAAGTCATGGCAGTTTACATCTTCCCTAACTGACGTCTTGTTTTCTGGCTTCCTGAACCACCACGAATGCAGTTCAAATTCCTTTGGAAGGGGGAATCTGATTCAGATTTCAGTTTGTCCCTGATTCTTCTTCCAAACATGACTAAAACTTAACATTGCAACTGTCACAGCACTTTCTTTCATTAATCACCTTCCAAATAACGGTGTTGAAAATCTCACTCTTGATAATTACCATAATCTGAAATTTATAATTAACTGGAAGAAGCTAATCCAGTCGGAACTGCTGGAGAAAAATGCAGTTGTTTTCCTCCTCTAATCTGATTGAGTGTAAAATCCAGAAGAAATAAAGGCAAAAACCATATTCCCAAATATTGTGAAACATATTCTGTTATTTCTTGAACTTATGCCTAGTTGTTTGCTTCTCTGACAAACAAAAGCCACAACAAACCTATAAAACATCAACACTTCAACTAAGCAGTAGCTGAAGAAAAGGTGATTGGAAAGAAATAGTTTCCTCCAGTGTTAATGTCTGTGTAAACAGTGGCTATATCAAAGGTTGAGCAATTGTCTTCCCATATGTGGAATCAGCTGTGCAATGGTCCTTAGGAAGAATAAAAGCCCACCTGATCCATTTTGTGGCTGTAATTGAGAAGTCGTTTCCCCGTTTGATTGTTTTATTTTACATTATGTAAAGTTGTCGCTTCCTCTTCACTAGCACATGAGCAAGGGAAATTCAACAGATGGTGTCACACCAAGCAGGACCTTCTTAGTTGAAACTACTTTAGCAAAAATTGCGTTTGGCAGACAGAGATACATTTAGGGCCATCGATGTTTTATTTGTTCTTGTCGTAACCAGTTTCTTTGCAGGGTTTTTTTGCAGGTTGAGTTACTGTCTTTATTCACACAGCGTCCTCGGTAATCTCCCGGTGCTGCTGCAGAGCAATTTTAATTATTGTTCAAATGATACAGCCCTTTCTAAAAATGGAAAAAAGAGACTCGGGTGATTAAAAGCTTTATTCTCATAGGAGAAATTTATTTCATCATAGTTCAGAATGTTAAAGTTTGCATGCTCCAGCTTTGATTGTAAGTTAGTCAGATGATGCCTGGGCTATTCATGTGTCCTTGTTCTGGGACTGGCTAGGACAGCAGCTGGTAGAGGCCTGTATTTTACATTTATGACCAAAACAATGCTGATAACATACTAAGGCTTTAGCTATTGTTGCACAGCATTACAACCGCCTCTGTTTCTCCCTTTGTCCCCCAGAGAACTGACTAAGGCTGCGCAAGAGCCTGGGAGAGGACATAACCAGGCAGTTGATGCAATCTAAAGAAAAAGGCATTCCGTGCCGTGTAACATCGTGCTTAGCAGTAGAGACAGAAGGGAACTTGGGGAGTTCTGCCATCTTTTGCTGAGGAACTGACTAGAATCTGGTTTGGAAGGTTGTGAGCAATTGTCTTTGAACCTGACATCCTCTGTGAATCCAGGTTGCGTGTGGTATTGTGAATGGAACATTGTCTAAAATCTGTGCTTTGTCTTCATTTGAGGTTTACTTGAATTTTTTAGTGATCACTTTGTTCTTGAGACAGATTTTTGCTGGTAGAATCATTAATGTCAGTGAGGACAGTTCTCCAAGCACACTGTTCCCCAGAGAAAGACAGGGACAGGAAGAAAAGTAAGTGTTTGGGAGCACAGGACATAGTCATCAGGAGCAGTGGAAAACAAAGGACAAGAACTGAAAAACTAAAGATCTTATTATGCATTAAACAAAAGAAAACATTTTGAAATAACCACTGACAGTTGCTCTCAGAGGCAGAGCAACTCTGTTGTTGTCCAGACTCCATCAAAGGAGTAACAAGTAGTACTAATCCACTCTTGGAATTTTTTGAAATTATAGCCAAAATTACTATCATGAGAGTGAACAAAGCTGTTGTTACTCTTCTGAGTAGCTCCGAGGGACATAATGCTGGTGAATGAACCACTTGTCATGCCCATCTGTCATACACTCAAGAACAGCTGAAGCTCAGCAACAAGCAGGATTCAAATTCAAATTACATTGTTCAGTGTCCTCACTCTGCTGACGCTCATACAGACTGACAGGGCAAATGAGAACTATCAATCCATTAGAACACTCTCTGCCTTATTATTTCTTCTCTGAAACTGTAACCCGCGCCCAACTCATAACTACCTGTATGTGTGGTACCTAAAACCGTGTGTGGCAGGAAGCTCCTGCGTTACAACAGGCCCTGATTTGGGGTGCATCTGCTAGATCACTCCCAGTGAAGGTCCAAGCTCCCTTGTACATTTGCTCCAAAGCTACAACCGTGCTCAGATTGAGCACAGGAAATGTTCTCTGGCACTCAAACATAGTCATGGGTACCAGCAGACCATCCCTTAGCATAGCTTGGCTTGCTTCAACCAGCAGTCAACTCACAAGAAGTGCTCCAAACATAATCAGCAGAGACAGTTCCCAGTAAACACTTAGGACAGAAACACATGATTCCAGAAAAAAATGGTGTTTAACAGGACAGCCTCGTGTTGTTCAACAACAGTGGGCACTGCTGCCAGTGGTTAACCAGGGAACTACTAGGCAAAATGAAGAAGAAGAAGAAAGCCTATAGGTCATGGAAGGAGGGGGTGGCCACTTGGGGTGATTATAAGGCTCTGGTGAGGGAATGTAGGGATGCAACTAGAAAAGCCAAGGCCTCCTTGGAATTAAACTTTGCAGGAGAGGTCAAAGGCAACAAAAAGAACTTCTTCAAATATATAGCAAGTAAAAGTAAAAATAGAGGCAGCGTAGGCCCCCTGCAGAATGAGGTGGGTACCCTGGAAACAGAGGATGCAAAGAAGGCAGAGATACTTAACGCTTTCTTTGCCTCTGTCTATACTGCTAAGGGTTGTCTTGACATTACACTCCAGACTGCAGAGGAGGTTGAGGCAACAGGTGAGCCTGTCTTGGTTGATGAAGACTGGATTAGGGATAAGTTGAGCAAACTGGATGTGCACAAATCCATGGGCCCAGATGGGAGGCA
>VXBP01008065.1:12950-70696 GCA_013400115.1 Rhinopomastus cyanomelas
TTCTCCACCTCTACTCTGCTCTGGTGAGACCACATCTGGCGAATTGTGTCCAGTTGTGGGCTCCTCAGTTCAAGAGGGATGTGGAGCTGCTGGAGCGAGTCCAGCATAGGGCAACAAAGATGATAAAGGAGGTGGAGCACCTCCCTTATGAGGAGAGGCTGAGGGAGCTGGGTCTCTTTAGCTTGGATAAGAGGAGACTGAGGGGTGACCTCACTAATGTCTATAAATATGATGAGGGGTGGGTGTCAGGAGGATGGAGCTGGGCTGTTCTCAGTGTCATGTAATGATAGGATGAGGGGCAATGGTTGTAAGCTGGAACATAGGAGGTTCCACATCAACCTGAGAAGGAACTTCTTCACGGTGAGTGTGAAGCACTGGAACAGGCTGCCCAGGGGGGTTGTGGAGTCTCCTTCACTGGAGATACTCAAGACCCGACTGGATGGGTTCCTGTGTGTTTTGGTTTAGGTGATCCTGCTGTTCCAGGCGGATTGGACTGGATGACCTTTTGAAGTCCCTTCCAATCTGTAGTGATTCTATGAATCAGGGCTATTTAATTCACTGTCCTTTAAAGACATGGCTCTGTTTTTAGAGTCTATGGAGACGATCTGTGAATGAAGCAAAACACTGTTGACTCTGAAGCACCTTCATAGTCTGAATTAAGGGCTTTATTGGTACTCTGCAGTGCAGGTAACCGGTATTATTATTTATACATAATGATGATTTCTGTAGATTTGGTTCTTTTTTTGGGGTTGTTCTGTTTCTTTTGACATGGTTTCTGAAAAACACTCACGGAAATCAATTTCTGATATATTCTGCATTATTCCACTGAAATTGGCCCTTATGTCACTCAAAGCACAGTTAGACTACAGTGCTGAACACTATGAACTTCTCAGTTTGGATAACTTAGTGGCATCTTGTTTGAAACAATCTCTGCAGTTCTCTGATTAGTTTCCTCGGCTGTTTTTCCAGTGAAAGGAGGTAACTTGGAATCAAATGAGCCTTGTAGAGGAAGAGATAAACATGTTAACACGCTTTTCCTGTCAACGTAAATGGACATGAACTGCAGTTGCCCTTATCTTTATTACTTTTCGTAGCTAAATGATGCTGTGCAGCATATTGTCTTTCCTTTTTTTTACAGCATATTCTGTTTCACAAAGTTTCCAGAAACTGAAGATATTTCAGCAGGTGAGAACAACCTCAAGCCATAGTGCTATGTTTAATCAGCCTGGCACATATCTTTTCCTATTCTGTTAAACAAGCAATGGTGTTTTTGCCTAGGCCAGTGAATAAATTGTGTATTTATTTCAGCTGAGTTTGTGTTAGCATAGAAAGAAGAGGAACCACATATCTGAGCAAGGTTACGACAGTGGTTACTGTGAAAGCAGGTTTCTTTATCAAAACTAATCTAAATTGGAGGAAGGCTGTAAGTCAAATAACAAAGGACCCTGACATAGCTGTGATACACTTAATTTCTTTTCTCATTAAAGAGTGATACAGTGTCCTTAGGAGAGGGTCATTTTCTGAGTATCTCAGGGGATCAGATTAATTTGGAATTAGTAGTAAAGTGCTTAAATGGACTCAATCACGACCAAGTGAAACCCGTCCTAGGACTATTAGATAGACAGAAAAAATACAAAACTCCATTAGTGTAGAGAGGTGTCTTTTCATAAACTATGAAAAAAGAAAAAGAGAGGACACTTAAGGTGAGCTTTTCTTTCTCCTTGTCAGCTCTCTACCAGTTTTCTGAAAGACACTGGAATGTGGATTTTTTTTTTTCATTTAGTTTTTAAAACAGTCTGTGGGCAATATGTTTCTCTGTTTATTCTCCTGACTAAAATACAAGCAAGCAGGCTATATAACTTCTTTGTACAGAAGGCTCTGTCCTTGCTAAACAGCACTAATGAAGTTGACCTGTCACTCAGGAAGAGCACCATGAAGCTGTAACTGAGAGGTACATCATATACAAGCCTCACACCAGCTGGGTGACTACACGTAAAATATATCTAGATATTTGTAAATGAGTGTGAGTCTGGATGAAGGGTGGTACACCAGGGACAGGGGTTGGTAGTACTTCCATTACAAGATAAGGTTTTGGGTTCACAGAAGGAATAACTCTGCTATTACAAGAAAGCCACGTGTTCTTATACTTACCTTGCCAAGGAGATCCCTACATTTTTATAGCAACATTATTGACTTTTTTTATTGATGGTTATATTAGAAGAAACATAAATACTCTCAGTTTTATGGCCATAACTGCAGCAGGATGCTACTAGGGTTTTTTCCCCCATCCACATTCTTTCACTCTCTGACAAAATGTAGGCCATTTTCCTTCCACCCCAAATTGCTGTTGTGGCTTTTTTTTTGTCCTTGGGTCTACTATAAACCAGGGACCATGCCACTGTAGTGCAAAATCATAACCATATCCATTAAAAGAGTTGAAAGCAATTCCAGAAAGCAAGACCGGGATGGGAAAGTTGTCTTCAACCACCTACTTGTGAGCTCAGAGGCAGAGTACAGCTTTGCAACGAAATGCCATTCTCCCTCGTTTCACCAATCTGTAAACCTTATTTCTAAACAAATTCCATTTGTTCTCCTCTGTGCCCTTTAATTACCCAGTACTTTCCCATTAACTTAATTATTTAAGTGCTTTTCACTCCCATGCTGTTGCATGTACAGATGCTATGTGTATAATATATTAAACTTGCATTACTGACTTACATTTAAGTGTCACCAGTTGTGTAATGTTCTGCATTTGCTTTGTATTCATGACACTGTGAAGAAATGAAGTGCTCTGTGTTAGTAAACAGAGCTCTGCTTATTGCTGCTCAGAGATGGAGAAAATTGGGAAAAAGACACTACTGCTACTAAAACACATGGGCCTGAGGAAACTGAGCTAGTGATAACCACTCCATCCTCTGCATTACCAGCTTCTTAGGCTGTAAATGGTTTTCTGCTAAAATCAGGGGAAAACCAGTAAGGATGTACTTTGACACTGATATTTTCGTGTATTTGAGAGTGTACCCACTTAGCCAGGAAATCACTTCTCTGAGGAACCTCAAAAGAATGGAAACATTAGTGGCTCCATATTTCACAATTACCTGAGGTCCAGAGTGCCTGAGGAAAATCAAACCAATTTCAAAGTCATGAAAGGTCAACCCCTCCCCCCCAAACTAGCAGCATCTGAATCATTTTCCCAAATTTTGTCATTACTTTCCGTTTTTCCTCTCCCAGGTGTAAAGTCTCCCAACAAAGCCAGAACCTATTTTAAGATCTTCTGCTACTCAGACACCACATATTAACCTTTAATAAAAATACATTCACAGTATTTCTCAATGATATAAATGCAGCAGATTCATCACCTTAAGTTTGAAGTTGTCAGTCAAGTACATCTGGTAAGGTCAAACTGAATCCAGGGAATTTTTTTCCTGAGATAGGACATGTCTGTTCATTTCTTCTGGGTAAACTTGTCTTAAAGGTACATTGATCAGTAAGGGATGAATAACCAAGTGTAGAAGTGACCTTCCTCTCCCACAGCATAATCAGTCACCATACACTATTCACAATGAGATGGTTCTGGCATACAGAAACTGTCTACCCTACCCCAGCAGGAACTAAAAAACCCACTGATATTCTCAAATACGAATTGACCAGAGTACTGTATTTGTGTATATGGCTGGTGAGCAACTGCTCTCCTGGCTATTTTGGTTATGAGTATTAATATCCCACCTCACTTAACTTCAGCCATCCTGGGCTGCACGCATACTGGTCAGTAAAAGAGGACCAGGGTGTCAGTTCAGGCCCCAGACTGTGCTTATCCCAAAATTATTATCACGTGCCAACTAATACTTAATCAAACAATGCCCGGTAGGTTCAGAGGCTGCCATGTACCAGACACAAATCCCAAAAGGCTGTTTAGACAGTAATGCAAAAGCTCTGCCTCTTTACAAAGCCATCTAACACAATTCCAGTCAGGATGGGCACTCAAACACACAGTGCTGTGAGAAGGTGCTATACAGCCATCACGGTATTCACCATACTTTGAAATGAGCAAAAGGGAAAAATAAAGAAAAACACATAGAAAGGAATTACAGGTTTTTACGACTCCAATAAAGCAATCAGGGGATCCAGAGAGACACGGTGCTAAACACTACACAACACAGGCTTGACTTGTCAGTGCAAATCTGCCTCAGAGCCAGACAACAGTGCCTGCTTAGCTGCACATACAGAGGAAGTTACTCACCTTTTCACTTCAGCAACCCTCTAACAAAAGCAAAGAGGAGCCTCCAAGCAGCCAAATATATCCCACCCGTATAAGAAGTATAACTCAACATGGGATCTGTCATCCTTCACAAGGGCTTCTTCAGCTGCCTATTCTCACCAACAGACAACAAACTTCTAGACATATAAATATAGCAGGCATAAGTCCTCTAGGCATGAACAGTCTCATAAAGTCATTGGTCAGTTGCTGTTTTCATTCTTACAGTGAAGCTTTATTTTTCCCCCCACCCTATCTGTAAGAAGCTGCTTTTCTCTAAACGAGTTACCTTTCTTTTGGCAGCTTTAGATCACATTACCCTCTAAGCAGAAAGTCAGCCGAACACCATTCCCGTGTTAGATGGAATGAGATGTTAGTGTACCTGTCCTCTGTGTGCTGAACCACCCTCGAGGCAGATTTTTCTAGCAACCACCTTCATTTAAGAAAGTCTGACATTTTAAAGAACTATCAGTGCAAAACTAAGCATGCAAATCAGCAGCTTGCACAGGATCTGTAGTAAATTAAAATGGAGCTAGTTTCTCCAGATGAAATTCACCCGCTGATTAACATAAAACCTCTTCAAACAGTTGAAGGACAATGAAACTGCTTCACAAGCCCAGTTGACACACAGTTTATTTCCACCCCATGAGGGCAAGATTTCTTTTGCAGGCAAAGTCAGCGTGATTTCACTGACTGCCATGCAGTTACTCCATCTCAGGTTAGCCCACCCTTTTCCGTCAGCAGTCTCCTATGCCCTAGATCCCAAATGTTCACAACAGCACTTGGCTGAAACTGATCTGTGAGGCAAGGTGACTGCAGGCACATAAAACGATCAGAACACGAGCCTGCATGGTGTAAGAGAAACATCTTGTAAAAGAAAACATTGGTTTCCTCACTTGGAGCCTAAGTGTGAGGATTGAAAGTGCACTCATATTGTTGAAATCAAGGCAGGTAATCTCATACTTCAGGTTTGACTTATGAAAACAACTGAAAACATTACACTGTTCTTGCTGTATGCATCGACTTCTGATTCAGTGTCCCAGGCAGGAAAACCTGCTACTACCCATATACCTACCCGTGCTAAATGCAGATGAGGCAGATGGAATACTGAGTGCATATAACTGATGGTAGACAGCAGGCTTCTTTACCAGCTGTGCAATTAAAAAGAGGCACAAGTAAATCATAAATTTGAAAGACAAAGTACTTGAAAGGCCAAAAAGAATGTCTTTAAAGACCATGTTGTGCATCTGAGTGAAACCAGAAAAAATTGTGAGAGATGAAATGAGCTACCCTGATATAGTCCAGAGACTGACCTGTGAGGTTGTTTAACAGATTAAGCATTTATCTGTATTATACTGGTGCAAACACTGGTAAAAAAAAATAGCAAATGCTGACTATTTTGATCAAGGAGAGGAAAGAAAACTGCTTTGTGAATAAACAGAAGCAAATATTAAGTCTTTTCATCTTGGTTTTCAGCATTTTTCCTAATGACCTTTTGAGGGTGTTTTTGAAGACAGAGAACTGGAGTAAGGAGGCCCCTTGCTGTACAACACTACCGAGAGGGCTGAGGAATGGGAAGGACTTCAACCCACCTTATTATGACAGCAAAGGCTAACTAGACCTCTGCCATCATTACGGGCCAGAGCACAGATCACCACCCATGGAATAATGGAAATACATTGTTTTGTGCCCCATTTACTTTTACTAACAGTATCACAGCAGGACCTTCTGCACAAACCAGTGGTGCAAAGAGGTACTCAAACAGTTCCTATAGCACAGTCACATTAGCCAGGGAATTAGATAACATTTTCTCATCCACAGTTATTTTCTAGCCAACTAGTTGTGGCTTTAGTATCCACTTTTAATAAACAATACACCATACTGTCTATTTATGTTCTGCATGGTTGCCCTTTTCACACTTTGACAACTACCAAGACTCTGCTGAGGATATCTTCAGCAGACTGGAGCTACTTACTGACTTGAGATACTAGGACTTTACATCTAGGATTTCATTATGATAGGTACAGGATCACTCCTTTCAGACCTGACTCATAAATCTATTGTTTGGCAAGAGTCATGTCTTGTTTCATTTGGCATGGTGTATTGGTCAAATCTAGATGGTGCGGAGAGTGCTCAAACGGTTTATGAGAGAAGAAACCAGGAGCTGTCCTCACATCAGACATAGCCAGGTCCAGCTGGCTCCTACACAGACTCACTACTGGTGAAATCTGAGCCTGCCAGCAACAGAGCAAATTATGCTGTGTAGCAGCAGAGTGAGAAAGTGGCTTGGTGGGAACCTTAAGGGCAAGTGTAGAGTGCTGGCTCTGAGGAAGAACAACTCCATGCATCAGTACAGGTTAAAAAGGTTCAACTTCTGGCACTTTATTTTGTTATGGAACAGAAGAAAAGCAAAGCCCAAACCCAACCCAATAAATGATGTTCACATAAACTGCCTTCCTTTCTTTGCAGAGGTTATGTGAATGCAATGCCCATACCACTGCTCACTGCCACCATCTTTTCAGTGTGAATTCTTCAATCAGGTCACTTACATGCATGATAAAGAAGAATAGGAATATTTAAACATACCATATTTATCCACAGGCAGATATGCGTGTATTTACCAGAGAGAAGCAGACAGCTGTAAATGAATGGCTTCTCCGTAAAGGCTTTGATTCTCTTTTATCATATGGTGAAATATTTGACCTATTCCTATTGAAAATTTCTGGCTGGTCAATGACATCTTAACATTTTTGCTTAATGAAACTTGAAATTCATATTAGAATGCATCACCTTAAGCAACTACTGAGAGTCTGGAAGAAAGATTCTTAAATTGTTTTAAACTGGAATATTATAACATAATTTAATACAAATACTCCAACTTAGAAATCAGATCAGTTATAAAAAGTTGTTTGTCATATATGTGAAATTTGGAATTGTTTTCCTTTCAGTTTTCAGTAGTTTTCTTTCCTGTCAACAATTTCCTAAGTTTGAGCTAAGTTTTTCTGCCACGTCCTGTTTTCACGCAGCAGTTGCCCTGGGGTTAAATGACAGTTTAACACAAAAACACAGTTAGGGACATGTGGGAGGCAATCACAATGGCAGAACCATGTCTCAAAACAGGAGTGAAACTTTCAATGTCAGATCGCTGACTGTGCTTTAAAAATACTCCTGATACGCAGGTGAACATGGGAATGCATTCATTATTACTCCACAATAAACGTGTTGCATGTGCTCTTACATCCCCAGGAAATGTTCATGTTTTTCCAGCTCCATGTGTCTGCATGCAGCGACAAGCTGAATGCGCTTGCTTTCCTGCTTCTGAGATGTTGAGCGATCTTTTTTAACTCGTATAACTTCAGATACTCTTCTGAACACCAGCAAAAAAATCATTCAAATCACATAACCATACACAGCTACCACTGCCACAGATTCTTCTAGAACAGGTGGACATGTGTGTGTGCAAGGTGTTAACAGTTCAGACGCCCCCAAGAAATCAGTTGTATCATAAGGGAAAAGCAAAACTCTTTGAGCTACCGTGTCTGTTTACACACCTCCAAAGACCCACCGAAGCAAGTCTTCCGTCCCACATTGCAGACAAAATCCTCAGTCTAGACTGAGATATCAGAGCTGAAGAAAAAAGAAATAAGAAATAACAGCACTAGGAGTGATCAGAAATTCATAATCCATTGCAAGGCAAGAATTAAATATGAAAAAAAAATTGGAGCGATCTTGAGTGAACAAAAACATCACTTAGAAAAAACTAATTAGAAAAACAAGAGGGGGAATTAATTTGTTCCTGCACCTACAAGAGATAGGAGAAGAAAAATACCCCCTGCCAAAGCATGAGGAGACATGTTAAGTAAAATGTTTTACCCGTGCTGACTCAGGAGAGTATTGCTTGTGGTTGCAGGCTTTTTTGTGGTTGCAACCTTTCCACTAGAAGTTGAACTAGCTGTTGTCGTACATAAATACAGCGGAGACACTGTCTCTCCTCTCAGGCAGATGGACAAAGAGTGACTTTTTTCTATAATTTCATAATGAGTTTATGCACCACTTTCAAGGGTCAGCTTTTTGCTATGCATGATCTAGAGGTGATAAAATGCTTTATATTAACCCAGTACAATAATATGGTGAATCTGACTAAATAGAATTCACTAAGTTCAGCAATTTCCAGCAGCACGAGAGACTGGAATAAAATCTTTACGTGTATCTCTTCAGTGACGCCTGAGTGACTTGTGAAAAGTCTAATCTGGTTCAGTGCATGTTTTTTTTCAAATTGCTCTCATAATAAAGATTAAAAATGAAAATCCAGGAAAATATATGAAAGCATCTTTTATTTTACAGCTTTTTATGGCTTCATTAGAGCACGCTTTGCTTCCCCAGTAAATTCCAAGATACTACTGAACAGTACGATAGAGATACAAATAAATAATGAATAACTAGAATGTATAGAGAAGGAAAAAGAAGAAACAAATACCTTCTTAAATAAAGAAAATGTGGTTGATTTACTTATTTTTGGAGAAGATAAAAAAAGAATGGTATTACAGCATAAGTATTTAGTATACAGCATTCAGTATTCAGAGTTTACTAAGTATGTTTTTTGCATTTTACCCTTTAAGAATTAAAAAAAAATAGGAATAATAGTTTCTGTGAGTTCTAGATATCTTTTAAATACATAAAATCAAAACCTTTTAGATAAAACAAAGAAAACACAGACCTAAAAGAAACATTTGGGATCTCCAAAACCAGTCTCAATGCTATCACAGACAACAATAATATCTAATCCTTTCACTACATTGATCCACGTCCATTTTAGGATTCAAAGGAGCTTTTTATTCTCACCTGCCCTGCTGAAAAGCTCTTTAGGACCTCACAGCTGTGATAGTTAGAAAATTTCTAATTTCCATTCAAAATTTATTCATGACCAATAATAAAGCATCATTTTGTCAGTGAACTAATAAATGTCATTTCTCTGTAACAGGACGAAAGTCAGCAGAGTAGATTGCGAATCCCTTAAGAAAAGAGTGGAAAAATGCTCAGACAAGACACAAATGAAATTTACCATCAAGGTGTAAAAGAAAAATAATACAGAGCTCATTTCAGCACCACTGTTCATCTCTTTTCTTAAAGCCCATTTTTTTGAACAGCTTAGATTTTACGAAATGAAGTGTTTCAATTGTGTAGAAAGGATGTTGTTTTTAATTCTTCCGAACAATTCAACGCACATTCTTTCTAGGCCATCAGTGACTTCTCTGGCTACCTGGATCAGGTCTTGTCCCGGTAACTTGCACGTCATATTGCTTATGTAACGCTTACAGCTGTGGAACTAGAAGTGCATGTAAAAAGAAAATTAAAATCAGAAAGAAAGGATGTCTGCATCCAGAGGCAGTCACTTTTAAACCTCCGGTTCTAAAAGGTTTGCTGTGGTTTATACCAGTTCAAGCTTTGGCTCATTGTTTCTCTCAATGCTATTTTACCTCTGTGCATAATGTATTCATCACCCTCATCTTCAGGCAGCGTGTGGAAAATTAAGAGTGACAGCTCTATATATCCCTGGATGCATCTTGTTTTCCACCTAATAATGAAATATTCCATCTTTTCAGAAGGAATAGACATTACTGAACAATTTCATAAGGAAATGTGCAGGACCATTCATGTTATTTCATTATTTGGACTCTGTCATGAACCTACCACTCAATGTAGCTTTAGAATTCCAGAGCTGTTTTCTCTGCAGTCAGAGCACAGGGCCAAGACTCAGGAGACACAGATTTATACCTTACTGTGTATTTTCTTTTATAGCTTTAAATAGTGTGAAGGACATTTTCCTTCTGTCTATACATTCATCTCCTTATTATTTGAAAAGGTTAAGAGCTGCCATATTTAATAAATATCTTTTTCCACTGTGTTTCCCAAGAAAAAAGGAAACAGCTATTACAGTGATGGAAAAGCAAAACATTTAGGCCCTAAATTAGACAGGAGAGATTTGAGTCTTTAGTTTTAGATTCTCCACTGATGCTGCATAAGGCAACGGTGTTGTAACAGGTGCTTTCCACATTAATTCACTCTTCTGTTGAGAGCAGCAGCTGCCAGATGAAAGCAAATTCAGGTGGCTGAATTTGTAAAACAGTCAGGTAATGAAGTACAACTTCTTTTCATGGTGATTTTAAACTTTGCCGATTTCAAGGTAGTTCCTATCAGCAAGTATTATTTCTTAATTAAAACAGAGTGAAAGTAGTGAGTGGGTTGGGTTTTTTTTGTTGTTTCTTTTTTGTTTTCCCTTCAGGTTATAACACTTATCCCTTTGGTCGTAGGAGGGGTTGTTTTAAGACAACTTCGTTATGCAAGTAATTGAGCGTAGCCAAATTTTCCTGGTTTCCAGGTTTGTTGTGCTGGTTATTTATTTGTCTCTTTCTTTTTTAAATCTCTCTTTTTAAGGAAGTCATTAAAATACTTAAGCTAGATATTTTCACTCAAAATTAGTAACAAATTCTTCTTAAGTTTTGTAGCAGTGACAGGAAGAAGCTCCTTCACAAGGAAACACTCTGGTCTGACTCTAAAACTATTGCCAAAGAAAACAACTTCAAAACCACTGGCAACGAAATGCCGATGCCGGCACACTGCCTTTACAGAGTGGGCTGTGATTTAAAGCTGTGTCATTAGCATGGAATGGCTGGCTCAGAGAGAAGCAGCAGCAGCTTGAATGGGAGACTGAGGGTAGCCAAATTGGATATTGTACAACATGTATTATTCAAATAGATGGAGGTGTGAGGTGAACATCTGCCTAACTCTTCTCGCATGTGCCAAAACATTCAACCTCTCAGCTTTCCCCTATTCCAGGAATCACTCAAGTGCTTATTGCAAGTAGTTTCAATAAGCTGGAAATTCCTTTCTCAGGTAGTCATCCAGAAGTCTGCTGCTGGCCTTGCACTGAGGAAAAAAACTTCCAGCTTTGATAGGAAGTGTCTGATTTTGAGCCACAGAGGAAGAAAACTATACGTGAAGCAGGGGCAGTGTAGCCTCTACTGGGGGTTCTCATGGAGTGCTTTATAAACTCGGATATTTAGATGATATTTTCTCCATTTATTTTTCTTTCCCTCCTATTTTCACTTTACAAACTGAGTAGGAGAAGTGGAAATAACCTTTTCCTTTTTGGTTACTTCGCTATAGTCTACACATAAAGCTGCCTCAAAAAAATGAAGTTATCTATGAGAAAAACTCAGTAGATAGAAGCAGGGCAAACAGGTTAAATGCTGTAGTGGTATCAATGCAGTGACACAGGGACAAATGATGGTCTCAGGGCTGGAGTTATACTATGACAGCCAGCTGAATAGGAGCCAGCAGTGTGCCCAGGTGGCCAAGGCCAACAACATCCTGATCTAGGGTGGGGTGTCCCTGCCCATGGTAGCGGAGTTGGAACTGGATGATCCTGTGGTACCTTCTAACACTGACTGACTGTATGACTTGGTCTGGGTGATCCTGCTGTGTCAGGGGGATTGGACTGGATGGTCTTTCGACATCCCTTCCAATCTCTAATGGTTCTGTGATTCTCTGGTACTATGATCCTGGCCTGGATCAGGAACAGTGTCACCAGCAGGAGGAGGGAGGTAATGGTGCCCCTGTACTCTGCACTCGTGAGACCACATGTTGAGTACTGGGTCCAGTTTTGGGTGTCACAGTATAAGAACATTGGGGTGCTGGAGCAGGGCCAGAGAAGGGTAATAAGGCTGAGGAGAGGTCTGGAAAACAGGCTGTATGGAGAACGGTTAAGGGAACTGGGGCTATTTAATCTAGAGAAGAGGAGGCTTAGAGGAGACCTTATTTCTCTCTATAGCTACCTAAAAGGAGGTTGTAAGGGGGCTGGTGCTTCTCCCAAATTACTAATGATAGGATGAGGAGAAATGGTCTCAAGTTGCATCAGGGGAAGTTTAGACTGGATATTAGAAAGAAGTTCTTTCCTGAGAGAGTGGCTGGGCACTGGAGTAGGTTGCCCAGGGAGATAGTGGAGTCACCATCCCTGGAGTTTTAAAAGGCTAGCAGATAGAGCACTTGAGGCCATGGTCTGAGAGTTAGGAAGCTGTTGGGATAAGATAAGGACCTGATGATCCTGGAGGTCCTTTCCAGCCATGATGAGTCTATGATTCAATGGCAGACTCCAAATCAAGGAAATATCCCTTGCCTTAAAATGATCCCATTTAGGAAAAAGTATCTTCCTTGTTGCCCATGTAATTTCTGCTTCCAGCTCACCCAGCCACCCATTTATTTGACATTTAAATGTTCACTTTGTCGTAGTTTGTTCATGGATGAAGCACAGAGATCAGGCTTTGGAAGTGTTTGCCTATAACTCAAGTTTTCTAAGTATCAGTGGAATTTCATGGTTATTTTTAAGCCTTCTGTGGTTGGACATTTTTTTTCATATGCAGACATTAAATCAATTTCAGAATGATCTCACTCCTATTGCTCTACTCCTAACTGATGTTTTTCAGTTAATGTATTCCAGGTTCAAGTCAATTCCCTTTGCTACAACAACAATTTGACATTTTTATTCAGCCAGCTACTTCTATAATTGATGTTATTTCTAATACTTTGTTCCAAGAACTTCTTCATCAGACTGCAAATTTTCAAGGACTGTATAACACGGTGTATGGCTTCACTCGTACTCAGAGTGGTTCATCTAGGTCTTAAATGAGCATGTCATCAATGACAATTTTTATCAGACACAGGATGTCTGCACTGGGTCTCCAAAGAACATCACTGTTAATAATTGCTTCCTGAAAGGTCAATACATTTTAAACCTAGATGCAACATCTTTTTACATGACACTAACAGGTTCTCCAAAATATCACGTTGAAGGAAATTCAACACCAGAGACAACTGGAGAGAAGACACTAGCTGGGTTTGATTGAGTGCAACAATTTTGTTGCTGTCAACCCTAGAAGCAATTTTCCAGCATCACGTGGAAGGCAGCTGTAATTGTATTCTGGAAAACATTCATTGTGATAACTTTCAACTGTGTTGAATTGAATGAAAAAAATAAGCATTTCCAAAATGCATTCATTTGCAAGAATGGGTGCAGAGTCTTTCTGAGTTTCTTTCACTCTTAATTCCTTTTTTATTCTCCATGAGGCTTAATATGGGCAGGAGAAATGAAAGAAATAGAATTCATCAGCAGAAAATTTGAAACTTGGGCATTCCTTTACAATGAGGGCTACCTTTGCACATACTTGGCTTCTCAGAAGTCAGCTGACATGAAACAGGAAAATAAAAGATCAGACTCTTCATCCTGAAATGTGTTTTCTCTGCAGGACCTGTTCTCTATATATTGGGTTCATTACAGGTGATGAGGGCAACTTTTGCAAGGATTTAATGTTCATAAAATGATAGCAAATCACTAAAAGGTGAAATCTCTTCTCCTTTTCCATGGCTGCCATTCCTCAGCTGAGCCATCTCAGTATTTCCTTGCATTTTCTGCTATAATGTGATTAAACCTGTGACACGTTGTCAGATGGTTTAGCCAACGACAGGATTACAAAATGCCAGACATATCACTGCTAGCTCCACTCAAGCTCTCCTTAAACACGTTCCTTTCGGTACAAATCATTCATGATCTCTGGGTGCCAAACCAGATACCTTTGAATCCTGCAACTTCTGTGAAAGCTGAGAGGTTAACACTTCTAAAAATAAGGAACACATGATCCCATGCTGAATCACTGGGGAAAACCCACAAAGACAACAAATACATTTTATGGAATATATGCATGAAGTGAATATAACTCTTCCTGGGAAATTATAGCATTGTCCATTCAGGACTGACTGATCATTTAGGACTACCTTCATCACTGAACAGAGGAAGAGATTCTCTTTTCCTGACGCCTTCCTGCTCCTTATATCAAGTAAATAGTTACTATTTGGCTGCACCAGAGCTAATTACCTACAATCCCTTCCCAGCTGAGGTGGGAAGCTAAGTGACATCTGTCATGCTGCAAGTAAAGAAAGAATAGTAATTTCTTTATCTCTTTACTGATACAGCTTCATCAGTCCTTTTGCTCATATAGAAGAGAAAATGCAACCTCCTAATGTTTTTGTTTCTGTCATCCTTCTCTGCTTGCTAATGATTTCTACTACGTCTTACAACACATATTAAAGTGAAGTTTTTCCCTGTCTATGGGGCCTCTGATGGGACAGATAAGTCAATGTGTCACTGCTCTTAAATAGTGGCTAGTGATCGGTATGAGATTACTTCAGCTAACATACTGTTTGGACATTGCAGGTGATCAGTCTGGGTGAAGACACAGGCCAGAACAGAAGGACTCAGTCCATTAATGCCTGGCTAAGACACTGGTGTTACAGGCAGGGCTTTGGGTTTTTTCAGACACCAGACCTAGCAGATAGATATTGGGGGGGGTTATCTCAGAGAGGAAAAAGGACGAAGTTGATGAGGTCTTCCACAGGCAGCTGACAGCAGCCTCACAGTTACATGAGAACTGTGAGCCCTGGTTCTCATGGGGGATTTTAACTACCCAGATATCTTCTGGAAGACCCACTCAGCCAGCCACCCACAGTCCAGGAGGTTCCTTAAGTGCATTGGTGACAATTTCCTGATGCAAATGGTGGAGAAGCCCACTAGGAGAGGAGCACTGCTGGATCCTGTACTCACCAACAAGGCGGATCTGGCTGAAGCAGTGAAGGCTGAGGGCAGCCTTAGTTGCAGTGACCATGAGATGGTGGAGTTCAGGGTCTCATGTGGTAGGAACAGAATACCTAGCAGAATCACAACCCTGGACCTCAGGAGGGTCAGCTTTGGCCTTCTCAAGCAATTGCTAAGGGAAATCCCGTGGGACAGGGTACTGGCAGGTAAGGCAGCTCAGGATAGCTGGTCAACATTCAAAGACTGCTTTCTTGCAGCACAAGAAATGAGTATCCCAACAAGGAATAAGTCAAGGAAGGGAGCCAAAAGACCTGCATGGTTAACCAGGGAACTACTGGGCAAACTGAAGAGGAAGAAGAAAGTCTATAGGTCATAGAAGGAGGGGATGGCCACTTGGGGTGATTATAAGGCTCTGGTGAGGGAATGTAGGGATGCAACTAGAAAAGCCAAGGCCTCCTTGAAATTAAACCTTGCAAGAGAGGTCAAGGACAACAAAAAGGGCTTCTTCAAATACATAGCAGGTAAAACTAACACTAGAGGCAACGCAGGACCCCTGCTGAATGAGGTGGGTGCCCTGGAGCCAGAGGATACAGAGAAAACAGAGATATTGAACATCTTCTTTGCCTGGATATGTTCCTGTGTGACTTGGTCTAGGTGATCCTGCTGAGTCAGGGGGATTGGACTAGATGATCTTTTGAGGTCCCTTCCAGTCTCTAATGATTGTATGATTCTATGAAATGACTGCTAGAAGATATAAAGCTCCTGCCAAAATATTCTTTAATTTAGCTGGAATATAAACAAACATAAAACAACAGCAAAGACCCACAGTACTCGTTTGCAAATTGAAGAGCTGTTTTTGGTGGAGATCAAAAATGCAGCTACTTAAAAACCCCAACCTGCTGTGTTTCTCATCGTGTATTCACACTTCGGCCTCAGATAATAATACAAGGTTAAGTGCTGCATAACATTAGTTATATTTTTACTACGGTCTTTTTACATATATTCTATGAAGAATGTGGAGAAGGCTTTGGCATTCCAGCTGGGTCTGAGAATATTTGTTAAGCAATAATTTTACTTTAATTTTTTATTCAATATACATAGCCAGCTGGCTTTTAGGGAGTGAAATGCTCTAACAACAACAAAAGAAAACCAGAGCTTCCATAAGTCTACAGGGTAACTTACAGCGTTGATTTTTCCATAAGTGCCAGCAGTGGAAGAAGGTAACATGAAACTGGAGCTGGGAGAATGGCTTGCATGGGGATGCAAATACAGCAACAGGCGAAATCATCTCCCTCTGAGAGCTGGACTAACCCTGTTTCTCACTGGTTTTGAGCCACCTTCTCTGTCCCACAGGGAGCAAGCTGAATGAGCACAGCTACAACATCTGCCACATCCTATATGTTTTTTACAATCCTCTTGTGTGTTCTTAATTTCTCAAGTCAAACGAATTTCTTGAGATAAACACATCATTTGTATAGCTCCTCCGCCCAGCTCTCACTCCTCACAGCCAGCTGCTGTTGCAGTCAGCTCTGGAACCAGACTGGAAGAAATGTTTGAGCTGAAAAGGAGGTGAGTAATAACAGAAAGGCAGGGGATCTGAATACAAGACAAGACAAGTCTGATTGTGAGAATCACACCAGGTTGCTAATTATTAACGGGAGGGAGGATGAGCTACCACATCGCTGTGACAGTGTCCTGCTATTTTCATCTTCTAATGTTTCTAAGGCAAACTCCCACACTGCATCCCATTCCTCTCCTCCTGCTCAGCTTCGCATATTTGCTTTTTTGCCTACTTTGGCTTGTCTAATGTATTCAAATTTCCAAAATGATGCTCTTTCTAATAGTGATGCCTGCCCCTGGCATATCGTAGACTGTCAAATTTCCTTAAGTAAAGCCTGTCCAAGTGTGTTTGCAGAGGAAAAAATGTTACAAAGAGCAGAGAAAAAAAATGGCCCATGTGAAAAGAGAAAGTTGAATTACAGCTACAGGAGAAAACACTCTACAACTTCTTCAATGCTAAGATGCCACTTCCTGTTATAAACTTCTCTTCCTGAATTCTCCCCATCCCCATTATAAAAGTCATATGCTGGCATGACAGCAGTATTTTATAAGTAACACACAGATAATGAGATCACCTCAGCCATGACGAGATCCAGAACATAAAGAACGGAGACTGCAGATCTGTAAAATATTATTAATACAAAAACTTCCAAAATGATCACAGATTTTGAACAAGAAGGACTATTTTTATTTGCTTTTAAATACATCATATCTAAAATGCCCCAAATCTGTCTTTATTTTAGTCAGTGAAAACTGATTTAGAGATGATCTACTTGTTCAGAGGGACTGGCTGCAGCTGGCATAGGGCAGCCCCATCCTCTCCTCACCTTCTACTTCTCCTCTGCCACCGCCTGCCAACAATGATATTTCTGCAAGTGGCAAAGAACTAATCCTTCTTGGACATTTAAATTAATGGAAGTGAGTCCATGTTGACAGATATTAGTTCATATTAACTTCCAGGCATCTTCTGCAACTTGCTAAATGTTAAGCCTCAGGTTATGTGATGAAAATCCATATGAACACCTGCAAAGGAATGCAGAGGGACAAGACCAGGAGGGGAAAGCCAAATATTACCCTGCCCTGGTTTATCCCAGACACAGCCCAGAAGCCAGCTACATCTGCCCAGAGGAGCACAGGGACACAACAGCAGAATAAAATATAATTTAGAGACACAAAGAAAAGAACCCTGGGTATGGCTCCCTCACTGACAGTTCCTGTGGGTCTGGGACCTAAAATTTAACCTAAGGCAGGGGAGTCTGTGTGTGTCCATATGGCTAGCCTTGTGCTTGTGTCTATGATATGTAAAGGTGTATGCTGTGCCAACCTGCCCTCCTGCAAGAGATGCTCAGCCTTGCTGCTGGCTGGATGTGGGGACATGGAGCGGTGCTAGCCTTGGTACTCAGGGGTGATCGGTCTGATAGAACACATTTTCCTTTAACGTTAGCTGTCTCTACAAATATTCTGGTCCTGTTGCACAAAGAAGCATGGGAAATGCACTAACCTTTTGTTTTTAGCAAGCAACAGCTGTAAAGAAAACAGAGTGCTTTGAAACTGGGCAAGGGAAAGATCTCTTCATGTTAACAGATCTTCTGTGCAGTCTAGTTTCAGTGAATACGAGCCAACCCACAACTGTTTGTTGATGCCCTTACCCCCAAGCGTCACATCAATTCAAAACCGTGTTTGCATGCTGCAGCTTCCTCCGTGTCTGTGTAGATATCAAAATGTCACATTTCTTCAATCTGTTGTCAATAAGTGCTGGCAGCTGCCATCACAGAGGTCTCTGATCTAAAAACACTCCCACATTTGGTGAAATACATCAAACATTTCCATTCAGACTAATTGTTAGCAGGAGTCAAATCCTTTATGTCATAGCATTTCCAGAGAGGAAGAGAAACTTCTTCCCAAGGAACTGATGGCTTCTCCAAAACCTGTTTTAGACAACGAATGGGATCCTCCAGCTTCTACCCTACAGGATTTGCAAATTAAAGAGGAAAGATTATATAAAATTCATTATTGAGTTTACAGATATTCAAGACACCGGGAATTTTCAAGAAAGGAATTTATGTTTCATTGACATTGCTTAAACATGAGGGGTTTTTTGTTTATTTTTTTGTTCTGTGGTGCAATGACAGTTCTTTTGCACATTTACAGTCCACCTTCCCTCCTTTCCTTCTATCTTCATGGAAGACCAGGCAACTGATTGAATGACAGCATCTCAAACCCTTTTACATTAGATTAACTATCCCTTTAGGCAGGGATGAAACAGAGAATGCAAGATTTAAAGCCCTACCTTTCCTGGTAAGTTAAGTGAGGGGTGCATTTCACAAGCATTCTGATCTCTAAACTGGAACAACACAGATTTGATGGATGGACCACTCACTGGATAAGGAGCTGGCTCGATGGTTGTACCCAAATAGCTGTGATCGATGACTTAGTATCGAAACAGAGAGGTGTGACGAGTGCTGTTCTTCAAGGGTCAGTACTTGGACCCGTGCTGTTTAACATCTTTGTCGCTGACATGGACAGCGAAACTGAATGCACCCTCAGTCAGTCTGCTGATGATATAAAACTGTGTGGTGAAGTTAACACTCTGGAGGGAAGGGAGGCCATCCAGAGGGACTTTGCCAGGCTTGAGAAGTGGGCTGTGCAAACTGCATAGACTTCAACAAGGGCAAGCGCAAGGTTCTGCACCTGGGTCGAGGCAATCCCATGCACCAATACAGATTGGGAGGAAAAAGGATTGAGGACAGCCCTGAGGAGAAGGACTTAGGGGTGGTGTGGACCAGAAGTTTAACAGGAGCTATTAGTGTGCACTTGCAGCCCAGAAAGCCAACCGTTTCCTGGGCTGCACCAAAAGAAGCAGTGACAGTCAGTCAAGGGAGGGGATTCTCCCCCTCTACTCTGCACTTGGGGGACCCCACCTGCAATCCCGTGTCCAGTTCTGGAGCTCCCAACATCAGAAGGACATAGAACTCCTGGAAGGTGTACAGAGAAGAGCAACTCAAATGATCAGAGTTGGGGGACCTGTCTGACTCAGTTGGTAGAGCATGGGACTCTGAATTCCTGGGGTCATGGGTTTGAGCCCCATGTAGGACAGCATATCTTGAGACAGTACTGTAGGCTTACCCTGCTCCAGTGGGGGGGAGGTTGGACTTAGATGATCTTTCGAGGTCCCTTCCAACTTGTAACATTCCGTGATTCTGTGATCAGAGGGCCCAAGCATCTCCTCTATGTGGACAGGCTGAACATGTTGGGGTTGTTCTGCCTGGAGAAAAGGAGGCTCCCAGCTGACCTTCTAGCAGCTTTCTAACAGCTGCAGTGGGCTACAAGAAAGCTGGGAGAGGGCTTTTTACATAAGTGCGTAGTGAAAGGACAAGGGGAAAGAGTTACAAACTTTCCTTTTACAGAGGGGAGATTGAGGTTGAACATGAGGAGCAAATTCTTTCCTGTGAGGTTGGTGAGATGCTGGAACAGGTTGCCCAAGGAAGTGGTGGTTGCCCCATTCTTGGAAGTGTTGAAGGCCAGTTTGGATGGGGCCCTGAGTAACCTGGTCTAGTTAAGGTGTCCGTGCCTCTGCAGGGGGGTTGGAACTACACGATCTTTAAGGTCCCTTCCAACTCTAGCCATTCTAATATTCTATCATCTTGATATGCCCATTCTTCCTCTGATTATGCAGAAACTGGACCTGCTAGCGAATAGTGTGCTCCTTACAGACTCTGAACATGGTTCTCAGCAAGTTCCAGCCACTAAATCTATCGTACAAAGAAAGGATCTGCAAAGATTTCACAAAGACACAGAATGGCTGAGGTTGGAGACGACCTCTGGAGGTCACCCTGTCCAACTGACATGCTCAAGCAGGATCACATAGAGTCTGCTGCCTTGAACTGTGATTTTAAATATCTAAAACAAGACACTCCATAATCTTTCTGATATACCTGTGCCACTACTTGGTCACACAGGTTAACTCATGTTCAGAGGGACCCTCTTGTGTTTCAGTCTGTGCTTACAGCTTCTGGTCCTGAGCTGGTCCAAGCTCACTGAAAAGAGCCTGATTCTCTGTTCTATGCAACCTACCTTCTGGTATTTATACACACTCATAAGATTCCACTGAGCCTTCTCTTCTCCAGTCTGAACGGCCCTAGATCCTTCAGACTTCCCTCACATGGCAGGCGATCCACATGCTTAATCCCTTTCTTTCACTATGTCACAGAACCAAAGAATGCTGGGAGTTGCAAGAGACCTCTGAGGATCACCTAGTCCAATCCCCCTGCTAGAGCAGGATCACCTAGAGAGCATTACATAGGAGGAGTTACACAGGAGTTACACAGGAGTTACATTAAGTTGGAAGGAGTTCAGCGTAGGGCAACAAAGATGTTGAAGGAGGTGAAGCACCTCCCTTATGAGAAGAGGCTGAGGCAGCTGGGTCTCTTGAGCTTGGAGAAGAGGAGACTGAGGGGTGACCTCATTAATGTCTATAAATATGTGAAGGGTGGGTGTCAGGAGGATGGAACCGGGCTATTCTCAGTGTCATGTAGTGATAGGGGAAATGGGTGGGAGCTGGAACATAGAAGGTTCCACATCAATCTGAGAAGGAACTTCTTCACAGTGAGGGTGACAGAGCACTGGAACAGGCTGCCCAGGGGGGTTGTGAAGTCTCCTTCACTGGAGATGCTCAAGACCTGCCTGGATGTGTTCCTGTGTGACTTGGTCTGGGTGATCCTTCTGTTGGGGGGGGATTGGACTAGATGATCTTTCGAAGTGCCTTCCGATCCCTTACGATTCTACGATGTTCAGGTGGGTTTTGAATGTTTCCAGAGAATGTTCCTATGGTGGCCTCAACACTCCACATGTGACCTCACCAGTGCCAAATAAAGGGGAAAGATGAATCTCAATCAATGCTCAGTCTGCTGACAATACTGATTCTATTCACCTTCTTGGCAGCAAGGGCATACTGCTGACTCATCCTCAGCTACATGTCCAGCAGAACCACTCAAGTTCATTTCTGACAGGTAAGTCCTCATATTACTTTGTTTACCTGGCAAGAAATGCTCCATGTAATTTAATGGTTAAATTCCCATCATTCTGTCTTTCACTATCACCGTGACCAGGATTACTCCCTTGTGATGGTCCCATATGGTTTTTAATCAAAATGCCTGACAGTGAACATGAGATATGTGGTCTCTTTGGATTCAACAGGACTCAAAATGCCTGTACCAGCATGTAAATAGCAGGATTAGTGTAATATTGATTAAAGACAAAATATGACACAGTGGGAGATAACAAGAGAAAACGCAGAGGCTGAAAGAAGGCAGCAAACACAGTGCTGATACATCATGTTAACCCTAGTGTCCTTCTTACCACCAAGTCATCTACTTGTTTACAACCCTGCATCTTATTTGGTCAAAAGGCATCAAATTGGTGTTAGGAATTTGGCAGGCACAGGGGAATGCTTTGAAATTGTTATTCTTGATTTAGGGAAGCAATCTGGGATTAAGCACTTCTAGGGGGATCACATTCTGATACCCATGCGTCCAATTTTCACTCTAAGAGTGAAATCAGTCTCACTGGTTTCCTTGGGTAGAGGAAATAACTACTTAACATGAACAGAACTAAGCTGATTCCCTGGGTACTTGGGAATTAAAGAAGAGGTATTCATAGCTGACTCTTTGCAGATGCTCTAAATTCAGAAGGATGCAAAGGTTGATAGAAGGCAGTGGGGAGTTTCAAGTAAAGACTTGGGTGATTAAAAAAAGAATCCCTCCTCCATTGCATTAATTTTGCAGCAATTCTTTTTAGCAGTTTGGATTGCCCCCAAGAGATCTGGTCTGAGGCAAAGGAAACTAATTCTAACCACAGAAAATTTATGGTGCTTAATTTTGACCTTGCTCAGATAGCAGAGGATTATGTGTCCGAGTTTGTGACCCGTGCAGGCAAGGCTCTGAAAATGGAAACTGAAAAGGACAAAGACAGAGAATATTATTCAGGAACACAGGGAAAATAAGAATAAAAAATAAAGTAGGACAGAGGCAAAAAAGAAATAGAGAGAGCGAAGAGAAGGTCCTGAAAAAGAAGTAAATGTTTTTTCCTACATGCAATATTGCCTTGGAGCCGTTATATTGCAGTACTTAGGTCTTTCCGTTTCATGTGCGTCAGCTTGGTCTTGGGCTTCTCAAAGGCCTGAACACAGACTGATAGTTCTCTTCTGTCAGGATGTGCCCTACCACAGACCTACAGGCCTCAGAAAGAATAGCCTCAAAATACAAGCAATCTACTTTCCTCACTCCTGTGAACACCTTTTCCTAGAGCAGACCCTCTATGAAGACATGTTCACGTATGCTCAGTGAATTGTCCCTCGTTGCCTTCTATTGATCTGCATTGCTTATTCTCATATTTAAAACTACATTTTCAACCCTAATGAGATTGTTTTAAAAAGTGAAAGAATTACCTGAAACAAAAAGACCCTAAGTGAACTCATTGTAACAGTGGTTTTCAACAGATTTACTACCAAATAGTGTTTCAGTCTAGAACACATCACGTATTTCATGCTGTATGTAATAGAAATGTTCATGTGGCATATACTGTACTATAAAGTTTTATAGCACGGCACATTGTGGCTAAAGACATGCTAAGATGTTCTGTAATCTCTCTGATAACATGAAAATCTATGAAGCCATTATTTTGTCTAGGGACAGTCACTGTCCCTAGAAGTGTTCAAAACACATGTATATCCAGCACCTACAAGCACGGTTTAGTGGGCATTGTGGCACTGGGCTGATGGTTAGACTTGACGATCTTGGAGATTCTCATCCAGCATTAATGATTCTATAATTCTGTGAGTAGATATGGAAATGTCTCTACATTCATTTTCAAACCAATTCCTCATTCTTGAGTAAAGTACTTTAACATCTTTAATCTTTCCAGCAAGAAAAAAAGTAGTAAATGTACCTATTACACAACTACTTCTTTCAATTTTGCTTATAACATCAGTTCTGAAGCACTGGTTCCAGGAAAGGGCGCTGCTCTCAGGTAAATCCTCATTGATTAGACATCTGTTGGGAATGTATTTAAACCTGTCAAATTCCCAACAGTACCAAGAATTCCTCTATTACCATGCTCTATAGACCAAGTCTCACACTGCCCCTTGGCTTTGGACACAATAGTGTTTATATTTTCTCTAGCTCTAAACACAAATCTTGGACTTCTCCCTCAGGCAAAGTAGATTGTCTTCAATTTCTGTATTGTCTTTTTTTTACTATTCTATGATTTATTTTTTGAGATAAATTAGAGAATTCATAACATCCATACTGGACAATTGAATAACAATAAGAGGAGTTGAAGATGAGAAGTTTAGCATAATCCATTGCAAACCTGAAATTTCTATGGTAAATTAATCAGATCAAATCATATGCCTCGTGTATGTATTTATGGCACGTTCCAGGGACATTTGCTCTCACACATGAATGTTACCCATTGAGAACTTAATTATTTTACTTTTCTTGTCCCAAATCTCTTCCGTGCTGCTCCTGAAAGAAATCTACCTACTCATTCTACACTGGGAAGAATTGAGGCTGTGAAAGAATAGACTTCTGGTCTCCAAAACCTAGTGACTCACAATCAGAGAGGCACAGACTAAGAAATATAGTAAGAATTCAGTTTCTTGATAATTTGTCCAAAATCCACAGAGCATGATCATGTTCTAGGATGACGTACGAAATTTAGTAACATGTTATTGTTCCCAAGTCTTCTTGCCAAAGAGGACTACTTAAGATTATTTTCAGAACTCAAAACCTTTAATTTTCAAGAACCATTCACAGTCTCAGAAATTAATTTGAAATTACCATTTACCATCTTATGGTCAAAATTAGCAAACAAATTATTATGTAAAAAACCTGGCATGTGGTTTTCTCTTTTTGGTGTTGATGGCAGAATTGGTTGGGATTTTTTTTTTAGTATGGAGAATGAAAAGAGATAATCTAGACCTGAGATCCCTTGTAAGAAATTTTATTCAGCAAACCCTAGACTCACAGACAGTGACCACAGCCAAGCATCATGGATCCCCTAAGTGTGCACCAAAAACTGTGCTCACATGCTACCACTTCAACATGGGGGCTTCAACGCTGCTTGTGGTAACCAGCAGAGCTTTTATTTTCCTTACTGCAGCAACAACAACATGCAGTCAGTCAGTCTGCAACATGAGCTACTGAGCTCCTTTTGCTGTGGAACAGGCTTCTGTGATAGAAACCACGTCGTGAGCCCTCTGTAAGTCATTCTGCCTGCAAACCACAGCCAGTCCTCATTTACATGAGCACAGCATAAAAATCGGGAAGAAGAATGGAGACTGCAGTTTGGGACATCAGTGGATATTTCAAATTACAGGAAATTTGAATGCTCTTTTAAAACATGATGGTTTGGTGACGTGAGATAGTGATTTTGAAACAGTCTTTTAAACTTATAAAGATGATTGGCCAAATTTTCTGCACTGAAATATTCCTGCATGCTTGGTGAGTACTCAGCATAAGCACACAGACTTATAGCCACAGATAAATGAGCCAAGTAGACACCGATAATCAGGATAATGATGCCAATAATGCACACACCAGAGAACTCTAAATGCTCAGCTAGTGCTGGAACAATCTTGATTCGTAACAACACACTTTGAGAAGTTTCATTCTTTTACCAGCTGAGGCATTTTTCTACTGGTTAAATGCAAGATCATTCTAACAGTTGCTGAAGTCCTTCCAGTGAGCAGCAAACAGCCTCGAGGAAAACACCGATGATGCTACCAAGTGACTGTATCAGTCCAGACCATGGTGTTGTTGAGATCAGCTTGTGCCTCTGCACTATTTCTTTTGGATCATGTTAGTGCAGGCATCAGGGCATTAAATTCTGCAGCAGGCTGCCATCAGCACATTCTATTATGCTAAATTCCTGTTGCCATCTTTCAAACTCTGCCAGCCTTCATTATTGACTGAATCTGTGTCATTGTTGGGTCATGTAAGCATCAAACTGTGCACAGCAGCTTCCCCACTTATGAAGTGTGTCTTATGCTTCCATTGAGCAATGTCAAACGCTCTTGTTTATCAGTCAGTGTTACACTTGGACAAACCTTGCATCAGACAATTGCTACCAGATCAGCTTCTCATTAAAAAAGAAAACAAAACAATGCAGTCTTCTAACAGCAATTATTTTCTGAGATAAAGAAATTCCTACAAAACAGCAACAGTGTCAACAAAAGAACTTCCAAGCTGCTAAGTTTATGTTAGCACTAGTATTCTGGCATCCGTAGTTCCCTGGGACTCAGAGTGGCATTCATCAGGAACACACTACAGTCTAGATTCACACTCACCTCATTCTTGGGAGCACCCCTCTTGGAGAGGGGTGTCTGTTTTTTTTATTATTAACTAAATTCATCATTCATTTTACAGCTCACAGCACCATTCACAAAATGGATGAAATTATATATCACAGAATTGTTCTGGTTGTAAAAGACCTTTAAGATCATCAAGTCCAACAGTTAACGCAGTCCTACCAGGTCACTTCTTTACCATGTCCCTAAGCGCAACATCCATAGGTCTTAAATAGCTGCAGAGATTGTGCCTAAACCAGCCTGTTCCAATGTTAGATAACACATCAGTGAAGAAGTTTGTTCTAACACGCAGTCTAAACCTTCCCCGGGACAACCTGAGGCCATTTCTTCTCATCCTGTTGCTTGTTAGTCGGGAAGAACAAACTGACTCTCAGTTTGCTACAACTTCCTCTCACGTCGTTGTAAAGAAAGGTAAGCTCTCCTCTTGGCCTCTTTTTCTCCAGGCTGAACAACTCCATTTACTCTTCCACTCCTCAGAGCACTTGTTCTCTACACCTTCTATCAGCTTTGTAACCCTTCTCTGGACATGTTCAACGACCACCTTGTATTGAGGGGACCAAAACTGAACCCAGTACTTCATTTGCAGTCTCACCAGTGTTAAGTACAAGGGGACGATCTCTTCCTGACCCCTTCTGGCCATACTATATCTAAGAAAAACCAGGATGCTGTTGACACCCTGCTGTCGACCAACACACCCAGGTTCTTTCCCAACAGGCAGTTTCCAAACCACTGATCCCCAGGCCTACAGCACTACATTGGGTCATGCAAGTAGAGTTATGCAGGGAAGTTCTAGAATCAAATTCCTATCAAAGAACATATTCACAGACGTAGCTTCACATGCAGGGAACATTTTTGGTGCTGCAGATGAGATCTGGATTTACAAACCAGAATATTATTGTCAATGTGGGCAAACAAATAAAGTAAACAAGCCTTTGTGTCAGCATTTGTCGATGCAACCCTGTAACCTCCATCCATACTTTGGGTGCAGTCTGAGTTCTATAACACCATGGGTTGCCCTTGGCCTCACACAGACTGAGAAACCAGGTGTGCTGTGAGTTCTTGCAGATTAAATAGGACTGCTAAACATAAGGACTGCTAGTCCTTGGGAAACTTTCAAATACCAGCTCCAAGGCATGTACCTTTCCTCTCCATTTGCTAGCAGCTATTTCTACATTCAAATCTATATATATCCACTTGCAAAAATCCAAGCAGACAGGACCTTTCTGATGTTATCACTTCAAAGATCATGTTCTATAGAAAATGTAAAAAAAAAAAAGTTGAGCAAATCCATTATCTGTATTGCTGTGTTGTAAAACACTGGCTGTGTTGTTTGCACCTCAGACTTGTTCTCATCTCACAAATACATCTCAAAAAGGTGGGAACACAAGAGTTAAGAGGAGATGTGATAATTTTAAATTCCCTGTTGGTGCATAATCCCTCACAACATGTACAGAAACAAAACAACCTGCTGAGTTGCAATAACCAAAGGACATTCTCTGTTATGTAAAGGAAACTCAGCTGTTCTCTTTTAGCTGCTTCATCCTTGTAAGACGATGTGCTACAGAACTATGCAGGTGTTCTGGGAGAAATCCAAACTTTAAAGGAGATCCTGACTTTGGTTTAAAATAAGGCTGGAATGTGTGAATACTATTATACTTATTCTGAAAGTCATGGCACTTCAGCCCAGACACTAGTTAAAAGGCCAATCATTAGCTGTAGCTGTAGAGTAAGTTGTGTGGCTTTCCCTCTTGAACATGGGACTGCATCGGCTGGGTCACATCGTCACGCCTGCATTAAATACGTGTGGACTTCCATACACGCGTGTGCGTAAGTTAGATTGTTCTCCAGTTCTCAAGTTTACCTATTTTAGATCTACTCCCTAGTAGTGAGGCATTTGCTAAATGAAACAGAGCCAGCAGCCAACATATTAGCAGAATAAAAACACTGAAATAGGTCAGGTTCTTTCAATGTTTAGTTTAGAAATATTTCAGTCTGGGTGTCCTGGTTTAGATGTCACCTCATGACACTAAGAAAAAAAGAAGAAAATCTGTTTAATTACACTGCAGAGAGAATACAGAGTTAGTGGACACATCATAATTTCTTTGAGCTCAGCAGTCAACATTTCCGAATGGAAAAATGTTTGTTTTATAAATACTGTACAATGAAAAGCTGAGGCTGCAGGAGATGAACATCCCAAAAGCCTGCATTAATGCAGCAGTGTTGATAATTAAATAATTCCCACACTGCCTTGAGAGGTATCATTTGAGATTTGTGTTAACTCTGTGGATTCTGCAAATACAATGAAGTCGATGTGGATTCTCCACCCATATTTTACATTTAGTGGTATGTAGTGTCCTATAAGAGTACTGAAAAACTGTGCAAAGATTACAACACTGAACATGGCTTTAGAATTCACACAGTAAGCAAAACATTCCGGTGGAGACACCCACTGTTAGAAAAATAATTTGAAACCAAATCTACCAGACAAATTATAAAAACTGAAGGACTTCCATTCTAAAATATGAAATTAATATTTTCTTATTCCTATTTGACATAATTCCATTATGCAGTTCTGCTACATCAACCTGCACTCATGTTAGAATGAACTAATTCAACTTTGATCAGTTAGATGACATCTGCAGATAAACAACCTGCTTCTGGGCTTCTTACCTGTCCCCAGAGCAAGTAACTTCCATCAACCTTTACTTGCCTTATTAACCAGCAAATACTTCATGAAGAGATAACCAACTAATGAAATTTATTTCTCTACTCTGATCACAAGGAGTTTGAGATGACCTACTGTGCTGGTCTTAGGAGGGGTAGTTAATCTTCTTCAAAGGAGCTGGTATGGGGCTAGGCTTTGGATCTGTGCTGAAAACAGCGTTGATAACAGAGGGGTGTTGTATTTGGTGCTAAGTAACGCTTATCCTAAGGCAGGGATTTTCAGCTTCCCAGGCTCTGTCAGAGAGCAGGTGCAGAGAAAGCTGGTGGGGTGCACGGCTAGAACAGCTGACCAGAACCAAACAAAGGGATACTCCAGACCGTAAGTCATCATACTCAGTCTATAAACTGAGCAGGGGAGTCGGGTGGGAGGGGCAGATCATGGCTCAGGCATCAGTCAGCAGGTAGTGAGATCCTGGACTGTGCAACATTTGTTATTTCTTGAGGTTGATGTCTCTCTCTTTTGTTATTGTCTTTTTGTCATGCTAATTTTCAGTTTCATTGTTTTTATTATTACAGTTTATTTTAGTCATCAAACTGTTCTCCATCCATATGTTGTACTCTTTATTCTTTTTTAATTCTTCTCTCACGGGTAGGAAGGAAGAGTGAGCAAGTGGCTGCACGGCGCTTAGTTGCCAGCTCTGGTCAAACCATGACACCTAACGAGACATACGCATAGATATTGTGGACATGTGAGCTAGGTGTGATAAACTCTACTGTAACTTCCACAGATTCTGACCCAAGTCATACAGGACGTATAGATGAGTGAGTTGTGCTGAGTTCTCAGCTCTCGATTTAGGGATGTGCCCACCTAAACAGCCTTTCTTTCCATGAAAAGCATGATGTATACAACAACACAAGGAACTGTTCTGTGACTACAGAGGTAACAATTTAAATTAAATACTACAGATAAGTGACTGACACAGTGAAGGACAACCGCTGCTGGTTAATTGCCTGCAGGAACTGTTAATAGCTCATTACAACTTTATGTGGTGGGCACACAATTTCTGTCAGTAAAAAGAAAATAATTAAATCCTTATTGTCACCTGTTTTATGTTTTTTTCCACCCCACTTCCACTTGACAAACACACTGGTTTTTATTCTGACAGCATGAAAAAGTTACTTGGACTGAGTACCCTGCATAACTACCGTTCTAGCAACATACCCGGAACACAGCAAGCTGCAAACATGGTGATGGTCACGTCTGTGCCACAGACAACTTGCCATTTAGGAACAGTAACTCCTCAGAGTGACCTGAACTGTTGTGTTGTGAGTTTGCAAATGGCTATGAATGTAGCACAACTGGGCTGCCCACTGAACATTTCATAATGAACTGGAATTTTCAACCAGATTTAGATAAATGGAAGATGTTACAGTATGATGACACTGTCTGGAAAAGAGAACAGAGGTTTTCTTGATATTAGTGATAAATAAGAAAACACATTAAGATCAGAGTCAGAAATTAACATAGAGACTAAAAAAATTGTTAATCATAGGCTTCTATCTCTACAAGACAGAAGAAAGCTTGTTCATCTGAAGCGCTTTTGTCCCAAGACTGTACATTCATTTTACACGGAGAGGTCTGCACTGTGGTAATTCTTCCTCTATTCATTTGAGATTCAGCAATCAGACACATAACTGCCTCAATATCTAAAAGGACTCAGGCTTTTAACCGGTTTACACCAGTGGCACAATCCTCTTGCAATAAGCCAGTCTCATAGATAGGATCCTTTGACTTAAGAAATTTACAGTTTCAGGTTCCACTAGAAACTGTCTTACTAACGGTTTCAGGACTAGCTTTGATTTGGTGGTAATAAAGATTATTGATGTTTGTTAGGTCTATAGGCAAGATATCCAGCTGCTGTAAATTAATACAGCTAACCCATGAAGGAGATCTATGATGATTTAGACTATCTGAGTACCTGACCATTGTATTTTATGTAGGAATTCTCTACAGGCATCCCTTTGAAAGCGAATCTACTTGAAACTCTGAGTATTTTGTTTAATATTGTGATGAATTTCACTCTAGGGTTGAGAGAGAGAGAACTGATAGAGAGGTTTTATAATGTCCCAAGAAGGAACACACACAGAGGTTAGGTAGTAAATAAATGTGATGAAGCAGAAATGCAGAAGAAATTGTGCCACAAATAAATTGCCACTTCCCAGGGCTGTTTCCATTTGTAAAAACATAATATAGGCAATGAGGGAGGTATATAATTTCTCATTGAATAATAATTTGAGGCAAACACAAATATTTCCCTTAACAGAAGCAATATTTCTCCCACACATGCAAAAAAATTCTCTCAGGAGGTCCGTAGAACATACTCTAAAGTGATGTCATCCTTTCGTCACACTAGGAGGTCCTTTCTCACACGTGTATCTTCACTTGCTCTCTTTCTGCAAGAAGAACTCTGTATATACAATGAAGGGCATTTTTTGTATGCAGTTTTGGTGTTGGAGACCTATTCTGTAGCAGTAGAAGTAGTAGATGAGGAAGAATTTTTTGATAGTGTGAATAAACATCAATCAAATGTTTGGAGGTTCAGATATCTGGAAGCATTTGTACTACCTTCCATTTATCCAACCTTTTCAGGATCCTTGTCTAGCAATAGAAAAACATTATTTCTTAAGAGAGGAATAGGACACCAGTGTATGAAAACTTCAGATGTATTCTAGATATAGAATCATTTCCTACTTCTAGAGCCCCTGTCTGATTATTTTATTCTGTCAGTAGGATGAAGAAACTGGGATTACATTATGCATCAGATTTCATTCTAATGGAACCCCTTTCCCTCTGAAAAAAAATCAGAAAATATTTATTAAAAAACTGAAATGGGGGGGGGGGCTAGGAAGATACAAAAGAGTTGGGTTTTGTTTAGGTTTTTAAATTTGGTTATTTTTAAAATTATGATAAAAATTATGTATTCCATGGAACGGAAAAAAAGGGATTGTTATAAATCATGCCACCATCTGCAAGAAAAGCAATTTTCACTGCTCTTGGTTTACTCGTGTGCTCGTTTGCACACATTAATCATCACCTTCTGATCCTCTTCCCTCAATTGCTTGGGATAAAGGATATTCAACTCATATAGAATATAATGAATAAATATATTTCTCTCTCACACATATGTTTTGGTTTGGGTATTTGTGTCTACAAATTGTCAGCTTTGCATCGCTCACTTGATTGGTTTATTTTACCACAAAATAGTTGTTAGGAGCATAAAAGCATCTTGAATTTAACTCTACTGCATTTCAGTTTTGAAATAATTTGGTCCATGTTGATAAAAGTTCTCTGAAATAAACACATTATCATCCAAAATTTTTCTTTTAAACCTAGTTCCCACCTCTTTTCCTAAAGTCATGTTCATCCTTTCACAGCTTTCCCTGGTCTATGGTCAATGCTTTCATTCTGATGCTGGTGACAGGCATCCTATGGCAAGTCACAAGGACAAGAGGGCAGGGCATGAAGCCCCACCAGGGGAGATTTAGGCTGGATGTTAGGAAGCCCCTCCTCATAGAAGGGGTGATCAGATACTGGAAGGGACTGCCCAGGGAGGTGGTGGAACCGTTTAAGAAAAGAGTAGATGTGGCACTTAGTGCCATGGTCTAGGCCAGGGGTCTTCAAACCCTGGACCACGGGCTGGATATGGCCCCCCAGGGTCTCCAATGTGGCTCACTGGTATTTAAAGAACCCCCCTGCCCCCACCCCACCGGGTGTTGGGGGGGGAATGAGCAGCCACAGATGACTTCCTGCCAACTGCGTGGCCGGGCTGAGGAGGGGGGCGGTGGCATCAGCGAGGTGGGCAGCTCCCCCATCTCTCCCTCCCTCCCTCCAGCTCCCAGGCCGGACAAGCCAGGCAGCACAAACCAGTCAGCACCAGTGGGAAGCGCACATTGAAATATTACTTGTTTTTGTTGGTTACAATTGTTCTTCATTTTAAATATTGCATTCTTTTTCCTGTTTTTTGTGCACTACTACAAATAAAATATGTGCAGTGTGCACAGGAATTAGTTCATTTTTTTCTAAACTATAGCTGGACCCCAACAGTGTCTGAGGGGCAGTGAACCGGCCGCCTGTTTAAAAAGTTTGAGGACCCCTGGCCTAGGCTGTGGTGATGTTAGGTCATAGGCTGATGATCTTGGAGGTCTTTTCCAACCTCACCATCTCTGTGTCACCATCTTCTGAAGCCATTTGCAGGGAGGAATATGATGATAATGGGATTGGATTCTTTTTCCTCAGTCTAGAAGACCACTTGGGTCATTTGTCGTGTTTTTGTCACTTTTTTCTTCATGCACCATGCTGCAGCTCCATACTGCATCCAAATGCACAATATATGATGCTTTGTACTGTTCCCTGTTCTCTTTGTTACCCCTAAAGCCAGTTTTGGCTAGCTCCAGGCTTGGATTCCTTAACTTAGCCATGGACAAATTGGTTACAGCTTTCAGGTCCCCCAATACCAAGCTTTTGGCCATTTCTCGTAACCACATGTCTCTACCCCACTACTGCATTGTTTTTCCACTTCTCAAGGCCTCTGCTATTGTACCACACCTCCATTTCACTACCTCATCACTTTAGAATTGCAAAACTATCGCTGTACCCACACAACAATAAGGAAAATAAACCAGCCATAGCCACTTCATCAGAAGAAAAAACATTGTTGTAGGGAAAATGCTGGAAACAGGTCAAGAGACATTCACACAGATCAAAGCTGACGAGGTTAGCCCAGAGACCCTGCAAACCCAGCAGAAAGCCTAGGAACGTCCGTACTGTGTCGCCAAATACAGCCCAGAACAACGCAAATGTACAGTTTTAATAGAGGTATTTACTTGGGAAGTAAACATCTGTTAATGTCAGGTTATCATCTCAAGCAAGACACTTCCCTCCTGGAAATGTGTGCAAATTCTTTCCAACATGTTTAATAAACAATTACTGGAATGCAGGAAAATATGCCCTGGGTAATCAAGAAGAACCTATGTCACATGAGCAAATGAGAAAATTCTGTCTTGATTAGTAAAACAAAAGGTAGGCAAGGACATGATTGCTGTCTATACACACTGGTTAGAGAGAGATGAGTGGGAGTGCATCTTAGTGAGTGCAGGCAGCAAAGAGGAAGCTATTGAGGAAGCACAGCTCTGACCCAGCAATAAATGAAAATGATGTCTTTAGAAATCAGACAAAAAGATGCCTAAACCAGGGCCACGGCACTTGGGAACAGCCTTTCAGGGAAGATTAGAAAGACAAGAAAACCTAACTTTTCTCTGCAATGCCTTTTCGTACTGGGACTTCAAGGCACAGTGCACTGACGTCAGTGCTGCAGACAGACCCTTGCAGCCTGCAACTCCCCCCTTTCTATCACAGACAAGAAATGACTGTTACATTGGTGGCTAATGAGCTTTTGCAGAAATTAGTAACGAATGAAGGACTGAGCAATGGATTCCCATAGTAACAGCACACTTCCTACAAAAGATTTATCTGGTGGGTGTTAATGAACTCATTTCTAATGTTATCCTTTGAATTTCTCATGGTCATACCTTTAAAACATTGTAATGGAAGTTCTTCGCTTTATTTTGGTATGGATTTTTTGCCTCAGTTTCTACATGAAATTAGAACAATTATTTTCCATCAGATTTTAATTTAAAAATATAAACTAAAATGTGTTAATGATTTTTGGTTTTAGTTTTAATGTTTTCACATAAACACATTTTTATTTACTTAAAATGACTGTAAGATTTCAGTAATTAAAAGAAAACCTTCATTTGAATTGTATATTGCTTTCTCTCTACATAACTTGCTGATCTGCCGTGTTACTATTCTAAACAGTCCATTCCATTTTATTCTGTTTTACTCTGACATTTAACTGTCAACTGACACAGCTTATCTTCCGCTCCTTTTAGGTCACTGTGCCTCTTGACTTTGACACTGGCAGAAAATAAAGGAAATAGGGATTTCAAGTCTGGTTAAAACATACCCATGTGAGCCATATGTTATGTCACTACGCAATGATACCTGAGATCTTCCAGTGAAACCACAATTCAGATTTTAAATAAAATTATTAAACGTTCCAACACAAGGTGTGAGATGAGGATTGAGAGACTTGGATAATGATGGATATGAAAAACAGGTAGGGAAGAAGCCTGGCCAGATGTTGATGCTACATTATAATGCCTAACTCTCATAGAACCATAGAACAGTTTGGGGTGGAAGGGGCACCAGAGATCACCCCTCACTTGACCAGACCACTCAACCCACATAAGCACTTTGTGACATACTTGCTTTTGCACTGAATAGCAAACTCTGTTCAGAGTGACAAACACCTCCATTGTCTAGATGAGAACTAGTTTGATGTAGAAAATAACAGTGTTTCAATTACTGCAGACTTGCATCCAAACACTCTGATTTAATAAATAAAGCATTTCTCATAAAGGCATGTTGTCTTGACTTTAATTAAACTGGTTTAATAAACTAATAAAAATAAATGTGAGTTTACTATAATATCTTAAATGACAGGCTAAAATTTCCTACTAAAATGTCAACATTCATGATTGTAATTTTTCTCTAAATCCAACTATCCTGGAGATGTAGTTTCATTGGTAATTTTAAAGCTAAAACTCTTCTTATTTGGAAGTAGAAGATTAAACCCTCAATTCTTCATGACATGCATTTTAAATTTTTCATTTTTGATTTATACGCTTAATGAGTTTTTCTCAATATCTTTGTGTTCATGGCTATGATTATTTTATAACATTTCTCAGTAAAAAAGTTTCATGTGTACCAGCTCTAAAATGATATGCAGACAATGCATCTTCCTTTTGTTGAAACACAACTTGTTCAACCAAGGTGTTGTTATTGTCTGTAGTTTACTTTCATACCACAGCACCATCCATGCTGGGCTTAATTTTGACATGGTGAGCTCTATTTTTGAAAATTCTGATTCCTTTAAAGTAACCATGGGCTTGCTATTTGCAGTATTTACCTGTAGTTTGTTGTGGTTTTTTTTTTCCCCACAGTATCTTAGCTTCTCTTTAGAATAAATGAAGAAATAGACCAGATAGGAAATTTCTAATATAGAAAAAAATGAAATCAGCGGGTATTCTAACCTCCCTCTTCCAATTATGAAAGGAAAGTAAATAACAAAACATATATTTTTAAATCCATTTTCATCTTGCATTTTCCCTATCGATAATAAACACTCTTAGGTTCATTGGTACATACACATATGCCCAAGTAAAGTGATTCAAGTGGAATGGATTGTGAAACACCCTGAGGACACCCGATCTCATCTCATCTCAGAGGCTAAGCAGGGTCAGGCCTGGCTAGTACCTGGATGGCAGACTGCCTGGGAGTAGCGGGTGTTATAGGTTTTTAGTTTTTTTAAAGTCTCCTTCACTGGAGACGTTTAAGACCCACCTGGATATGTTCCCGTGTGACTTGGCCTAGGTGAACCTGCTGTGTCAGGGGGCTTGGACTAGATGATCTTTCAAGGTCCCTTCCAATCCCTATTGATTCTATAAATGAAGAAATCAGAAATAATATCTCAGGTCTTTTATAACATTTCTAGCCCCAGATGGAGCATTTTCTTTTCCTAACATTAGGAACTTCAAAATCCTAATGATGTCAACTCCATTTTCAACATGTTTTTGCTGGTCTTTTACTGACACCTCCAACATCTTTCTTGTCACTGAAATGCTGTTGCCCTACTATTGCAGTGTTCATGGCATTGCACATGCAAGCCCAGATACCATAACAATGAGGCATGTGGTCTCATGAGGCATGAATGCCACTAGCATGAGACATCTATGCCTGATTACTCACAGTCCGTTCAGCATGAACAGCATCATAAACCAGAACAAGCAGTATCAAACTTATCTTAATTGTCAGCACTTGTTTCACTGGAGACAACACTGAGAGGGGGGTGAATCTCTGAGGACACCTATGTGACTAGCTAGCTTCTGGGAACAGTTTTCCCTTCCCTTGGTTTTGCTTTTCCCCAAAGGTAGTTGTAAGGAATGAGTATGGTATCAACTGTGCACACCATGGGTAGATTTTTTGCATGCAAACGTATCTCTGTGCAACATTCTCTTTTGTCAGTGCCTTTTTTTAATTAGTTCTTGGCAGTGTCTGTCTTTTTATGTGATGAAATCGTTAGTGAAGTACAATAAGACAAATTAAAGCAATGATTGATTAACTCCACTGATCATTTCTTTTGTTAGGATGCTTTCCCATTTAATTTGAACGTCTCTGCTTTAACAGTTGCTCTACGCTGATTGCTTATTTCATAGAATCATAGAATCACTAGGGATTGGAAGGGACCCCAAAAGATCTCCCGGCCACAGCAGGATCACTTCACTGGAGAAGTTATGGAATCAGAATCACTCAGGGTTGGAAGGGACCACCTGATCATCCAGTTCCAACCCCCCCCACCAGGCTGGGACACCCCACCCTAGACCAGGTTGGCCAGAGCCCCATCCAGCCTGGCCTTAAACACCTCCAGGAATGGGGCCCCAACCACCTCCCTGGGCAACCCATTCCAGGCTCTCACCACTCTCACGCTGAAGAACTTCCTCCTCACATCCACTCTAAATCTACCCATCTCCAGCTTTGCTCCATTGTATCTAAATTACAATTTATCAGTACATTGTTTCGTCATGAATTTATTACTACTTCATCAGAGAACTGTGATGTTCCATGCTGATGGAAAGCTCTTTCCCTGCTTCTCTTCCAGTTGTGACAATCTGGTTTGAATGCATGAACTGGCTTATCTTTTTTCTTCTTTCTGTATATGGTTATAGTTTAATAAACCCCTTTCATTTTCCATATGCTACCCATTGTCTGACAAATTCTATCCCAGAGCTCATTGAGACCTAGCTGCTTTTTCCTTCTGTTTACTTGTGGTCTTGAACCTACCACAGCTGGTCAAATATTTGGGTCCTTCCGTGTAAAAAATGACAACACATACTTGCTGGGTTCTTGAAACATGAGTCCAGAATTCACTGAACTCAATGATTTGAATCAGATCCAAGGGGAACATCTCCATAATTAGTTCATATTTTAGAAACCTTACTAACATGTCTGAACTTCCTTTGGTTTCTTTTTCAGCACTCAGAATATACTGCACATGTCTTCAATCTCTTCATTACTGGGGTGTGCAGGACTTTAACATACCCATATCTCAATTCAAGGTAAGTTGAGTATAACCCCACACTTAAGGAACACAATCAGAATATACAGGTTTCAGAGACCTCTGCTAGTAAGCTCTTACCCAAGCTCTCTTTCCTTCTATGACCACAGGCTACAATATTGTTTTCTCCTGGCTCAAAGACCATAATTTTTGTGTCATCAAAAATATTCCTGCATTGTCTTTTCAACCCATTTCCCTTTTAGGTGGTCCTAACCCCTGACTTTCCATGCTCTTACACCTCAAGTCAACACAGGTTTCTTCAGTTTGCCACACTTTCCACAAACACTCTTAACTCATGCTTATTCAGTAAATAAAGACCATGTCCCTGCTTTATATAATTCTACAGACCAGACTTGTCATTCAGTGGGTAGGTTCTCAAACAAGCATTTTCTTATTTATCCTCACATTTTCCAAACTGGTAACCGAAGATTTAGGAAGACTTTTGTTCTTAAAACCACAGTTACCCTGTGATGCCTACACAAGATTTAAGGTATACAACTACAGTAGTTGCAAGACTATTACTTCAAATTATTGCCTGTTTTTTAAATTCATAACCCTCTTTCCTTTTTTTTTCCTGTATCCATCTGTGATCTCTGAGATTCAGCTGGAAAATTCCTCAGCCTCAAGAGTGATGCTTCACCCCTTTACTTTGTATGATAAACTCTTAGTCTAAGATTTTTGACGCTATCTTATTAAAAATAAGACATCTATTCTATATGGATAACAACTTTTACTGTTATAATCACATAGAAATATAAAGAGATCTGATTCATGACACAATTTTTCTAATGCCTGGGAAAACAAAAAACAAAGAACTTTAGGTATAAATTAGTTATTTCTGTCACTTAAGAATGAGATAATATGCCAGAGAGGTGATTCCCAAGCAGCCTGGTGGCATTGATGATGGTTGTCACTGTCACAGTGCTCAGTCTCAGAAGTGCAAGTCCTTTTTGTCAGGTAAACTGGGAAGGTACAGAGATTTAAAAGCAGCAGATCCGGTGTTATTTCCTATTTGATAAAACAACTTGCTGTTGAAAGTCTATTTTCTGTTATGTGCAGAAAAAGATAATGGCAAAAGAAGAAAAGTAGCCAGGAAATGAATAGAGGAAGCAATGAAAGCTTCCTTTCAGCTTAGCCAAGCTTATTGAATTTTATGAATGAAGCCTCCACAGCTTTTCTTTCTTTTGGTTTCTATGCTTGCTGCAGGGTTAGCAGGTGGGACATCCCCAACGGATAAACTGTTGTTCTGAAAGGATGCTGAGAAACAAAATGCCATTGTGAGTTCCTGGTTTTCTTTATCTCCCCGTTTACCAAAACCAACCTTACTTTGTACTTTGGTCTTATTTCCTACACATGCACTACACATTTAAAAAGTTGATGAGATTACTATTACTCTTAGAATAAGGGTAAATGTTTGCAAGAAGAAGAATGAGCACTCTAGATTTCAGTTTTCCCTGGGTTAAACCTTATCTAAAACTTAATCTCTGCTTTATGTGATGATTTTGTTACTTAAAACTTGCATCTAGAGGATCTCACTAGTGTTTTAGCTTAATAGCTGCACTGGAATACATGGAGATAGACCCTACTTAAAAGTCTGCTAAATCACAGAATCAATGGTTAAATTTATCTGTTAACATTTCCCCCAAAATTCCTGATGGAAAAATCTTAAAATCTGGATCACGGATAATGAGAAAACAGCACAATCGCTTCAGTCCGCAGCACTTCCTGTGATTAACTTGAAATGCACTGAAACCTGTGACTCAACAATATGATGTGTTATTGGGTTCAAAGTAAATGTGACTACAGCAGTGCTCCCTCAGTTGTATCTGGATTGAACAAGTGTGTGTGTACCAGGGAAGAGAGGCAGCTAATTAAAGCACTTTGAGACTGGTGCAGGGTTGCATTCTTGACCTCACCAACAGAGCTTTCAGCAATAAAAAGCTCTGACACCTTATTGTGTTAGCTCTTACCACCTAATGTAACTCTGTTTGTTTGTTCTAAGCTGATCTTCACCCCTTTCACACAAAAACTTCACCTCAAAGCAATCACGGCCAGGCTCCCTGTTTCACCACACACCTGGTGCTACCCTCAGGGTTATGTGCTTAGCAAGGTAATTCCAGGGTGCTGTCTCCGAGGTGCGTAACCCTGCACCCACAGCACAGCAACTGCTTTCCCTTCTCGCTGATTCTCTATCCAACATATTAGGTTTTCAGCCATTTCAGATACACAGCAGGTACTGGCGCAGGGTGAAGCATAAGAAATCATTGTGTAAATAATTGTTCTTATTTTTAGGAAAACAGGGACTTGGACATAAAAAATGAAGCCCTTGCACATGAAACTGTGCATGAGGGAAGCACTAATAAAGCAGCTTGAAATGGAATAAAAACTCAGATAAAAGAGCAGCTGTAGCATCTTGACATCCACCACTCTCACAGGTGACATTTTTCTAAATTGTCTTTCTGTGAAGTCTCTTCTTTCAGACCTTCAGCATGGCTTCTCTTCTGAGTAAAGCTCTCAGTGCTTCACAAAGCTGTTTGACAGGGTCAGACTTTCAAAGATGGTGATGTCCATTAGGAATTGAGTATCATAGATCTGAGACTTGGAAAAGAACTAATTACCTGGACAAGCTGGAGAAATGGGCCTGTATGAATCTCATGAGGTTCAAGGCCAAGCACAAGGTCCTACACCTGGGTCAGGACAATCCCTGGTATTAACACAAGCACTGTGGAGAAGGATTTGGGTGTGTGGTGATGAAAAGCTGGACCATGAGCTGACAAGTGTGCTTGAAGCCCAGAAGACAACTCATATCCTGGGCTGCATAGAAAGCAGCATTGTTAGCAGGTCAACAGAGATTATTCTAGCCTTCTACTCTGCTGTGGTGAGACCACATTTGGCGTACAACATCCAGTCCCAGAGTCCTCAGTAGAAGACATGGACTTGTTGGATAGGGTCCAGAGGAGGGCCAGAAAAATTATCAGTTGGAGCACCTCCCCTATGAAGAAAGGTTGAGAGGGTTAATTCAGCCTGGAGAAAACTTCTGAGAGAATTTATTGTGGCCTCTCAGTACTTACTGGATGAGGAGTTTTGGAGACACAAGGGCAAAAAAATTATGATCAGGGTGGTCAAACACTGGAGCAGGTTGTCCAGAGAGGTGATGCCCCATCCCTAGTAACATTCCAGGTAAGGTTGGACAGGGGTCTGAGCAACGTTCTGTAGTTGAAGATGCCCTTGCTTATTTCAGGGGGTGGGATTAGATGAAATTTAAAGGTCTTTTCTAACCCAAAGCACTCTATGATTCTAGAGCAGAGCATAAAAAGAACTCACAGATGTAAATTAAATGGTGTCAGAAAATGTTCCCAGCAGCAGATATTAACTGTCAGTAGATTGATCTAGAATTGTCCCGCTAATAATTTTGTCCTGCACTAAGTGGCACGTTCCCTAAATGTTATGGAAATCTGCAAGGAGTTAGGAAAAATCCATCCTGGATTTCAGTCTCCTAATTTTTTTCTGGTTCAGTAGTTCTTCTAAAACAATCTGTCTTCCAACTCATGTAGTTATTGACTTCAGTGCTTATTTACTTCTACTTGTATTGCATTTTCCTTTTCCTAAATCTGTCCATCTGTTTTTATTAAAAGCTGTAAGCCTTAATAGTCAACAAAATACAGAAAGGGAAATACCAACAGCTCAAGCATTCTGATATTTACATAGAATCATGATAATATTAACAAGGATTTTGCTTTCTGTGTTCATCTACTATTTTCAAAGGTTTCTTTGGTTGCCTATCAGCTCTTGCAGATAAATCATCAAAAAGAGAAAATAGTACAAAGTCCAGAAGTGATCTGAAATGAATTATTACCAAACAGAGCCAAGGAGCTTTGACCTCTCAAATCATTTAACCATGGAAGTTGCTATAACTTTGATTTTTCTGTCACCTAATTTCTCTGCTATAGCTGTATCACCTCTTGTTTCTTTGAGCAGGCTGATCAGTTAGGTGGGTGACTGCAGGTTGAACGTAATTCAACACAAAGAAAAAGCACAAAGGACACTTAAAATTTAAAATTATGCTTGTTACACACACCAAAAAAATGTCAACAATATTCAGCAAATTCTTACATCCATCATCTTCTAAAATGCAGATAGCAGTGATTATGTTTTTTTGTAGAGTTGTTTGGAAAATCTACTGAATGGTCTACTAAAGCCACTCCATACCTGAGCACTCAGTAATGACTAGGGACAGATGAAATATTGGCACTTGCAAAGGTTCTTTTATAAATCACTGCAGATATGCTTGTAAAGCAGCTGCTTATCCACATTGTACCGGTTTACATTGTTGTGAGAAGCCATAGTAAGTGATTCAACAGCTGCTTCACATGCAGGCAGAATACACTGGCACAGAGAGATAAATGGAAAACTAACTGTATTAGTCCATGTGGAATCATCCCTGTAAGTGAAGTCCAAGAATGTTCACATCAGGCAGTATCTTACTATTTGACTTCATATTTTAACTTGCTGTACTGTCACGAATGACATTTAGAAACGTCTTCTCAATATTAGAAGTGTTAATTCCTATCACATCAAGAACAGATCTTACTTTTTCCTTAATAATGGCCAGAAATTACAGTTTGTTTTTACATTGGCTTATTCGTTAACTCCCACTAAAGCTAAACAAGCTTTCTCTTCTTCAGGTTTCTAGTTCAGACCCCGGCATATCAGTAAGTGCTGAAGCTAACCCACGTGCACAGACAGCCAGTTTATGTAATACATTTCCAAATGATGCTGCGGATTTATCACTCTTCCCTCTAGAAGTAAAATAAAACTACATCTTCTTAGAAATATTCCTATGAAAACTGTCCCCAAAATGGGCTAAGGTTTTCTATTGAACTTGTTTTTTCATTTATTGTTTCACTTTGTATTTGGTGACAGCCAGATCTATATCCACTATTTAGTCAACAGTCAGTCACTCTGAACACGGGATAGCTAGACAAGCCAGATAAACTTGCTGACTATTTCTCCATCACACTTCAGTTATTGCTCCAGAAGCCACTTAAAGCTGTCATATAAGAAAGCAGAAGCCAACTCTAGTCACGGACTCGCTCAGCAATTTTCTTCTGCAATAGAAACACGGAGGAGAGCGCGCTCTTTCGAAGAAAACAAGTGGCATTAGCACTTACATCCTCCTTCTGCATAATACTGCATTTCTTAAAGCACTAAAATGGAACAATAATGATTATTTTTACAGATAATATTATTTTTGGTCACTGAAAGGCTGAAGGAAGCCTTTTCTTACTAATTCAAGGGCATTCTCCATCCTCACACAGAGATGTCAGCTAGTGTTTAGTCAGAAAACTGAGGCACAGCAATTGCTGTAAAAGAAAAACTCGTTAGTCACCCTACTCTGATCAGCAGTAGTAAATGCAGGCATTGCCCATTTCTAACCAAGGCACCTACATTCATGTGCACACAGAGCACCAAGATCACTAGAAGGTGTTTGGTTGAATGTGACGGCCTTTGGGACAATGGTAGAATTAACGTTTGTTGGAAATCCATGTTCGAGGACTATCATTAAGGACCAATTATCAGAATATTCTGAGTGACGCTCCATTAGGAATTTTTCTGGGTTTGCTACTATTTGATTATGTTATTAATAACTTGATTGAAAATATACAGGGTATGCTTGTTAAATTTGCAGCTGACAAAGCTGAATGACACTGTGTGTTGGATGATAGGATTATATTTCAAAATTATCGTGATAAACTAGAGCAATGGCCTGAAAAATAAGAAAGTTATTTATAGAAGTAAGTGTAGCATAACAGACCTAATAGCTGCACAGCTCTAACATGGAAAATAAATGGCAGTGGAGCATGGTTCCATGGGAAATGAGCTAAGGATTGCAGTGAATTGAAGGTGAAAACAAGGGACAATGTCATACTTTTGCAAAAAAATGAGACATGTTATGAATCTGCATATAAATATGATTACACTCTGCTCATGTTTTGGCCATAAAGCTACAGATTAAAACATCTAATTTGGGTGTCTAGCTCTGTCTTCACATTCACTGGAATATTATGCTCCCAGTATTAAGAACAGATACATAGCTGGGACTGTCAATATGAATGATTTAGCACAGGCTAAATGACACCTACTGTCAAATCCAAAGCTAAATCTCACTGATAAATTAGTCACCCTGTCTCCAGCGCAAAAAAAAAGAAAAACAGTTGGAATACTGTATCTATTTTTTGGGAGTCTCATTTCAAGAACGGTGTGAGTCCATCCCAGATAGAACCAAGTATATAATGAAGACTGACAGAATGTGAAAACAAAACCATAGATGAAATTAAGGAAACTGATATTATAAAATTAATGATTAAAAAATACATGAAAACAGCCCTTGGATACACAGAATCCTCCAAAGAAATAAGGTGGTTTTTCTTCTATATCCATAGTTCCTAGAATATGGAATAATGTGGTGAAGAAAGGGTTCAGGTACATTAGCTGGCCTTGGTTCTGTAGTCTCTATAGCTGGATTGCCATCCCTGGATGCTTTCTGAAGCCATGAAGGTGGTGGTGGGCTTGTAAGAGTTAGGCTAATGGTTGGACTTGATAATCTTGAAGGTATTTTCTAGCCTAAATTATTTTTGATTCTATATGCATATACTAAAAAACAATTTAAGAAGGTATTTGGAGTAGCGGAAGCATTTCTATACTTTTTCAATTTGTTCTTTGATTAATTGGTATTTTACATTCTAAATTGTCACTATATAAAGGAGCAAATATTTTTAAAAGCTTCAGCAAATTTGTGCCCAGCAAAAGCAGCATAATTGCTTGGTTTAGACAAATAGCCAAATTGCAGCCAAAAACATCTCTATCATATCCCTTATCCACATTACTGTGTTGTCTGTCTGTAACAGCACTTGACACTGATGTTTAGTCTCTGACAGCATGTACTTGGGTCTCTGTAGTATTAGACATATTGGAGCTTTTTCTGTAAATGCTCCTTTCTGTGCAATTGCTTAACCACTGGGATAAGCTTGCTCCTAATAAGTTAATATTTATTTTAGGTTATAAGGAGAGAGCCTAAGTTTTGAACTCATTTTTGAATCTTCTATTCTGGTGGGAATATAAGCAAAGGTGACACATTATGTCTTCTAGGATGCTGGAAATACTCATGTCCGCGTGTATCTGAGAGGTGTGATGCACACTATGCCCAATACTATGTTATCAAGACCTTGGGTCAACCTGCAGACTATTGCACCATTGATTGATTTTGTTAATCACATTGGAAGACGTGTTAAAAACTGTAGCCAAATGGCTGAAAAGCATCGCAACAATTAGGAAGGTCCAGCAAGCACAGGTTATGGCGCTTTTTTTCAATTGGAAGACAAATGCATGTTGTCCTGCAGATACTTACAAAACTACCAACAAGGATTGCTCACCATAAATGCACCCTTGAGAGAAGCAGCCCATCTTGAAGACGTTGTGTTCTTGCAATGACCACGGCACTAGAGGAGGAGCTCACGGCTTCAGCAAACTTCCCTTTATAGCAAGTGTGATGTTTATAGTACAGGATACACCTGTCAGCCAGCCCGGATCACCTGTGCAGGCTTTTGACTCTTCCTGCTTCAACTCCTGGTTGACTCACAGCTGCTAAAGGCCTGCAGGTTGTGTCTTGCCTACGGTTCTAGCTGAGTGAAACCAGGACACTGTGTCCTAATAAAACATCATAATGCTAACAATTCTATGTTGATTTGTCAGCCTGTCACTGAATTTGCCAATGATGGAAAAGTCACTGTGCTTAACTGTCAGGTTTATGTCACTGAAACCACAACAGTGATCGACTGAAAAGCTAATACTTTGATATTGTAATCTCTCATTTCCCTTGCTATCTCTGATTTGAAGACAGATGGCTATAGATCACATAAACTAGATGCTTCTTCAAGGCAAAATCCAAAAGAGGAAAATGAATTCCTAATAAGCATTTGTTAGGTATTAACTAAAACCACATAGAATCATAGAACAGTTTTGGCTGGAAAAGACCTTCAAGATCACAGAGTCCAACATTTTCGTATCATTATAACCACCACTAAGGCATGTCCTTCTCACATGTTATGTAAGAACAGATCTTCATTTATGTAGATGTTATGAGTGACCATTTTTCACACTTTATTATTCTGTAGAAGGAAAAACCCAGCTGGGTTAAAACACATGGCCCATCTTTAAATGCATGTATATTTCCATGCATAATTGCACTCTTATATATGTATGAATATACATTTGCTTACAGGAAATATTTCCTCTTTACTTTCTGCGTCACAGTTTCTACTTTATCAGGTGATGACAGATGTGTTTCCATAAACTTCCCAGATGATACTAGAAAAACAAAAGGCAAAAGAAATCAGGACAGACATCTAGGATGACCTTCTGATGACACTGCATTCCAGTCTATCCCATTTATCATGCAAAGTAGCCACAAGTGAGAGATGACAGTGTTTAGGAGGTGGTGAACACTGCAAACACATATGGAGATTCTTGCTGTGATGCAGTGGCTCACTTCAGCGAAATATTATTTAAAAGGCTATTTTTAGAAGGTGTCCAGTTTGTGTGTCTGCTCTAATTAATTCAGCTACTCCAATCATCTTATATGTGGCTAAAATAGTTGAGATACCATATGCTGGTTGGATTAAAAGACATATTTCCAGAAAGGAGACTTTTTACTTTAATATGTTGCAGCTATTTTTCTCTTTTTGGTTTGGAATTTATTCCCAAGACTGAAGTCTATTTTTTGTTTGCAATTATTATTACATTGATTTTAAAAATATCATTTAAAAATGGTTTGGATACATTTCACAATCTAAAACTGCCTGCCTGCATCTATCTAGTGCTGATAGAAACAGTCTTATTATGTCTAAATGGATGATGAGAGTCAAGGTGAGCCGATAGTCACGGTAATCTTGATTAATCTCTCTAATTTATCTACTGTGGCTGAGTTTATGTTTCATCTTGCCAGTTAATTCACTTTCCACCTCCTGTCACTACCTCACAGCTTTATTCTCTGGACCCACGGATAAGTTTCCCTGAATACTTCTCCTTCTTGTTCTTTCACCATTGCCCAGGAGTTCCCAACAGGCAACCAGAGTAGAAAGTCTCGTTTCAGACACGTTTTGCAATATTTGAAGAGGTGGTGGTTTTCGTAGGTATCAGATATTTGGAGTAAGATGTGGCTTTGATGGAAACGAACTCTAAGCATCTACGTAGTGTGGGCTTACCCAGACACCTAGCGCATGCAAATCAGACGTTCTTTTACAGCAAGAGCCTAAGTAACGCAAACAACTTCTGTCAGCATTCAAGTGGGATTAACAGGGAGACTTTCAGAAGTTGAACTGAAATTACAAGGCACTGACTTAATTATGGAGCTGTCTACATGTACTTGGACAAACTTCATGGATATTCTAATGTTTCTGAGCTCTGGGTCTCTATCTGTGAACTCTGCAAGATTTTGAGGGCAACTTCTTTAGGTGTTGTTACAAAGACACAGAGAACCCTGCAGTGGGGGTTACCTTTTGTGAATCACTGTACTAGGAATAACCACTGTAGTTCAATTACAAAAGAATTAGCATAAATATATCGGGCAAGAACCATGCTATTGCAAGAAAGCAGCTCAGCTTCATCTCTGTGCAGGTTATTAGTGACACATACCAGGAATTAACCAGCCTCACACTCACAAATCAGTACATTACATATAATTTCCTTGTCATAATTAGCTAATCATTTGCCATTGTCATCACTGTATTTAAAAGAGCAACACAGAGAATACCTGCTTTTGATCAAGCAGATATTTCTGGTTTGCCTCTCTAATAATAATTATATAACAATTCTCTTTGTTATGAAAGGACATTTGGGCAATTACTTGTGCTCTCAGAAGAAATAAGCTGAAATTTTATTTCTAAAAATAAATAAGATAAAGCATTTTGCAAAGGTTAAAGCTCTTACCTGAAAGACTCTTTTCCTCACACAATTGACCTAAAGGATAATGAACTACAGCAGCTGATATTTTCTGAATGTCTCTTCAAGCAAAATATCTAGAGGCAGCAGAGATAATTTAAAAATCTAGATGGTGAATTTTTAAAGAAAGAAGGCTAAAATGCACATTTCATAGAATCACAGAATCACAGAATGGGTTGGGTTAGAAGGGATCTTACAGATCATCTAGTTCCAATGCCCCTTCATTCTCAAGCTTGCACATCTCTTCCCATCACTTGGGTGTTAGTCAGCTTATGACAGCCCAGTATCTGTGTACTTGGGTTGTGGCTGTCAAGGGGGTGATATCAAAGTTTGAAAGTAAACAAGTTCTGGATTTGAGCATCTGGCAGAAAAGTACCAAAATGTTTTGAAACTCAAGGTAGGTCAGAGTAGAAGAATAACTTATAGAAGTCCATTATCTGAAGCCCTATAAATAATGATGGTAAAGCAAGACTCTTCTATATCACAGCAGATTAGGTCCAGCATCTCCCCTGAGTGAGACGTCTCTTAGGCACAAACTGCACATAGGGCAAAGATGAAGTCAGGCTTCTTAAGACTCAATTGTTGTCCATTAAGAATGCCAGACCATTTTAAGTATTTGCTCTAAACTGGTGGAGAAGACAATTTTAACTACAGCCTGCTCTCTCTTTCATCCAATTCTCTACTTATCTATTTGTTTTACTATAAAGACTTGCTTTCATGAGCAGGGATGCATGTTGTCTTCCACTGGATCCACCAGCTCTTCCCATCTGTATGCCTTGTTAATTTATCCCTACACATATATATTGATTAAGGGTACCTTACAGTGCATTGTTGAGACTGTAATTAAGTTGTTATTTTGATTATAATACATTACACTGAATCACCTTGTTAGTTTTAAATTGGTTATTAATTAAGTGCTGCTAAAAGTCAACATTTTGATCTACCTCTCACCATCAATAAACCATAAATTGCTGCTAAATCATAACAATGTCAATATTTTACTTGGTGGCAGCTGTCTTGTGGGATGATGACTTCCCTTACCTCTCATACTGGAATGTTCAAGAATGAAATGGTAATCTGGAAAGATTTTTGCTTTGAAAATCACTGTCAAAACCACTCTTTAAAACAATCTGGAATGGATCCATGGTCAGAAATGAGTGCTAAATATATGCATCTAGTGGTGCTTGAGATGCCCTGGAGCATCATGCATCTTCATGGGATTGGTAGATACATCACCTACAAGAGATATAAGACCTTCTACAGAGCAAAATATAGGTAAAGTTTTGACTATACCAAATATCTATGTCTGGAAAACTGGTGGTACACTTAAGTACACGCCTAGATTAATGCAGTGAGCAGAAAACTGAGAAGAAAGCAAAGAACTTCCTATGATAGTTACAGCATTCTGCCTCAAATAAAATGCATCCATGCCACAAATGCAAGCAGAAGCAGATCAAACACTTACTACATAAGTACTTCAATTACACAAATTTGCTTCATAGTGAAACTCCTCTACAAACAGATCTTTTTATTTCTCTTAAATGTCTATCAAATATTTTTGTGAAAGAAGTGTATTTTGTGGAACATGTCTAGAGTGAATAAAAAATATTGACCTTTCAAGTGTATAATCTTAATTAAAGTGCTGATGGGATCCTTTAGGACATCATAAATAATCACGGTGACAAAATGTCAAAAACATGTTTTCTTTTCCTTTTCATGGGAAGTCTATTTTAAAGTTTTACAGAAAGAAATCAAACAACCAAGCAAAAAGTGTTTTTGTGCTTAAGTTGTACTCACAGAATGTGAGAGAAACAAGGTTTTGTCCTTGGTTCACATTTATGCAGTTGAGGCTTTCAGACATCAATCTCTCATAACCCATAAACATCAACGCCACAAAAACAAATAGGAGGCTCTTCCATCTTCCTTGTCAGAAGCCATCAAACAACCTCTGACCCACAAAAACTCCATCAAAATTATCTGCCTGTGTGAACTATACTGTGGAAAATGTTTTTTATTAAAATACAAACTTAAAAAGTGTATCTCTAGCAGTGTTCAAAGCCACTGTGTTTTTCACCTAGAACAGCAGGCTGTGTCTCCAGCTTCTCCATCAGTAAATGAGCAAATCACCAATCTGTGCAGTGAGTCATGATCTAAAAAATACCAACGTATTACCAGCTATTCCCTGGGAAACAAGACAAAACAAAACACAGGACTAACGATCCCTGATAGCAAGATAGACAGAGCTGGTAAAGTTTTTCAGGCTTTGAACAGTGCTATGAGAAGGAGGGTAGAGATTGGGGTATGACTTCTCCTGCAGCCTGCTCTCTAACTAGTGAACATCACTCCTGAAGGAACATCTCACTGTCTTTGCATTAAGGGATGAAGGGATGACACAATATATCACAGGAAGATTTGAAAACAGCCAGAGCCTGCTTTCTGGAGTCTGTATATCCCTTGGTCGGACTCCAAACAAACTGTCCAAACCCTTTCCACTTCACTATGGTGACATTTCATGTGACAAGTGTAGAAGAGGCTCAGAGCATACAAGTGGCTAATGTAAGTACCTTCAGCTGAGAACAGCAGATGCACACCAATATGAACAACAGCTCCACGGACATTGTGTTTTCAGGAAAGGCTCCAAATGAGTAAAAAGCAAATCTAGTCACTAACCATTGCTAAATAAATTGCAGGATCCCTATAGGACTGGCTAGGGAAGTATCTATATTGCCAGCCTTCTTACAGGGATTTATCTACAAAGGGAGCAGATGTAAGTGGCCCTCATAAACTGTGAAGGCTGAAATTATCCTGTTTTCTCAATGATGGTATTTAAAAGGATGAGATAACAGTCCTTCTGTGAAAGATATTTCTTAGAAAGGCTTGAATTAGTTTGCCACAATGGCAAACTATATTTGTAGGCCATCTCAAGTCAAGTTACATGTTCACTGTCTTTCCATTCACCAGATCAGTGCTCCCAGATCTCCCAGATCAGTGGCAGCAGGTCTGTGTCCCATCTTGTCATTTTAGATGGACAGCTATTCATCCAATGCCCACCAAAAGATGTGAGAGTCTTTCCTTTGATTTTCTTCGCATCTGGAATATTTTCAGGGTTTATTCTTGCAATGGTACATGTTCATACTGGTGCTTATTTGACTGTCTCCTGTCCCAGAGTCCCCTTCCGCTGGCAAACCTTACTGGAGTGAAAAGCCCCTTTCCATGAGTACACAACCCAGACACAGAAAACACCGTGGCATTTCTGACTCTCCAGACTTGTGCTTTTAAAATGTGGTGCTTATTGATATTCCTCATGGAACTTCAAAGAAGAACAAGCTCAGAAGCGAGGCAATTTGTACTTGGAATATAAAAGCCAATTTACATTATACAGCCTTTGAAATGTGAATTATACATTGTAAGTTAAACTATCATCTCTGGGAAGAGAAGATTTATATTTGTCCCTAATATATACAGGTACCAATTGATTGGCATAAGTACTTGATTTCTCTTTACTTTTCATTTCCATATTACCATTTGATTCCAATTATTCTGCCATCATTCAAACTGTGGCTAGAAATACAGACAGGTAGAAGCAAAAACAAAGTTCATTTAACATCAAGCTTTGGAAATAAATGTTAATAATGCCAATTTAAACTGCAACAGCTACTGGTTAACATTTAAGTGACAACACAGAGAATGCCTTACATTCTGAAAGAATCCAGATGAAAAATGACACGTCCTTTTAACAACCCATCACGAACCAGTAAATCCCCTTTCAACTTATGAGGAAACCACACTGTTACAAGCTCGCAGATGCAAAGTCCTTTCATGAATATTTGGTAGTCTGATATTTAATATTATGAGGGAGTAAGAAGTCACATTATAATCAATTGTCTTCTCCTGTCAGACCATTTTCCTGAAAGTTAGGGATAATGCCTCAATTTCAAACTCTGTCAACATTAATTCCTAATTGTCTCTCTGAAATGTTTTATTCCTAATAGACTGTTTCAGGATTTACATTCCTCCGATTAATAATAATGAAAGTAAATCATAACTAAGGTTAAAAATGGAGCTACATGAACTAAAATGAGAGCTAATATGACATGAAAACTGTCTTGGAGCATGTGTGAGTTCCTCTTGAGAGTAGCACAAGAAGACATCTACTCTGCACAAGGGGGCTCATTGTTCTCTTGAGGGACCTGGATACTGCTGTGATGAGAACAGCCATCACTGCACCTTCAAATACGCATGCTCCCACCGCTGCTGGGCTTGCAAGGAAAACACATTTTGAATAAAAGACCAAATCTCTGTTTTTAAAAGATCCAAATACAGCGTTATTAGATGTGATTGTGCAGGTGTTGAGACAAAGCAGTGACAGAAAACAAAAGCTAATAGGTACTCCTTCTAAATCAATATTACAGAATTATTTCAGTGCAGTGTCCCACAGCTTTCAGGGGAAAAAAAATCATCTGTTTTGAGCTGCCAAACTATAAACAGAAACAAGAGCTGTGGCCAGTAAACAACAGAGCTGTTATCAGTGGGTGACAATAGCACTTTAACACAGACTTCGATTCAAACGATAGCTTTGGCTTGTAACTGCAGACTGCACCCTAACGATTTCTCACAGACAGGCAACGGTTCTTGATGGTCTACATGGAGTTAGTGTGGCATTTTCAGAAAATGCTGGTGAAAAATATCGGGTTTATGATTTTATTGCACCATGCATAAGGACAAGGAAAGTTTATCAAAGGGAGGCAGTAACAAGTGAGTTGGTAAAATAGAATTGACAAGTACAAATCAGAAAGGAGACGACTACTTCTTAATCCAGTCATATCTTCACAAAAATTAATTCTTTTTCTAGGAGGTGCCAAGGACCGGTATTATATGACCATTACATACCAAGAAAAGACAAGACTGAGGGGTGACCTCATTATTGTCCATAAATATTTGAAAGGTGGTTGTCAGGAGGATGGAGCTGGGCTATTCTCAGTGTCATCTAGTGATAGGACGAGGGGTAATGGTTGTACACTGGAACATAGGAGGTTCCACATCAACCTGAGAAAGAACTTCTTCCCAGTGAGGGTGACAGAGCACTGGAACAGGCTGCCCAGGGTGGTTGTGGAGTCTCCTTCACATTTAAAACTGGCCTGGATGTGTTCCTGTGTGACTTGGTCTCGGTGATCCTGCTGTGTCAGGGGGATTGGACTAGATGATCTTTTGAGGTCCCTTCCAATCCCTGATGATTCTATGATTCTATGATTCTATTTTGCATGCAGGGGAAAGGTGGGAAGATGATCCAACTAACATCTGTTCCTTTCTATACAGAGTTCTTGTTGGACAACAACAATAGAGTTTACAAAACTCATTCAGATATAAAAACGGCTAGCTCACAAATAAAGCAGAGCCACATCAGCATTTATGATACTTATTACTAAGTACAGAAAATAATAGAATGGGATGAGAATCAAAAAACTGGAGGGACTTTGGCCTTTTCAATCAATTCCTTGAAACCCTAAACCTAATCCTAAAGCAAATCGTAATGGTAAACCTCTAACACTAACCCTAACCCTAACCTAAATCTAACCCTCTCATCTAAATACTAACACTAACCGTAATCCTAAACCTAATGGCCTGAACCTAACCATAACCTTAATCCTAACCCAAGATCTAATGGCCAAACCCTAAACAAAACACTAAACCTAACCCTAAACTCCAACCCTATCCCAAACGGTCAAACATAAACCTAACATGGTCTAAACCTAACCCAGACCATAAAACCAAACCCTAACCTTAACCCTAACCCTAATGGCCTAAATCTAACATTAACCGTAACCTAACACCTAACCATAACCCCAAAATCCTTAGTCAAAAGAGTAAACCTAACTCTAACCCTAACCTGATATAACCCTGAAATTAACCCTAACCCTAACACTAACCAGGTCTAACCCTAACCCTAACATTAACCCTAAACCCTAACCCTAACAATAGCTTTAAAGATAAAATTCCAACCCTAACACTCACCATAAACTAACACTACGCCTAACCCTAACCCTAAACCTAACCCTACTGGTCTAACATTAACCCTAACCCTAACCCTAAAACTAACCCTAACCCTAATGGTCTAACCCTAACCCTAACCATAACACTAACCATAACCCTAACCCTAATCCTAACCCTAACATTAACCCTAAACCCTAACCATAACAGTAGCCTTAAGAAAAAATTCCAACCCTAACACTCACCATAAACCAACTCTAACCCTAACCCTAACCCTAAACCTAACCCTAACCCTGAAATTAACCCGAAACCTAACACTAACCAGGTCTAACACTAACTGTAACACGAACCGTAAACCCTAACCCTAACACTAGCCTTAAAGATAAAATTCCAACCCTAACACTCACCATAAACTAACCCTAACCCTAACCCTAACCCTAACCCTAACCATAATCCTAATGGTCTAATCCTAAACCTAACACTAACCCTAACTCTAACCCTGAAATTAACCCTAACCCTAACACTAACCAGGTCTAACCCTAACCCTAACATTAACCCTAAACCCTAACCCTAACAATAGCTTTAAAGATAAAATTCCAACCCTAACACTCACCATAAACTAACACTACGCCTAACCCTAACCCTAAACCTAACCCTAACCTAACAGAAAACCTATCTGACCCTAACCCTAACACTAACCCTAATGGTCTAACCCAAACCCTAATCCTAACCCTAACCCTAAACCTGAAATTAACCCTAACAATAACACTAACCAGGTCTAACCCCAAACCTAATATTAAACCTAAAACCTAACCCTAACACTAGCATTAAAGATAAAATTCCAAACCTAACATTAACCATAAACTAACACTATGCCTAACCCTAACCCTATCCATAACCTTAACCCTAATGGTCTAACCCTAAACCTAACCGTAACCCTAATGGTCTAACCCTAACCCTAAACCTAACCCTAACCCTAATGGTCTAACCCTAAACCTAACCCTAAACTTAACCCTAACCCTAACCCTAATGGTCTAACCCTAACCCTAACCCTGAAATTAACCCTAACCCTAACACTAACCAGGTCTAACCCTAACCCTAACATTAACCCTAACCCTAACACTAGCCTTAAAGATAAAATTCCAACCCTAACACTCACTATAAACTAACACTATGCCTAACCCTAACCCTAAACCTAACCCTAACCCTAACCCTAACCCTAACCCTAAACTAACACTATTCCTAACCCTAACCCTAAACCTAACCCTAACCTTCAATCTAAACCCTGACCCTAACAGAAAACCTATCTAACCCTAACCCTAACCCTAACCCTTAACCTGTTCTAACACTAACCCTAACCCTAGACCTAACTCTGACTCTAACCCTAAGCCGGTATAACCGTGAACCTAGCCCTGGCCCTAACGCTAATCTGGTCTAACCCTAACCCTAACCCTACACTAACACTAACTATAACCCTAACCCCGTCAAACCCAGGCCCTAACCCTAACCCAACTCTAACACTAACCCTAACCCAGTATAACCCTCTAAACATAACCAGAACCCTAAACTTAACCCTAATCTCTAACCTTAAGCTAACCCTAACCCTAACCCTAATGGTCTAACCCTAACCCTAAACCTAACCCTAACCTTAATGGTCTAACCCTAACCATAACCCTAACCCTAATGGTCTAACCCTAACCCTAACCATAAACCCTAACCCTAACCCTAATGACCCTAACTGTAGCCTTAACCCCTAACCCTAACCTAACCCTAAGCCTAACCCTAACCTTAACTTGGTCTAACCCTAACCCTAACCTAACCCTAACCCTAACCTTGCATGGGACAGGGTACTGGCAGGTAAAGGGGCCCAAGATAGCTGGTTAACATTCAAAGACTTCTTCTTGGAAGCACAACACAAGAGCAACCCAACAGGAAAGAAGTCAAGGAAGGGAGCCAGAAGACCTGCGTGGTTAAACAGGGAGCTGCTGGGGAAACTGGAGAGGAAGAAGAAAGTCTATAGGTCATGGAAGGAGGGGATGGCCACTTGGGGTGATTTTAAGGCTCTGGAGAGAGACTGTAGGAATGCAACTAGAAAGGCCAAGGCCTCCTTGGAATTAAGCCTTGCAAGAGAGGTCAAGGGCAACAAGAAGGACTCCCAGATGATGAGGCATGTTGTCCAGGGAACACGAAGGTAAACTGCTAAAGACTCAGGCATGGGACATCTGTAAAATACTAATAAACCCTAAACTTTTACTTTCACATACGAATGCAACCGGATCAACCTCAATGCCTACTTTATTCAGGCATGTTTAAAACCCCAAAACTCCAAATATAAAATCACATTGAAATACCTCTGTTTGAAGTGTTAATTAATTAGCAATTGTTTCATTTCTGAAAGCAGCAGGATTAAAGACAATGAATGCATTGTTAAAGAGAAAAGAAAATGAGGAAAAGAATTACAGTGGTGAGAATCTAGGTGCCCAGAGATACAAGGAACTTTTAAAAGTACTTTGGGTCTTTGTATTTTATATATATTCGCTTTGTGGAAATTACTTCGGATACTTTAAATCTCTTTCTTTTCCTTTCACAACATTGTTCTGCTTTTGCAACACATTGAAGCTCATGGTCCGACTGAAGCAAGTGAATAATATTTTATAAATTAAGATGAATGTAACGATTTAGTTATTTATTTTCTGATATGCTCCATAATAATTCTTAGAGGCTTTCCTCACTTTCTCAATACTTCACTCTTGTCTACTTGTGTTTCCAAGGGAAACAAATGACGTGACTCGGCTTCAATCTGTAAAAACTGTATTTTGGTGTCAAAACCTGAAAGTATTCACCTGAGTAGCAGTAACACTTCAGTTAATTTTAGGGAAAATCACTTTTCAGGTTTTATTTTTTATTATGGAGTTCATATAGCTACCTCATGCTGTCTCCGAATTCTAGAATACATCGTTTGGCTTTCAGCTATTACTTCATCAAAACATGGGTTTTCCATATGCTCTTGGTCATGTCTTCCAGGTTCTCATGGACACCTTGGGCACTACAGGATATCTCCGACAGCACTGCTTGCATATGTGGAGGCAATAGAATCAAATTCTGTCTATTGTCGGACAGTACTGGGAGTTTAGATATTCCTCCTCCATGTCTGCATGTAGACGTAGATATAGCAATCCAAAGGGTTACCACTTGAAGACTAATCTCACCTAAGAGAACCTCATTCACAGTGTATATGTGCCTGTTTGCCTATCCACTGCTGCTTACTGCTATGACCTGCAGAACTGTCAATCAGTTTCTACCAAAACTGGCAGAAATGTCTAAGTCTTGAAAGTTGTGTCTACACTACGCAGTGGAGAAATGAGTAATTGCAACCCATAAGCATTTTCCCTTCCTGTCAGGATTCATGTTTGGAAGTTTAAATGTGCAAGCAAAATGAACTCAGATCTTCAGAGTTTGGGAAATCTGCCAGTTTGGACAAGTGTGGCATTAGACAACTGTAACATTAGAGCTGTTCTACAAAGCGAGTACACTCAAGCTCCTACCACGTCTGGAGAAATCAAGTAGCCTTCATTTTGTATTATTCAGAGCAGGTAAAATATTTCAGTGAGAACTTAAATTTCATTTGACAAGAGAATACTGCAGAGTAGAAATTTTCTTTTGATTGCCTTAACTATGAGCAAAACGTCTTAAAAAGCAGCAAAGCAGCAGACAATCACAATGTAAAAATTCACAGAAAACCCAGGGCTGAAATAATTGATAGTCATCATAAATTTTCTGACATTATTACTGATGCATTTGGCACCTGCAGATACCTGTAATTGTCCCTTGCCCTTTATTTTTCTTTCCATTTTCTACTGCATTTAAAGCAGGCCTTCATTTTGTATAAAAATATCTATTTTTTTAAATAAAGTAATTAAAATTTAAGAAAAAGAAGAAAAAAATCTCCATGTCTCTTTTTATAACTAGGTCAATGTAAAGCCACTTTAGCACAAATGATCATAGGATGTTAGGGGTCGGAAGGGACCCAAG
>VXBP01008067.1:0-10786 GCA_013400115.1 Rhinopomastus cyanomelas
CCCTAACATCCTATGATCCTATGATCCTATGCAAAGGCCTGCTGGGTGAGGTTTCTGAGGAGTACTACCATCTGTCACCTGTTAGTCACAGAGGTTGTGCTTTGAGTGTAAGCTTGCCACTGAACACAATAGAATCTGAGTCCTGTCCATCATTGGGACTGTGTTTAGTGAAATATCATGTCAACTGACATTTTGCTTTGGTACCATAGTGGGAAACAGCTGCTCAGAGAAACCAGGCCATTCCAGTTGGATAGAAAGGTCTGGAGTCCATTTACATGAATGGAGTGTGGATCAAAATTAAAAGCTATGTCAGTGAGTTCATCTTTAACTTCTGGAGTCTAAACCTAAAACTAATAGCACTTGTTTTGTTCTTCCCCAGCCTGTAAGAATGAAAGAGAAACAGTCAAGCATACAGCGTTCTTTATAGGTCATGCTGAATTCTGAGAAGCACCATACCAGAATTAATCTATGTATTCCTACCTGCTAAATCATAGAATCATAGAACCGTTACGGATTGGAAGGGACCTCGAAAGATCATCTAGTCCAATCCCCCCGCAACAGCAGGTTCACCTAGACCAAGTCACACAGGAACACATCCAGGCAGGTCTTGAACATCTCCAGTGAAGGAGACTCCACAACCACCCTGGGAAACCTGTTCCACCCTCACTGTGAAGAATTTCCTTCTCAGGTTGATGTGGAACCTTCTATGTTCCAGCTTACAACCATTGCCCCTCGTCCTATCATTACATGACACCGAGAATAGCCCAGCTCCATCCTCCCAACACCCAGCCCTCAAATATTTGTAGACATTAATGAGGTCACCCCTCAGTCTCCTCTTCTTCAAGCTAAAGAGACCCAGCTCCCTCAGCCTCTCCTCATAAGGGAGGCACAAAACCTTTCTCAGTGGAACAGGCTTATGTCCTGAGTCTGTGTGATTGTAGTATATTTGTCACAGATAACATAAGTGCATTGTTAGACAACTGTTATAAATTAAGTGATAAAAGAAAAACCAAGCAGCATGAAAAGAAAATAAAAGTTATTATCTATAGTTACAAATCACAAGGCTCAAAAAATACTGAGACTGCTGAAATTACCAGATGTTTCAAAACATGGAGCTGGCGAAGATTAAGTTAATTGATAAACTACTAATAAAAAGGAAAGAAATCTGAGGAATTAAATAATCAAAAGAAAGAAGAAAAATAAAAATAAAAAGAAGGGTGGGCCTATATCCACAGAGCAATTTAAAAGTAAAAATGGCACTTCCTGCCCATTTGACTCACGACAGAAGTTTGCCAGTTAACGTAGTAAAACACAACAACTTCTAGCATACCAGTACGTCTGCTGTCCTTTCCTGTCATGTATTACGGGCTTGCTCCAAGGAATGTGTTTTCAGCAGTCACCCAGCTCAATTCACTGCATTCAAGTTTAGCACGATTTTGCAAATAAGTAATAATTCCTTTTTAAAAACAAACCTTAGCTCATTGTAATATTTGCCTTTTATACAAGCTTATCTTGTGTGAAACCAGTGAGGCTCCCTTAGCCTTTTGAAAAGATCCTGCAAGCAAGACAAATGCAACTGAGAAATACGGAACATCTGTTTCTCAGTTGGCATACGTACAAGACATAAGATTCAGATCCTGATGCTACCCTGACGAGGCAATCAAACATCCTTTGTTGATTAAACCAGTATCAGTGAAGCAGTGGAGAAGACCCAGTGCCTGGAGCTCCTCTGCGATGCCGGGCAGCTATCCACTCCATTCACAGATCTCACACTGGTGACTTAATGTCACAGACAGTCCTTAGATTATCCTCTCTAACCTATTAACCTTAGATAAACTTGGACTTCAAAACTCTCATGCAGGTGTTTTTCTTTTTAGATCCTCCCACACCTGATGATCTGGTTCCAGTCACCCTCCCTTAGACTGTAATCTTCCTTAACTCCCTGCAGTCTTTCCGCTTGGTATACTCTCAATGGTCTCGCTTCTGTGAGATGGGGTTACGCAGCCAGGTCTTCACCTGCTAACAGCATCTCAACACCAAGGGTTCATGTAAGTCAGAGCTACTCAAGCAGAGCAGGCAGCTATTCCCAGAACGCAGCACATTTTACTTGTGTGTCAGTAGACACAGATGAGAAATTTTCTTCTAGAAATCTTATCTGCCATTTTCTTCACTAGCTCAGGGAAAGTCACAGACTTTGGAGCAAAAGAAGAATCCCTTGATAAGATAATATAAAGTGATGGAAACTAGGCCAGACGTCATTGTGTATTACTGAGGCAGGAGGACGGTCCCAGGGCATCGATTCAAGTTCTAGGAACAGCAAAATGAACGCTGCAGAAAGAAGGCAAAAGTTTTTTGTATAATATAATGTAATTATTTACTTTACCTGGGATTCAAATGAGCTGTCTGTTTTAGAGAGCTCAGATGTGTAGGAACAAAGAACAGTAAAAATAATTATAGGGGTAGGAGTAACCGTAGTTTCTACTGAGTCATTTGACCCTCTCAACTTCCTGATTTTCTTTGCTTTTATGCCTGCACTGTCCCTCTTCATGTGTTTTGTGATTTGTTTTATATCGAGAGTCAAAAGGAAGTTAAAGAAATCAATCACCTGCTAAAGTTTAGATTTAATAACAAGGACATCAACCAGGCATACCAGTTTAAACCTGAATGTGAGAACAAAGTTCAGTGAAGTGATTCCATGTATGGTAGACAAATTTCCAGAATCTCAGGACTTTATTTTGGCATCTTATACCCTTGAAATTAGTGGGGAAACAAACCCTAAAAATTGTGCTGATCCTACATCCGTACACGGAATGTAGGCTGGTCATAAACAATCAGTGTCATACAGAAAATAGATACCATTCAGTATGATCCCGTGTGGGAGCTAGTAATACTTGTACCGTTTCAGTATTAACTAGGAAGGCTTGCTTAAACAAAGATTAAAATCCTGTACACAGAAACTCAATGGGAGACTAGGCTGCAGTGACCATGACACTGTAGAACTCAAGATTCTCAGGACAGTGAGAAAAGCGTGAAGTAAGTTCATGGCACTTGATTTTAAAGGAGTAGACCTTAATCTCTTCAAAGATCTGCTTAGGAGGGTAGAAAGGGACAAAGCCATGGATGAGAAGGGAGTCCAGGAAAGCTGGTCCTTTTTCAAGGATCACTTCCTGCAAGCCCAGGACCAATGTATCCCCATGAAGAGGAAGGCAGGCAGGAGTGCCAGGAGGCCTGCATGGATGAGTAAGGAACTCCTGAACATACTTAAGAGTAAAAACAAAGCTCCAGAGAATGGAAGCAAGGACAGACGACCTGGGAGAAGTACAGAGAAGTAGTCAGAGAAGCAAGGGATCAGGTTAGGAAAGCAAAAGTACAGAGAGAAGTAGATATGGTAAGAGGGGTTAAGGACAACAAGAAAAATTTCTATGGCTATGCCAATGATAAGAGGAAAAGTAGAGAAAATGTAGGCCTACTCCAGAAGGAAACAGGAGACCTGGTCACCCAAGACGCAGAGAAGGTTGAGGTACTCAATATCTACTTTGCTTCTGCCAGGTTCAAGACCACTTAAAGAACCTGAAGGTAAACATGTCCATGGAACCAGGTGGGATTCACCCACAGCTCCTCAAAGAGCTGGCATTTGAAGTTGCAAAGCCACTGTCCATCATATTTGAAAACTCATGGCAGTCTGGTGAAGCACCCATGGACTGGAAAAGGGGAAACATACCCCCATTTTAAAAAATGGAAATAAAGAAGACTCAGTGAACTACAGGCCAGTCTGGGTCACCTCTGTGCCTGCCAAGATAATGGGGAAGATCTTCCTGAAGGCTCTGCTAAGGCAAGCAAATAATAAAGGGGTGACTGCTGGCAGCCAACATGGCTTCACCAAGGGCAAGTCCTGCCTGACCAACTTTGTGGCCTTTCACAATGGGGTCACAGCCTCAGTGGACCCCATTGTTGCAGAGCAACAGATATCATCTACCTCGACCTATGCAAAGCATTCAGCACTGTCCCAAACAACATTCTGATCTCTAATCTGGGATGATATGGATTCAATGGATGAACTACTTGTTGGATAAGGAACTGGCTGGATGGTCGCACCCAGACAGTTGTGATCAGTGGCTCACTGTCCAAATGGAGACGTGTGATGAGTGGTATTGCTCAAGGATCAGTACTTGGATCAGTGCTATTTAACAACTTTGTCAGCGACAAATTGAATGTGTTTGGTCATGACACCAAAGTGTGTGGTGAAGTCAACATTGGAGGGAAGGGAGGCCATCCAGAGGGACCTGGACAGACTCAAGAAGTGGGCTCGTGCAAAATGCATGAAGTCCAACAAGGACAAGTGCAAGGTTCTGCATCTGGCTCAAGGCAATCCCACGCACAAATGCAGATTGAGAGGAGAAAAGATTCAGGTTAGCTCAGAGAAGAGCTTTTGGAGGTGGTGGTGGAACAGTAGTTTAACAAGAGTGGTCAGCGTGTGCTTGCAGCCCAGAAAGCAAACAGAGTCCTGGGTGGCATCAAAAGGAGCATTGACAGTTGGTCAAGGGAGGTGATTCTCCCCCTCTGCTCTGCACTAGGGAGACCCCACCTGAAGTGCTACTGTGTCGAGCTCTGAAGTCCCCAACATCAGAAAGACACAGAGCTCCTGGAACGTGTCCAGAGGAGAGCAACTGAAATGATCAGAGGGCTGGAGCACCTCCCTTATGAGGACAGGCTAAGCAAGTTGTGATTGTTCAGCCTGCAGAAGAGGAGGTTCTTAGGCGACCTTCTAGCAGCTTTCCAATATATGAAGGAGGCTACAAGAAAACTGGGGTAGGGCTTTTTACACAGGTGTGTAGTGAGAAGACAAGGAGAAATGGTTACAGACTTGAAAGGAGGAGACCGAGGCTGGACATAAGGAACAAATTCTTTCCTGTGAGGGTAGTGAGATGCTACCCAAGGAAGTTGTGGCTGTCCCATTCCTGGAAGTGTTCAAGATCTGGTTGGATGGGGCCCTGAATAACCTGATCTAGTGAAGGCATCCCTACCTATGCAGAGGAGTTGGAACTAGATGGCCTTTAAGGTCCTTGCCAACCCCAACCATTCTATAATTCTATGAAACTGTCAAACTGAGCATTTGTGCAGGTTGCTTGTTAAATCAGAGGCACAATTTCCTTTCTCTGCCAGAGCTACTACTCTGAAATGTAGTTAGACATGTTTAGATGCATCAAAAAGCAATGTTCAGGATGATTTCTGCCTCTCAGAAAGTGTAGAGGGCATCAATAGTTTCCTTTTCACAAAGCTTTCAGATTATTAAGTGGAAGGCATAGCCAGCGCCTTTGTGGAGAGAAAGCAAACCCTGAAAGTTATTTTTCTTAAGCTGAATTATCTTTTTCACCACAGTGGAGATGTCTCAGATAAAATACTTTAATGACACTAAAGAGTTATTTTTAAGCAGATCAGTACTACCTGTACCTTTTTATCACATATTTTCTGCAGGTAAGTTTATTTTTCAGTGATATAGAGGAAAACAATTTCTTTAGTTTGGGCTTGAATTAGTGTCTCAAGAGCATGAAGACCTTGAATTGAGACATGGAGAACAGACTCAGAATAAAAAGCTGCACTTAATTTTATGAGAGTAGGACACAGACCGAGAAAATTCTTTGACAACTGCTTTTTCACAAGCACAGTGCAGTAGCAAAGTTTTAAATAACAGCTCAATAGGTTTTTTCAATGCAGCATAATTATCTGTGAGAAGTTATACACTCTCCAACAAACAAGGTCAGAGATGAAGATACTCTTACATGTGGTCTGTAAGACTCCTTCCTGCCTGAAATTAATTCTTGGATAGGAAAAAACCTCATATTCATCAGTGTGCTGGACACAAATGACCTATTATTTTAGCATCAATTAAGATTTACTCAAGAAGAGACAAATAGGGAAACTCATTACACAATGCTATTGAGTAGTCCACTCTGTAACAGATGTGCTCACAATCCTATCCCAGCCAACACTGTTCTTCAGTTCAGGCATAAATTTTAAGGAGTTACTTTTTGTTCTTCACTTGAGACAAATGGCCTCAAATTATGCCAGGGCAAGTTCAGGTTAGACATTAGGAAAAACTTCTTCAATGAAAGTCATCAGACACTGGAACAGGCTGAATCACCATCCCTGGATGTGTTTAAAAGTCGTGTAGAAATGGAAATTAGAGACATAGTTTCGTGGTGGGCTTGGTACAGTTACATTAATGGTTAGACACAATGACCTTAAGGTCTCTTCCAACCTAAATTATGCTGATTCTATGAAACAAAATAGCCCAGGCCTACCTCACTCTATTCCACTGACCTGTGTTTTATCCTTCTCACAGAAGTGAAACCAGGTCACAGTTAATCAAATCCACTTGTTAAGATCCAGTCAGCAGCCAAAGATCGAGATATGAATAAAGGGCTGAACACCACATCCTTGGCACAGCAGCTGTGTTTCAACTATTAACCCATCACAAACAATGCACTAAATAGTTTGTTCGAGTTTTCCACAACCAAGTCACCATCACATAGCAATTTTAAACGTGTCTTACCTGAAGGCTGCTGATTGCCTGGCTCTATACATTACATCTTCAGGGCAGAACAATTCTGTCACCAATTTGTCTCTTTGGAGTGTCTCAGCTGAAGAGGTTTTACTTTCCTCTTGTGGAAATCCTGCAGTTTCTGACACTAAGCAAAAGGCTTCCCAGGTAAAATAGTGGTCCTCCTAAAACCAACCAAACTGTTGCAATAAGGTTCAGTGTGGTCAGGACTTATTCCGCTGAGTTTTGGACTTCCCATTCAAGTGGGGTTCTTCTCAGTCTTTCAGAAGACTGAGAAGTCCAGGTTTGGACAATCACAGAATCACAGAACATTAGAGATTGGAAGGAACCTTGAAAGACTAACTAGTCCAATCCCCCTACCAGAGCAGGATCACCTAGACCAAGGCTCAGTCTGCAGGCTGCATGGAGAATCCTAGTTTAAGCCCAGGCTATGAGCCAACAGAAATAAATGTTCATATGACATATTTCAGATGCTGGCCTGATAGTCATTTCTCACCACCACCATCCCAACCCTGAGGTCCTGACAAACTGGAGCCTTTCCAGGTTGCTCTGCAGAGCTTTGCCACTGTCAAGCAGATCAACACACCTACCCAACTTGGTGTCATCTGCAAACTTGCTGAGGGCACACTCAATCCCCTCATCCAGATCATTGATAAAGATGTTAAATAAGACTAGCCCCAGTGCTGAGCCCTGGGAAACAGCACTTATGACTGGCCACCAGCTCAATTTAACTCCATTCAACACTATGGGTTTTGCCAAGAAGCCAGTTTTTTCCCCATTGGAGAATTCAACTGTCTAAGCCATGAGCTGCCAGCTTCTCTAGGAGAATGCTGTGGTCAACTGTGTCAAATGCTTGACTGAAGTCCAGGTAAAAACTATCTACAGCCTTCTGACAGGTGAATTGGACTTGAGGATCTTTGGAGATCCCTTCCAACCCCTAACATTCCGTTCTGTGATTGCCCTCATAGAATCATTACGGATTGGAAGGGACCTCGAAAGATCATCTAGTCCAATCCCCCTAACACAGCAGGATCACCTAGACCAAGTCACACAGGAACACATCCAGGTGGGCCTTGAACATCTCCATTGATGGAGACTCCACAACCACCCTGGGCAACCTGTTCCAGTGCTCTGTCACCCTCACTGTGAAGAAGTTCCTTCTCAGGTTGATGTGGAACCTTCTATGTTCCAGCTTACAACCATTGCCCCTCGTCCTATCACTACATGACACTGAGAATAGCCCAGCTCCATCCGCTCATCCGCTAGGTGGGTCATCTTGTCACAGAAGATCAGGTTTGTCAAGCAAAACACACACTTCATAAATCCCTGCTGGCTGTACCGTAATACTCTTGCTGTGTATGTACTCAAGGCAAACTGCTCCATAATACGGTAAGACTTTTCATTGCCAGAAACTTTTGTCCCAGATAGATGGAAGTATTTAGTAAGGATATTATTTATATCCTATTGGTATATTTGTCCAATTTTCTTAATGAAGTTCACTAATGTATACCTTTAATAGGTACAATCATGCTTCAGGATTTGCATCATAACTACTCTTTGGCTTTAAAATACAGACTTGGATTAAAAACGATGACTTGCTCTCATTCATCTAAATCCAAGGTGCTCTGATGCCACCAGCTGGACTGATTATCCCTTAAAGCTTTTGGACTCTGTCAATTATTTTTCCATAATGGGAGTCTGAGGGGACATTTGCAGGACAGCTGCTGGAAACCTTCACTGAGCAGATGGTAGGGGGTGTGTTACTTCTAGTTGGTTTGGCTACAAGGTAAATTTATACTTTACAAACCTGAATCAGATCTGCCCTGCTCAATTTAATCACTAATGCAAAGACAGATGCTTACTATAATTAGCTTAAGCCTAGTTATGAATTTTATGCACTAAAGTAGTAATTACAGGCCTTTGGAAAAAGGAAGGAGGGAAACAATAATTACACAGATGGAGAAGGAAGATGAAGACTTTTTAAACATTAGCCATCTTTGAGACTGTCTGCCCCTTGCTTTCAGCTCGTGTCAGCTTTCATCTGTGTGCCACAGCATAACCTGAAGACAGTTTCTTGGAATAGCTGTACTTTGTAAAGGCACCTTCTTTCACCTTATTTTAGAGACGTACTTGCTTAACCTTAACTGGGCTTTAGGGATCAGACTGCACAAACCCAAAGCTCTGGTGTGTCTGTAAAATGTGTGGAGTGTAAACAAAAAGGAGATTGCTAAGTAGATCTCCACAATGCTTCCTAGGTGATACAGGACGAATTTCTCAGGCCTGCATGGTTAAACAGGGAGCTGCTGGGCAAACTGAAGAGGAAGGAAAAAGTCTATAGGCCATGGAAGGAGGGGATGGCCACTTGGGATGATTATAAGGCTCTAGTCAAAGGATGTAGGGACACAACTAGAAAGGCCAAGGCCTCCTTGGAATTAAACCTTGCAAGAGAGGTCAAGGGCAACCGAGAGAGTCACTGGCCACTGGAATGGCCTGCCCAGGGAGGTGGTGGAGTCACCAACTCTGGAGCTGTTCAAGGCAGGATTGGACGTGGCACTTGGTGCCATGGTCTAGCCTTGAGCTCTGTGGTGACAGGTTGGACTGGATGATCTATGAGGTCTCTTCCAACCTTGATAATACTGTGATACTGTGAAAGGTCTTCTTCAAATAGATAGCAGGTAAAACTAAACCTAGAGGCAACGTAGGCCCCCTGCTGAATGAGGTGGGTGCCCTGGAGACAAAGGATACAGAGAAAGCAGAGATACTGAACACCTTCTCTGCTTCTGTCTATACTTCTGGGGGCTGTCCTGACATCACACTGCAGACCGCTGTGCTGCCACTCAGCAGGACCTGGACAGGCTGGAGAGCCAGACAGGAGACAGGGAGAAATGTAATGAACTATAACAAGGGCGAGTGTAGAGTCTTGCATCTGTGCAGGAACAACCCCAGCTACCTGTGTAGGTTGGAGACTGACCTTTTGGAGAGCAGTGTAGGAGAAATGAACTTGGGAGTCCTGGTGGACAGTAGGATGACCATAAGCCAGCAGTGTGCCCTTGTCACCAAGAGGGCCAGCAGCATCCTGGGGTGGATCAGAAGGGAGGTGATTAGCAGATGAAGAGAGGTTCTTCTCCCCCTCTACTCTGCCCTGCTGAGACCACATCTGGAGCATTGTGTCCAGTTCTGGGCCCCTCAGCTCAGGAAGGACACAGACCTGCTGGAGAGAGTCTAGTGCAGGGCCACAAAGATGAAGGGAGTATAACACCTCCCTGATGAGGAAAGGCTGAGGGAGCTGGGTCTCTTTAGCTTGGAGAAACAGAGACTTTATTAATGTCTATAAATTGGCTGTCAGGAGGATGGAGCCAAGCTCTTCTCAATGTCATCTAGTGATAGCACAAGGGGCAATAGGTGTAAACTGGAACATAGGAGGTTCCACGTAAATATGATAAGGAACTTTTTCACAGTGAGGGTGACAGAGCCCTGGGACAGGACGCCCAGCGGGCTTGTGGAGTCTCTGGAGACGTTCAAAACCTGTCTGGATATGTTCCTATGCCACTTAGTCTAGGTGATCCTGCTCTAGCAGGATGATTGGACTAGATGATCTTTCGAGAAGAGAGATAATAGAGCACCAGAAAGGCAATGTCAAGTCCCTGCACCTCTCCTGCATAATATACCATGCGGCTTCTGAAGCTCTCAGTCAGGTACCTTTGCTCATCCTCACTTTGTCAGTTGTCAGCAGTCACACATACCATCACTTGTGCAGTGTTTTACCACCTGTCTTCCACAAACTTGCACAGTCATAAGATCATAAGGATCATAGGATGTTAGGGGTTGGAAGGGACCCAAGAGATCATTGAGTCCAACCCCCTCAACAGAGCAGGACAAAACTATCTAACACAGATCACAGAGGAACACATCCAGGCGGGCCTTGAAAGTCCCCAGAGAAGGAGACTCCATGACCTCCCTGGGGAGTCTGTTCCAGTGCTCTGTGACCCTTACAGTAAAGGAGTTCCCCCTTGCGTTGAGGCAGAACCTCCTCTGCTGCAACTTACACCCATTGCTCCTTGTCCTATCACAGGGAGCAAGTGAAAAGAGCCTGTCCCCCCGCTCCTGGCCAGCCTTCAGGTACTTATAAATATTTATCAATGTCTTCTCTTCCCCAGACTAAAAAGCCCCAAGTCCCTCAGCCTCTCCTCATAAGCCATGCCCTCCTGTCCCCTAATCATCCTC
>VXBP01008067.1:23259-38831 GCA_013400115.1 Rhinopomastus cyanomelas
TGTTCTTGCCCAGATGCAAGACTCTACACTTACTCTTGTTATAGCTCATTAGATTTCTCTCAGCCCAACTCACAAGCCTGTCCAGATCTCGCTGAATGACAGCACAGTCTGCAGGGGTGTTGACAACACCACCCAGCTTTGTGTCATCAGCAAACTTGTTGACAGTGCATGCCAATCCCTCATCCAATTCATCAATGAATAGATTGAACAGGACTGGTTCCAGCCAGTCCAACTGTTCCAACCAGTTCCAACCGACCCCTGGGGTACTCCACTAGATACAGGCCTGCAACTAGACTCTGTCCCATTGACCACTACTCTCTGACTTTTACACTGTAGCCAGTTCACAATCCACCTTACTACCTGAAAATCTAGGCCACACTGCCTCAGTTTGGCTGCGAGGGTACTTGACTTGGAAGAACATAGAGCAGGGAATTTGCCCTTAAAGGAACTGTTGACATTGAGATGCACGCACTGCAAGGCAGACATTATGCTTCCACAAGGAGAACTGCTGGAATTCTCCTTCCCCTTAGGGGATGGAGGTAGTAGCTCAGCTCAGTTATGTAAGAACATGTGATTAACCTCTGTATGTGAGGATTTTTGTGTGAATTGTGTCTGTTTTTCTCCAAATTGAGTTAGTTTTGATTTATGCCCGCAACTTTCATAATCAGTTTTGAACACTAAACACTTAATCTCATCTCAGACCCCACTAACAGGATCGACTGATGACAGAAGGGGAGATTATCTCTCCAAAATGAGAATTGCCATTGCTTCGATTAAGCTAATGCAGAAATAAAATCCAACAGAGAAATTAACAGGAAAGCAGCTATGAGAGTGATACCTGCTCACTTCCAAGAAATGAAATATGTTCATTCCCACGAGGCAGCTCTCCTCTGTCCAGAGCTGTACTTACAAAAAGTGACAGTCTCTTTCATTCATACCACCCCAAGATTATTAGAATTGAACAGGTGAGAGGTGAGCAGAATTAAGACGGACTGGGTATCTGAACAGACAAGCAAATGAAGCTTTTAAGACAACAGGCCCTTCAGCTCCAACCTGATCATTTCCCATAGTTAACACAGTTACATATGGAACAAACACAGCAAACAACAGAAGGCTTGGTAGAACAGGTGCCACATTACCTAGTACATTACAAGATTCAGTCCTGTGATACAAAAGTTGAGTATCAAACAAAAAAAGAAAACGTAACAACTTAAGTGTTCATACATAATAGTTTCTGGTGGGCCTCTAGGGAGACCCTGTGCTCTGAAGAAGCAGCATGGGTCTCAGCTACAAGCAGAGTCTCAGGGCCCACGGCTAACTCTTTTGATGCCTCACAGCAAGTCCTGCATCTTAAACTTTTAAACAGACTGAACAGTGATTAAAGCTGCCTCTTAAAGAGTTAAGCGGCTTTATATTAACGCCTGAGTTTTGTCAGCTTGTCTTATATATCTGCTGAAAGTTTGGAAGAAAAGATAAAACCTTACAAGCCAAATACAGCAATTATTAGCAGATGCTTAAGGTTCATATAAAGAATTTTTTGAGATTTTTTATTGTTTTGAATTCATGTTTCACAGTAGAATGAACAATGCAAGCATGCCATTTTAACAGAACCAGAAACACACCTACAACTTTATTTCTTCATCGTTACAGTTCAGAATTTATTCACGTAAATCCTCCATTTAGACACATTAGTAACAAAACAGCTACTTCTGTTATGAATAAAGACAGTACTTAAAGTGACTATAAATGTAGGCATTTCTCACGCTAACCAAGAAATAGGCATAGAAGAACAATCCAGTAACAACATCAAGTAACAGTACCATCTGGTTTCCTTCAGCTTCACCTACCATAATGTAATTTCTAGAATAGTCAAAGAGACAAACAGTGGGTTTTTTAGGCAATTAATTTAGACTTAGCTATCAATTTATTAATAGTATTCCACAAACAGTCCTAAGACTGTTCTTGTGAGTCAATAAAACTAATGCTAGTCTTTTATATCTTTCCTTGATAATGGCTTGACCACCACCTGCATTTTCAATTCAGACTTTTTAATAACTGGCACGGTAGTTTTCTCACTAGAATTTTGCTAATTTACGCAAAGGGTCTTGATGCTAATTAGAGAGCCAATGACGTAATTATCTTTTTCTCACAAAAACATTCTGAATTTTTCCTGCAGGAAGATAAATAACAGGCAAAGTGTGTTTTATCCTAACAGCTAGTTTGAAAGAGCTGAGGTAAAGGCAAGGAACAGTCAGCTCAGGGTTTCAGTGACTGCGTTTTTTGGATAAAGTTTTAATGAGGATCTCAACTTAGGAAACTGAGGATGCCGATACATTTATTAACCACACTGCTGCCCAAAGGGAAGTTTAATGGTTACAACACACTTACTAGACACTGTCTTCTATTTGTGGCTGTAAAATGAAAAACACTGAACATGTATTTGAGGATTTCAAATCTCCACTTCTTAACACTGATGCAGGAAGACTGTCACTGCCCTCTTATTAATTACCACCTCTGGGATGGATTTTCAGCCTTTTACTCACCTTTCACTCCTGGTTGTAGGCCTCTTTATTCCAAGGAGGACTCTATCTTTGCTGCTCCTTATAATGGCAGCAATACCATAACATCCTTAACAGCAGGCTTAAACCAAAGTAAAGTAAATCTGCCCTGAACAGTCTGCTCGTGTCTCTCACCCCAGAAGCTCACAGAAACAACCTACTAGCCTGTAGTTACTGTTGCTCACTGAATCATGTGTAACCTTTGCTTATGTGCATTTTATCCCGGAATGGTTGCTTTCACACACATATAGGCTAGAAAACACAAAACAGAAGTCTAGTTCTTCTAATACTGCAGTTGCTGGGCACTCTTATTCAAAAGGAATGGTTTCACTTATCAAATGGATTTTTCAGCCCTGAGCATAAGTCATCCCCTTTCAGAACATCCCCCTCCTCACCAACATTTAACCCTAAACTAAATCTGTTTTTAACTTTCAGATACACCATGACTTAGCAAAATTACACACTTAAGGAAAAAAGTGTCACCCAAGTCATCCAACCATCTTCTTCTACTTGGGCAGTGTGAAATAATAGAAGTACCCACACAGAATCACAGAACATTAGGCATTGGAAGGGACCTTGTAAGATCATCCAGTCCAATCCCCCTGCCACAGCAGGATGCCCCAGATCAAGCTGGACAGAACCCATTTAAGTCCACAAATAATCTGCCTCCAGATTACATATTTCTCCTTCTTTTCCCAAAATTCTGTATTTTGCCAATAGTCATATTTCTGTTTTCTGACTACTGCTGCCCATGCCACTCCATTAGCTTATTGACTTTATCATTTTTCTTACTTACTTCAAATATACAAAGCCCCTGGATATGCAATTCAGTTTTGTTGTGTGGTTATTAATACAAGCATTCCTTTTTGTTTGGGCAGCATATGAACATTCAACATGATATTAAGGAGAGGAACAATCATGTCTTTTCCACAGTTGATGTAAGTCCATCCCACTGACTTGACAGTAACAGAAATATTTGTACTGCATACAAAAATACGGTTAAATGTTTTTTTTCTTTAGTGTTGTAACACAGTCTTGTTAAGATAGAAGAGCAAGAAGGTTACATACACATTTCCATTCTTTTTGCTATGTGGAATGTAAATAACATTGCTTACTGACCCTACACCTTTTGGAAGCCAGTTTATGACAACACAGTCAAAGTGACAGTTCCTTTCGTCCTTTTCAGAATAGCAACTGCTTCTTCATGAGTTACTCCTTCTAAACTCTGTCCATTCACAGCAATGATCTGATCCCCTCTCTTCAGGCGTCCATCTTCTGCTGCTGCACCCTGAAATGATACAACTTGTAGCTGCTGACTCGTGCATTTCCTTACCGCCTGCCACACCATCCTTACAGTCTGAGCACGATGGCTTTGGTGCATAAAACCTCCTAAAACTGTTTTGACTTTCCTTTATTCAAGCACAGCCAATTGATATACAGGCTGCTAGTGCAGCAGTGCATGTCTTGCCCTGTCCAAATTTCATAACAGTTAGAAATACCATTTATAGGATTTTTGTATTCCCTGTTTGTCTAGTTAGCACAGCACTGAAACTCTGCTATCAATGAAGTAAAATTCTCAGGACCTGAAGACATTTTCAGCAACCAGTATAAGAAATTCAGTAGTCCTAATGCAGCTCTGTACTTCGCTGTACTATAAACATCCGGGATTTTTGATTTTCACTTTCTCTGACTCAGGGCTGTTTCCAAAGGCAATCCAAACTATCAAACCCAGGTCAGTACCTGAACTTTACTCCAAAAGCCCAGACTGAGCTCAGTTACTTTATCTTGGTCTACTATTCAGGGCCTCAGTCAAAATGAAAAAAACAATCCCTTCTTCTACATGAAGAACACATGCTCTAAACACAAAGCAAGGCGGCTCTTTCAAGAAATACGTGCACAAGTCCATTTATGAGAGCTGAACAAGATTGTCATATGCAGAATCACATCAATTTGGAAATTTCTAATCTTTCTAAGACTAGAGCCTTCAAATGCTGCAAGTACATTTTGACCAGCACTTGCACCAGTGAAGCAGCAAGAAACTGTAACAGTCCTTTGGCTTCAAACTCAGTCCATGATTTAAGACAGTAGCTGTTATGAACTAATGCATGGATGAACATGTGAACAAATTTACCCTTACCTTTGCAAACACAGTCTTCACATAAATAGGTAAGTCTCCATGGGGGCTGCCATAACCACCCACAATACTAAAGCCTAGGCCATCTGGTCCTCTATCCAAAGTAATGGTCTTGTACTGAGGAGGTCTAACAAAAGAAAAAAGAGCATTGCATTGTTGTCTGAACTTACAATTTAACCTGTAAAACACAGAATAAGAAACATTATTCTTTTCAAGCTAAGCAATATATTTCCCTTTCTACTATGACTATTTATCATATTTCATTACAGCTTTCATTATAACCAGGCTGGCTATGTCAGTTCATATAAAACACTGTATTTGCTAATGCTCTCCTAATTACTATTTCAAACACCTCTTCCACCCAACCCTGGGCATAGCTACAGCTACAATGTCCCACTAACAGGGCCTACCAGTGAAGCAGAGATTCTAATGCCAATACCACAAGATCTCTGTAACAAAGATCTCCTTTTAAAGCCCTGTAATCCGTTACACTCCTAAATATCAGCTAAAATTAGCCCAATTTAATTGCTTTTCTCCTCCTCTGACTATTTGTACATGTAAATTTATAAAGATAATTTGTATTCCTCACATACACTTTGACTGCAAGAAATTCTGAAGTACTGTTTTTCAAAGTAGATCTGTGTGGCTAAATAACCTCATTCAGTCCTTCGCTGTTCTTAGAAGAAAAAGCTTCCAATTCAGGACAGAGTTTGAGGCAAAACTCGTTTACACAGCTGTACCTTACAGTATACCAGAAGCAGCATGGAATCATGGAATGTTACAGGTTGGAAGGGACTTCCAAAGATCATCTAAGTCCAACCCCCTCTGCTGGAGCAGGGTAAGCCTACTCATGTACTAGAAAAGTTCAATGGTTCTGTAACAGTCTGTTGGAATTGTCTCAACACTGTCGTCATGGACTTGGACAATAAGGTACAGTAAGGTACCCTGAAAATTGATCAAAAGAATGGAACTACTGTAGCAAAAAGAGCCAGGAACACACAGGCCACAGAGCTAATTGCGTGGTTCTACCTCCCCATTAGCTGGTGTGGAACAAATAGCATTAGACTGTCAAGGAAGACTGATAGTCCTGGCCACCTCGACACTGAACTTTGCTCATTATAACGTCATTATAATAGCAAAACACATCTGCTGGCCAAAAGCTACCCACATCCAAGGAAAACACACCCTCAGACACTCCTCTCTGGCCATGCATGGAAGCCTAGCTTGAGAAGGTGACTGGCAGAGCTCCACTGGACAGAGGAGAAGCAAAGTGTGTTGGTCAGCATGAAAAAAAATGGCTTCTTAGTAACTGAAGTTCAGAAGCCTTCCCCACCACAGATGACCAGAAGGGCATGCTTTTCTCATGTAGACCAAGTGTGCAAATCACGATTAACATGAATTAATCCACAATTTGCCAGAATTTCTGTTTTCTAGGTTGAGTTTCACCTAAAATAACATACTATACAGATTTTATATTCTATACGTACTGACCCTAAATCATCCTGAAAAATGCTGCTTGAAGTTAGTCCCGCAAATGAAAGACTGGATGTAGGTGGATCCTGCTGCTGACCAGTTATGACACTCACTTCTCCTCCAGCTACAACCTAGGAACAGAGTTCATAAACTAGTAAACTTAAATTGCTGACACCAAAATAACTCATTGGAGCAGCTGGCAAACAGTATTCCAAATATTCCAAATGTCACTGAAGAATTTTTACCTGCAACTCAATAGTGCCTGAAGCACTTTTTAAAAGACTAACAGCCTGGGAGTGAGTCATGCCCTCAGTACATGTTCCACAGATACTAACAATCCTGTCCCCAACCTGCAGAAGAAAAACAAAGAAAATCTAAGTAACAATTAGTTTAGTTAAATAGATTTATTTGACATTTTCTTTCAACAACAACAGATTTGTGTATTTGCATTTAGCCATATTTTTATCAGTCATGCAGGGCAGGAATGAAGAAATCAACAACTGTTAATTTCTCTTGAAGGCATTTCCTCTTGAAGGCAAAATCCTCTTTGAACGATGAAATGGCCTAATACAAAGTCAGAAATTTCAACTTTGCAATTAGCAAATTACGTATTTATTGTATTCAGCATAAAAAAGTAATGATGCTTTATGCAATCGATCCTAATGCTCTAGAAATATACGGCTTGTAAAAAGAAGCACATTCTTCATGCTACCTTAAGATTTACTGACTGAAACGGTAAATTATCAGTAAAGACTCTAAGTTTGAATTCATCCTAAAATAACACTGTCCATTTTACAAGGAGCATGAGTCAAATTCAACCACCTCTGGAACAGACTGGATACATTAAGTGCTGTATCAGGTAAGATCTCCCAAGCAGACCCTACAAAATAGTATCTCTATACAGGCCAGGATAGACAATCCAAGACATATCGATCCCAGGACAGTTGCAGACATCTCTCTCCCAAGACACAATTCAGTGGAGCTCACTTGCAGAATACATTGTTCTGAACCACTCTGTTTCAATTTTCTCAAGGTGAAATGTCCTAAGATTGCTTTAAGAATTCCTTACCAAATTTAGTATCCAACAGGTATTACCTTTCACATGCTACACATCTGTGCTACTGGCAACTGAAACAGCTGAAACTCTTGTCACAGAGACACTTATGACTGCATCATTACATTGGTGATTTATTGTCTGTCTAGAGTAACTACTGTGCATTACCTATGCAATCTTTAAATCCTTAACAACTTACTCTGAGTTTCTGAGTCTGAGCTGCAACTCCATTTGGATGCATCATAGCAATAAATATAGGAACATCTCCAAGAGGACTTCCCACACCTCCAGCAATGCTCACGCCTAGTGAATCTGCAGGGCCCTGTTATTGTAATGAAAAAATGATTACTTTTTTTTTTTTCAAAGAAAAGCACATACAGAGAATTGCAGACTTTCTTAAGTTCCTATCCCTATGTCTCAAAGCCAATTTTGAAATAATACATTTTACATAATTTTCAAGAAAGCAGAGAGCACAATATATTTTTCTTCACATCAGTGACAGGTGACAATTTGCTGACTTCGTTATTAAATGAAGTACCTGCAGTACAAAACATCAGAACTTTAATGTTCCCACAAAAACGCTACGCAAGGAAAACTGGACAGACAGGTCCTTAATGTTGTCTGTATCAATCTCCTATTATGTACCTCACTGAGACGAGAATTAATCTTTATCCCCCTCCCGTGTCCTATTCCTTAAAAACAAAAATAGCTGTTCACTCCCCTACTGCAAAAACTGCTACTGTACTGTGGTATTTTCAGATTCTCCTTAAAAAGAGAATGATTAAATACAAGCCATGTAGTCAAATGAACTAGATGACAGTCAAAGTAAAAAAAATATTTTGGACATTCAGGCACAGGCTGTGATTCAGACCTCATGCTCCTGTACATGAGGAAATCCACTGAATTTCACAGCTGAAAACCTGGCAGCTGTCATGGAGGAGCCTATGCATTAAAAACATGTGAAGAAAAGTTATCAAATAACTAACAGTGGGCTTGCAGCTTCTGTAGTCCCTCTGACTTCAGTAAATCAGTCTGGACTTCTGTTACAAACACTAAAACTAGCTCCCTTACTAATCCCTCATCTTTTTGCTTTCAAAACAGTCCACAAAATGTGGCAGCATAAATCATACCAATTTTACATAAAAATACAGAAACTGCAGATCACACAATCCTGACCTGAAAAGACAAGCTAATTATTTTCTTTTACCACATCAATTCCCTTATCAAAATGATTAACAGGACTAGATTTTCTCCTTTCTGTAATCACATCTACTGACATCTACAAAATCCTGCTATATACTAATTCATGCTGCTACTTACCTTTTTTATTTCGACAGTTCTTAGTCCCTGTATTTCAGAAACTGCTGTCAAATTAATTTTTAAGAAAGAGAAGTTAAACTTGCACTTTTAGGAACATTGCCCATTATAGGTATCCAAACCACCATGATGATTCTCACTTCATCTGTTCTATTATAGATATATGTTTTAAGCAGATTTTAAAAGTTGCTCTTTCAAAACCACCAGGTCATCAATACTTCTAGAATAGGTGGAAACATCATTCATTCTCTCAATTTAAACAACTTCTGGAGTAAGACTGCTAAACTTGCTGAGGTAGAATAGAAAAATCTATTTTTTTGCTAGCAATACCTTGGTAAGAGGTAACTTTGTTCTAAATTTGAGGTCAAGACAGCTATTCCACATCTATTCTAATTATCTATACCTGGATCTCCATGAATGAGACAGTTTGGCTGAAGACTTGTTTCAATTAAACAGAAAATTGTGGCTCAGCTTAGTTTCTCAGTATCTAAACTGCTGGTATAATAAGCTAGTTTCTTTTATAAAATACTACTCAATTATATACAAAGTAATGTACAATAACCATTTCCGTAGCATTTTAATGACTAAGAAGTAATTTTCAGACCTGCAGCACATAAAGATAACATTTTAGAGAAAGTGACAGATCTCAGTTACCAGTGCTCATGGACAAAACACTGCAAGCACCAAAGAAACCTTACTGGTATTCTTCTTTAGACCACTTTCAAAGACCTCAGGTGTACTGGACCCAGAAACCAGGAAGCTGAACGACGAGAGAATTCCACTTCCTTCACTGACCTAAATACAGCGTTACACTGGGATTAGAGTACAACTTTAGACACCCAACAGGTAAAACTGTAACCTGCTGTATTAAGTGGATTTTTCTGTATTTTACTTTTTCTGTCTCAGTGATTGAAACACCATTAGACAAACAGATACTGCATGTCAAAGCACTGTTTCTGTAGGCCAGACTGTGGCCTTACCTTCTATGACCTCATACAGGTATTCTGGTGCAAAAATTAGGCATGATCAGGAAGGCAGGGGCAGAATAAAAGCATCAAACCCTGTACACTCTCATGTTCACTCAAATAAAACTCAGCTCTCTTCTCAGCTTTACCTGAACCGTTTACAGAAAGTTTTTCACTACATCCACAGGGCATGCGTGTTCCATGACAGAACAACACAGCTCCCAGTGAGATTTAATTGGTCACTATTACACACTCTTCAGAGTGTTCAGCATAGCAAGCTTCATCTGTCTTAACTACTTGATTAAGACCAACCAGACCCTGAATGTTTTAATATATTTTGGCATTACCTGTTTTGAAGGGAACCTAACATTTCTGCCTTATCCCGTTCTTCAGATGCTTATTCGAAAATAATTACAGTTTGTCTTGAACTATTTGTCTTCCATACCTGGTGACCTGCATACCCAGTTTACAACCAGGGAAAGTTCGTCAGAAATATATGTTCTACCGGAAAGAATCATCCCACACAAGGGATGCAATCAAATGCAGAAATTGTTGTGGGTTTTTAACACACCATCATTAGCCCAGCAATTTAAGTAAGCAAAGCTGAGAGAAGCCTGATCAACAGGGTGCAGGCTTCTTGTTTTCAGTGACCAATATTATAATAAAAACATGCAGGGAGTTGAGAAATTCACTAAATTTACTAAAACAATACTGAGCTTCATGCCAAGTACTCCTAAAGTAAAGTTAAAAGTCTACTCCAATTTCTGGTACCAATGAGAATCAGGGCTCATTTTGCTTTCCAGACTGTAACCATAAAAACCTGCCTAGGTAACATTTCTGGATTACGTTTTTGGCTGGATAGTGTCTTTAACAGATAAAAATATGTTAAAGTTAACATATAAAATGGTTACTGAAAAGCTGCACAGTCATTAAAACTATTTTCCATCTTGACTCAGGTTTGTAGAAAACTGCTGTAATCATAAACCAAGTTGTTCTTATTTGCTTTCATTATTTGACAGTATTTATTCCAAACAACACAGTTCCACAATTACACACCTGGCTGCTCTGGGATGTTCTCTTCTCAGAGTGAAATGGACCAGCTTTTATTCTTCCGACCTCTAGTCTTACTGTACCTAATGAACACTAAAGAACCAGTCACTTACAACACATCCTTTCTACCTTTAACATCAAAATATAAAAAACTATTACAATACTTAAATAACTTCATCGATAGTAGAAGAATCATGGACAGAGGAGAAATATAAAGAGAGAGGAAAGTAAGGGGCTAGCAACTCTTCAATTAGCATGAAGTAGACAGAGCTCATGGCAGGATCAGAGCCACATAAAGTGCACATATTCAGTACTGAAGAGGGTACGTTTTGGACTAACCAATATTAAAATACAGATGTGAAAATTACACAGACTAATTCTGTTACCTTTCAGTTAAGGGAGAGTAGTTTTGGGTTCTCAGTTTCAAAATCAACATATATTTTCAACATAGCATTTTTCAAGGTGTAGTGAAATTGACTTCTGAAATAATAGTTGTGTTATTTTTCCTTCTTTTTCCCACTAGCAAGCTATTAGCATTAATTTCCTGTATTGAAAGAACGTTTGCCTTTACTTATCGTGCTTTAGCTACATTACCAGAAGAGAGTAAAGTATTTGTCAGAAAATTAATATTAAAAATTAGATCCATATAACAGAATTAACAACAGTCACTTAAATACCCTGTACATCATATACTGTTGTGATTGTTTTGGGGGATGACACTAAAAGAGATTTATTACTACATTCCACCTTTATTTTTAAGTAACATTGACTTGTCTATGTCCTGGAAAAGACTCGATCGAAGTTCAAGTAAAGCCATTCTTCCCTGCTTGTGTGAACTGATGGGCATTAAACCATAAAAATAATGCTTACCCCACATGAAAAATTGAGGTAGTAATCTACATATCTAAAATTACCACATCCTCACATAAAATGCAAACTCACAAGTGAGGCATAAAAGTTGTATTATGTGTGAAAGTGGGAGATGATACTTTCCAACTGAAATGGTGAATAATTAATTCACATTTAATTGTATTACAGTTTTCTCTTCCTGAAATACCCCATTTGATAAATCTTTAAGTGAAGTGAGGGAAAAAATGATCAGTTTGTCACATGTTTTAAGGAGACTTAAAAAGAAACACTGCAAGAAGATGTGGAATTCTCAGACTAATGGCATTCTAGTGGTCACATGGTACTTCAAATACATTGGGATTTTTCCAAAGATGAGAACTAATTTTCCTGCAAATACTTTTCAGGCAGTTCAATACAATTTGTTCCTACAGCTTACTGTTGTGAATAAAATGAGAACTGATAACTGGACTAAAACTGGTGACTGCCTACATGAGTGATCATGGTTCACTCCAATCTTACTGCAGGAACAGAACAGACTTGTGAACAAAACAGAATCATTCACAATACTGTATCCAAAGCATTTTTAAAAGCTTAACTTCTCAGGGCCAGGACAATTAATTACAAGTACTACTGAGATGAAGTATTTTAAACACCACTATACAAATGGTAAGTAGGAATTAAGAATATCCAATTAGATAAATCAAAATGCTGCCAAAATGAATGAAAGCTTCCACATAAAATGACATTTTAATATAAAGAAGGCCCAAAAGTGCAGCATATGAAGAAGGTGTGAACTGTTCTTAGATAAGATAAAGTATCAGGTAAGAATGGAAAAGTACTATTGACCTAGAAAAGTGTATTAATGAGTTCATGGGCAGAACACAGTATCTGAAGGGGGCCTAGAAAAAGGCTGGGGAGNACTATTCTATGAATTGCATTCTTGCTTATAGGCATATGCTGAAACTACAGAAAAGTGTTCCTACTGTCTCTTTTTAACCATCTGTCTGTTTCTGCACTATCCCATTCCCCTCCAAAAAAAAAAGAAAAGCTCAAAAAAGTATTCAAGATCTGCAATCTTTGCAAGCAACTGCAAAAAAGCATGACCATGTGTCTGTATATCCAAAAGTCAGCTGTGAGTAGGGGCTGTTAAGTTTTTTAGCCGGAATGTCTCAAAACCTTGCATGAAAACCAGGCAAGCTGGCTAACGAGATTGACTTCACGCCAAGCCACAGGAAATGCTGTATATCTGACTTCATTCTGATACAGAAATAGGAGTAGGACATCAGAAGCACAAAATTTATTAAGAACAGAAATTCTTGTTCTAAGAACTGTAGACGATAGTTTACTTCAGTAATCTTTTTTTATTCTAGATGTGTTGATCACTGAAAAAATGCATTGCAGTATTTAATGAGTGTAACACTAGATATATGTAAGGGAAATAACATTATCAACTATTAAAGGAATAACTTCTCAGCACCACCTCTCCAGTGAATTAATCATTTAAAGACAATTCTTTCTAAAAGTGTGAGTAGTTAACCAGTTATGAGTGTGTTGGAGAAAATAGAGTGCTATGTATTAAGTTGTCTTCTACTGCTCTATAAACATATGTCAACTCTGCACAAACACCACTCACACTTTCATCAGACCAAAGTATCAAAATCTGAATGCCCTAGATTTTAGGAAGCTTAAATTTGGATCCACAGCTCACTCTCATCAACATTTCCACAACAGTTTGAATCAGCATGAATAATACCAGTGCTTTCAAAAAATCTAGATCTAAATTCTTTACTTTTAATCACTTTATCTTTTCCCAATACCTTTAGCAAAGCTGCAACAGCCTCCTGGTTAGCATTTCGAACATCTTCTCCATTCACTGTCAAAATCTGGTCTCCTTGCATTAATCTCCCATCTGTATCGGCTATTCCTCCTTTGACGATGTCTGACACAAACACCCCCGTATCATTTCTGCAAATACACACATGCATTTTGCATTACCTTACTGTCTGTGAGCCATTTTTATGGCTCACAATTTGGAACACAATAAATACAGTCTCATCTTCCAGTTGAGTAATGTTGTGCTAGATCCTCTCGGAATGGCCAGTTAGCTGAGGTATAAAAACATGGTATGTACGACCTTAAATCCTACAGTACTCAGCAAGTCCATGAAAGCGACTGTGCAGGTATATTCATACCTTTTCCCAACAATACTCAGCCCAAGGCCTTTGCCTGGCTTCTTCTGCAGCTCTATATTGAGAACATCATACATGTCTTCTTCCTTGTACTGGGCCTCATCTCTGTACACAGTCAGACGAACTTTCTGAGGAGTCTGTCTAAGGACATTTATTGCTTCATCATGTGTGGCACTCCTGAGGTCAATCCCATTCACCTGCAATGAAAGCACAAAATGAACAAGTGCACAGGACCCACCAGCAAACAGAGGACGCCTAGCTAACAAATGACAGTAAATGAGACAAAAAAAGCCAGTACACCTCTAGTATCTGATCTCCAGCCCACAGTCTCCCATCTTTAGATGCTGCTCCTTCTTCATATACTTCATGGATAATGATTGCTCCCTATGGGTAAATAAAACAAAAATCAATTGCATGTTGAAAATAACAAAAGCAACTGAAAATTCCTACTATAATTCATCAGCAACAAACTAAACAGTTATTATGTATGATTAGCAAACTACCAAAATATTTAAGGACTGTTTTGAAAGTAGTTTTCTTGATCGGGTTCTTTTTCCCCCAGAACTGGTACCTTTGGGAGCTTTCTATAAGACTACAGAAAGATGCAAGAAAAAATACTGTCTGTCAGACATTTAGACTTCATTACTGTTATTTCACATGAGTGATACATATTGCTCCAACCAACCAGCAAAGTGTCTGCTCCTCCAACAATGCTCAGACCAAGACCAGTCCGCCCTTTGGAGATATCAATGGTTGTTTCACATCCAGGAATGATGGGACAAGTAGCTGGGTCAGAGGCAAAGGTGGCTGGAGTTGAAGATCTGCTTGTGTCTGAAACAAAAATTATACATCCTGGTTACAGAAAAAAGTTTTGGTATTGGAAGAGTGACTTTAAACAAGCATTTTAGGAGTCCATCGACAGCATTATAGCAACAGCTGAACAGCTGAGCTACAAAGAATGACACTGCTAACTCTCCCTTCCCCTCAAATAAGTAGTATCCTGTAATCACAGCTATCCTGTTTTTACACCATTAAGTACCTGGGTCACAGGCTTGATAGCCAAGGAAGCTATTTGTACACAAGAAAATTTATTTAGAATAGAATTTAAACATCTATACCAGCAACTACAAAATGTAGAACAGACATAAATGACATACATAGTACGTGTTATTTTAAAGAACTTAAAATAATTTCCTTATTATCACAGTATCACAGTATTATCAAGGTTGGAAGAGACCTCATAGATCATCAAGTCCAACCTGTCACCACAGAGCTCAAGGCTACACCATGGCACCAAGTGCCACGTCCAATCCTGCCTTGAACAGCTCCAGAGTTGGCGACTCCACCACCTCCCTATCATTTATAAATGAAGTACGTACTATGTTTTACTACACAGATTCAAAGATTGCACAGTTTCAACAGGTCATCAGGTCAAGGCCCATCAAATTACTCTGTCTCAGATCTGTACCATGAAAAAGAATGTTAGGTACTAATCACATATAGTCCATCTGTCAAGTCATTATACTCCCAGCAGTAGGTTTCATGGTGTACATATATATTCTTACAGTAGAAGTATAAATTGCTACCTAAGAATCCCTTGTATCTGGAAATTCAGTATCTCTTGTATGTCACAAGTGGATCTTTGCTTCAGTAATTCAGTCTGTGTCTTACATAGCAAAAAACCAACCCAAACATAAAAATACTAGGACAAGATATTATATAGAAACCAAAGGAAAGAATAAGCAATCAAAGCATCTGGGATGTTCAGATTACCTCTGTCACTGATATCTTCTGTGCTTTGGAACAATATGAATATTACCTGCTTGTTTTTCTAAAGGTAGAACACATGTCTAAATCCTTTTGAGGCACTTTACAAGGGCCCTGACTGACATATGTTCCACTGAAACTAACGAAGTATTTGCCTGTTCAAAATACGGTTTAACGTTAAGATAAATCACAGTATCACAGTATTACCAAGGTCGG
>VXBP01008070.1:0-19720 GCA_013400115.1 Rhinopomastus cyanomelas
GGGGGTCTCAGTGGGGGACGCTGAGGTCTGTGGGGTCCCACTGAGAAGTAATGAGGTCTGTGGGAGTTCATAAGGCTTATGGAGTCTTGTTGGGGGATGATGAGGTCTGTGGGACCTCTGGAAAGGTTGAGGGTGACCCTGAGGAACCTCCTCCAGTTGTAGCCAGTTTGAATGAGCTCAGAAGGTCCCTTCACCCCAACCCAGCCCCTAACTTCCCTGATCCCACACAGACCCTGGTTTATTCTGGGATCGTGGCACCCAGTTCCAGAAACTGGTTCCAGCTCCTTCTCCAAGCTGAAATGCCACCATCTCCTCTACGGTGTGTGACCTGTTCTCCTCCTCCTGCTGCAGGTGTCCCACTTCTCCAAGTATGGCTTGCAAGACTCCGACGAGGAGGACGAAGACAACTCCAAAGCAGACACCAAGAAGCTGAAGACGACCCCGGTGTCCCCAGCGGGTCTCCTGCTGCCCCCCCAGCACATGGCCCTCAACGGCAAACCAGCATCTCCAGCTCAGGTAGAGACGGAGGCCGCCGGGCGCTTCCCAGAGCAGGAATTCATGGAATTCCTGGAGCAACTGATGCCTGGAGAGGCCTTCTTGACCTCCAGACCCCAAGAGAGCCAAAGACAGTCGCTCATCTGACCTCCCGATGAGCACCTCCACCTTCCTGAGATACTTTGAGGTGTCCTACAGCGGGGTTGGGGTGACTTAAACCCTTCTTCTTCCGAAGCTTCTGCTAGATTGAGGATTTCAGCTACTTCTCTCCACCGCTTCCGCTTCTTTCCCACCCTTCTCTGGAAGAAAACTCGGGAGTGTTGAATCTCAACCCCTAACGCTTTGGTCCTTGAGGACCGCGAGTGAACTCGTTGAAGAATGTTTGCTCTTTCTTTTCTTTCCTTGTCATTAAAGGATGGCTTTTGGAAAGGCTGAGCATCATCTTTTGGGGTTGGGTGTAGGAAGGGTGAGCAGAGGGCCTCTAGCCTGAGCTTAGAAGGGTTGGGATTGGGGTTCTTCTTGGGGCTGCTTTGGTGACCTCAAAGCCGATCCCACATGGCAGAGAGGGGCCACTCAGTGGTGTCACAGCATGAGGAGAACCTTCCTTAGGGGGTTCTTCTGGTTTTTAGGGAGTTATTTTGGGTGGGTTTAGACCTTCGCACAGAACCCCACACTTGGGGGTTTGGGGGGAACCTTTGGAGATCATCTAGAGCAGATCCCACAGGAAGACATCCAGCTGGGTGTGGGAGGTGGGCTGGAACCCTGGGGATGTTCTGGTAGAAGTTCTCTCCATTGGCCCCAGGGTTTTGGGGTCAAAAAGAGACAAGAGGCTCTTTTTGAAGAAGATCCTGATGCCTTCACTTCCATTCTCTCTTCTTTTTGAGGCCCCATAGCTGATCCTTTATGATCAAAACCCCACGTGGTTTATTCTGGCTTCTCCTACTGAGCAGAAACTTCTCTGGGTAGATTAACCTCTTGGAATCCAGTGCTCATTAACCAGTTCATCCCTGAAAAGGGAAGAAACCCAGTTGCTTCAGCTTCCTCAACCCAGATCCCCTGAGAAACCTCCTCACTTGAGCCCTTCTGGCAGAGCGTTTGGGATCTCAGCTTGTGTCGGGTCGGAGCCTCCTTCTCGCCGGCCTCTGCCTGGAACGCTAATGAGTTGCTTCCGATGTCGGCCTCCTCAGGGACCGGAGGCGTCGGAGTCGTCAAATCGCCCTCCTGCTTTCATCAGTAAAAATACCCCTAATAAATAGTAACACCCCCCCCCCTAATTAATGCTTCCTCCTTCCTCGGGCTGGATGAGAGATGCCAGACTCGTTAGCTGGACTCAACTGACTAACCTTCTCGCTGTGGAGACCTCAAAGTATCCCAGGAGATCCCTCAAGATGTGGAGGTCTCTTGACAGTTCTGGGTGATTTTGGACCCAGTTAAATCTCAAACACGGTGGGAACTGGGTGCTGGGGTCTACTCGAAGTGCTCAGGTAGGCTGAGTGGTGGTGGTGTCTGAGGTGGCCTCTCTTGTTCCCTGCAGGTCCCCGAGGTGGAGCAGCTGGGCCGCGTGGTGGAGCTGGACAGCGATATGACCGACATCACCCAGGAGCTGCCCCACGAGGCTGCTGCAGAAGACCTCATGGCAGAGGAGCAGGAGGCAGTGCCAGCCTCGGCCCACATCGCCTCCGCCATGGGCATCAACCCCCACGTCCTGCAGGTGGGAGCCTGCAGGTTCAGGTTGGAGAAGACCTTTCGGGAGCATCCAACCCAACCCTGACCCCAGCTGGCCCATCCCACCCCCAAACCCTGGCCTTGAGCTGCAGGTCTCCCCAGCTGACAAACAGGGCCGGGGTGGCCATTCAAACCCCTCCCTAGGGCAGCCTGTGCCAAGGCCTGAGGGCCCTTTCCAGGGAGAAGTTTCTTCTTGGGGCCAACCTCAACTTCCTGTGGGGCAGCCTGAGGCCATTTCCTCTGGTCCTGCTCCTTGGGGGAAGAGACCAAGCTCCACCTCTCTGCACCCTCCTGTCAGGGAGCTGTAGACAGCAAGGTGGTGTCCCCTGAGCCTCCTCTTTTCCACTTCAATCCCCACCTCAGGTTGTTCCTCAGAAAGTTGGCCTTGAGGGTAAATTTCTACCCTGCAAGGGTTTGTCCACCCCAGAAGTGGTGGAATCCCCAGTCCCTGGAGATGTTGGGTGAGGGCCAGGGGTTAGCGGGCACCTGGGGCAACCATTGGACTTGGTGAACTTCAAGATCTCTTCCAGCAAAGGAGAACCTTTGGGGTCTCTCTGCGCAGCAGCTTCCAGCTGCTCTGCCTCAGCCTGGGCTGTTGCCCTGGTGTGGGTTGAGCTGACCTGAGAGCAAGACCCAAGCCCTTGGCCTTGTTGAACCCTCAGCCCCTTGACCTTCGAGGCACTGGTTTCCAGTTGGGTTTCTTCTGTCGTGTCTTGAAAACATGAAGGAGAAACGAGCCCCTGAAGCTGAAAACCAGGGACCTAGAAGGAGCTGTAGGGCTTCACTGGCACTGTGAGAAGCTGCTGGGAGCTCCTGAACCTGCTCCCACCACTTCTACCTCAAGTATTTGCCGCCTGAAGTCCCCACCTTCCGATCCAGATCATGAAGGCTTCCCTCCTCGCTGACGACAACGACCTGGATCTCATCCTGGATCACCACACCGCGAAGGAACCCGTGAAGATGGACACATCCCAGGAGATCTGTTCTCCCAGGCTCCCCATCTCCAGATCCCATGGGCAGAAGAAGTACTCAGGTAACGGGGACAACCCAAGTTTTGAGTCCAGAAAGGTGACTCTGACTGTTTATGGGGCTGCTGGCCACCTCGGTGGGTTTGCTGGTTGCTCAAGCATTGGGAACCTTGTTGATGTTCTCCTCCTTTCGTTCTCCTTTCCTCCAGTTGGTGGCCTCCTGCAATCCAAGTTTGCCAACTCCCTTTTCCAGTCGCCCGGTGCCACCCCTCAAGATCTCAAGACCTCAAGGAGACTGAGCTCTTCCCCTCCTACAGCCCAGTGGTCGGAGTCTTCTCCTCTGGCATCAGCCTTCTCGGTTCCCTCAGCGGCTCCTGAGGTGCCAATGAAGACGGTCGGTGTCCGCAGGCAGCAGGGCCTGGTTCCTCTGGAGAAATCCATCACCTACAGCAAAGGGAAGCTGCTGCTGGACATGGGGCTCTTCATGGGCCGCTCCTTCCGCGTCGGCTGGGGGCCCAACTGGACGCTGGCCCACTGCGGGGAGCAGCTGAGCAGGTCGAGGGAACCAGAAGATGGCCAGAGCGAGGCGGTGGTGGATTATGGCTTCCTGCCAGCTCCTGTTACTCCAAAGCTGTGAGTCAGAGGTTGCTTGAGCTGGAGGTTCCTTCATGGGGGGAGGCTTTATGGTTCTACTGGGGGGGACATGGACCCGAAAGCTTCAGAGCTGCGCAGGTCTCAGCAGTGCTTGGCCACCCTCCTTGTCCCGGTGACCCCAGAGGAGGAGGAGGAGGAACCCTCCTTGTCCCAGTGACCCCAGAGGAGGAGGAGGAGGAACCCTCCTTGTCCCAGTAACCGTGGAAAAGGGTCCAGTTAGGGTTCATTTTGGGGTGTTGCCTTTGAGGGCTTCCAAAGAGCTGCTCTGGTTACAGTGATGTTCTCCAGCCAGAGGTTCTGCCATGCTCTGGTTGGGTTGATGTTCTCCAGCCAGATGCTGTGCCCTTGAGGGCTTCCAAAGAGCTGCTCTGGTTGACCTTCTCCAACCAATCTGTTGACTTTAGATCTTCTCTCTCCCCATCTTAGTGTTAAAACCATACTGAGCTCCACGACAGCTGAAGTCACCTGTGTGGAGAAGATCTCAGAACGTTGCTCCCTCTTGCTCTTTCCTCCTCCAGGATCTCAGAATCCTCTTTCAAGGTCCACGTGGAGAAGCTGAGCTTGAAGCAGCGGCAGTGGGACAGGGAAAAGAAGCAGCTGTACCTCACCCCCCTGGAGATCAAGCTGAAGCACAGCACTGTCCACACGGACCACGAGTGTCCTCTCCTGGCGCCCAACCCCGGGGTCTCGGTGATCCATGACTATGCAGAGTGGGCTCGGAAGGTGTCTGAGGACCCCGCGGTGGCAGAGGGTGAGTCAGGACCCTTCCTCCTCCTCCCAGTGACCCTGGTTTGGGATCAGGGCAGAGGTTGTCCCACCCCAGGCTGGGCACTGGGGAGGCCCCAGCTTGAGTCGTGGGGTTTGGGCCAAAGGACACTGAGGGTCTGGAGAAGGGGCAGGAGGAGGAGCTGGAGGGAGATGGGAGCTGGTTGAACTGGGGAACAGGAGGCTCAGGGGGGACCTTCTCGCTCTCCACAACTCCATGAACTTCAGGAGGTCAGAGCCAGCTGGGGGCTGGTCTCTTCTCCCTCCCCAGGACCAGAGGAACCAGCCTCCAGTTGCCCCAGGGGCGGTTGAGGTTGGCCCTGAGAAGCAATTTCTACCCCACAAGGGGTATTTCCACCCCAAAAGCAGTGGAATCCCTCTACTCCCTGGAGGGATCTCCAAGCCCTGGAGCTGTGGGGTGAGGGACAGGGGTTAGCAGGTTCCTTGGTCAACCATTGGCCTCAGGTAGCTTCAAGATGTCCTCCAGCCCACCCCACTGCAGCAGAAGACTGTTTCCAGCCCAGCTGCTCGTGTTCTCCCCCCGCTGACCCTCTGTGTTCCCCCAGCTGTGGTGAAACACTGGTGCTTGACCTGGACTCTATGTGAAGCCATCTGGGGCAACCTGAAGGAGTTGGAGGCCAGCTTGGAGGAACCCAACGACTACAACCTGGCCCTGGAGCGCAGGAGGGCCTTTTCCCGCTGGCTCTCTGAGACGGCGGCCAGCCGCATCGAGGAGGAGGTGGCCATGGCCAAGCACAGCAGCCCCATGGAGGCCGTCTTCAGCTGCCTCACTGGGAAGAGGATTGGAGAAGCCTGTAGGCTGGCCCAGCAGTCAGGTGAGGAGCTTCCAGCAATTTGGGGGCTCCAGTAGCTTCAACCTCTCGGTGACTCCGGTGGCTCCATCTGGTAGCTTCAACCTCTCTGGGGGCTCCAAGCTCTGGAAGCTTCAACCTTCTAGGCTCTGCTGGCTGCATCTGGTAGCTGCAACCTCTTTGGGGGCTACAGGCTCTCTGGGGCCTCCAAGCTCTGGTAGCTTCAGCTCCTGGGGGCTCCAGCCTCCCTTTCTGGTGGCTTCAACCTCAAAACCTCTACGAATTCATTTTTAAACTAATTTTATCTCTGATTTGAAATCCAAATTGAAGAGGGTCCTGGTCTGGAACCCTGGTGGGGGGGCCCTGGTCCAAAACCATCCCAGTAATTCAGGACCCAAGTAATTGAGAACCCCCCCAGAATTTGAAAGCCCAAGTGGGGTTGGGCCCGAGACCCAAGTGGGTTGACCCAACACCCCAGTAGGGCTGGACCCAGGACCCCCAATAATGTGGAGTCCATGCCCCGCACCCCACCGGTTGGGTGTCCTTCTGCTGCTTCTCTGTTGACTCCACCCCTACAAGTCCTCCCCATCAAGTCCTTTCCCCCCCACTCCTGTCTTCTCCTCATTCCCCCACCCCACCAGCTCTGGATGAGGTGGGTTGTGTGACCAGTAAACCCACTGGTGTGACCCGGTGAGGGGTTGGGAGGACCTGCCTTGACCTACTGCTGTCTCATGCTGTAGGTGACCACAGGTTGGCTCTGCTGCTCTCCCAGCTGGCCGGTAGCCAGCCAGTGCGGGACCTCATGACCATGCAGCTGGTGGACTGGCACAGGCTGCAGGCAGATGGCTTCATCCAGGAGGACCGGCTACGCATCTTCACTCTGCTGGCCGGCAAGCCGGTGAGCACTGGGACCGCTGGGGTGGGGCTGCTGGTGCTGCTGGAGGCTCCGCAGAGGGCTCTGGCCAGGCCAGTTGAGGTCAGTGAGGTGAGGGGGCACCAAGGTCAAGGGCTGGGTCTTGCCCTGGGGTCACCTCAACCCCCCTGAAGAGGTAGTTGCCAGTGGCTAGAGGTGCCCAGGGGATCAACAAGGGGCTTCCTGGGTTGGGGCAGCACTGGGGTGGCCAGTGTGACCACGGAAGGGATCGTGCCCCTGGACTGGGGTAACTGGGGAGGCCCCACATTGAGTCCTGGGGCCAGGTTTGGGCACCTCATGGCCAGAAAGAAATTGAGGGGCTGAAGAGGGGTCAGAGGAGGAGGAGAAGGGGCTGAAGGAGGAAGCAGAGAAGGGGCCAGAGAACTTCTGAGGAGCAACTGAGTTAACCCCCCACTAACTGGGGAAGAGGAGGCTCAGGGGGGACCTTCTCAGTCTCCACAACTCCCTGAAGTTCAGGAGGTTGGACCCAGCTGGGGGTCAGTCTCCCTTCCCTCCCCAGCACCAGAGGAACCAGCCTCCAGTTGCCCCAGTGGAGGTTGAGGTTTGCCCTGAGGACCAGTTTCTGCCCCACAAGGGGTTGTCCACCCCAAAAGCAGTGGAATCCCCAAGCCCTGGAGAGATCTCCAAGCCCTGGAGCTGTGGGGTGAGGGCCAGGGGTTAGCGGGTTACTCCCATCAACCGTTGACCTTGAGGAGCCTCAAGACCTCTTCCAACCTCAATCCTGTTGGCTGCGGGTGTTGTAGGGGTTTATTTGTCACTCCTTGGCCCCGCTGACCACCACGGGTTGACCTTCAGGTGTGGCAGCTCTCGGAGAGGACCAGTGTCAACATCTGCTCGTTACTGGACTGGAAGCGCTGCATGGCCGTCCACCTCTGGTACCTGCTGCCCCCCACCGCCTCCATCTCCACCGCCCTGGCCATGTATGAGGAGGCCTTCCAGGTGGGTGGGGAAGGAGAAGACCTCCGTGGGCCATGAATGGGGTTTGTAGGTGCCACACGAGAAGAACAAGGACGGGACTTCTGGAGAAGCTCCAGGGACACCTTGGTGGACCCCATTTTGCTGCCTAGAGGGGTTGAGGAGAAGGTTGGGGATGGACTTGTGAGCAGCAGCTGGTGGGACGGGACAATGGGAGATGGTTTGACTCTAAAAAGGGGAGAATCAGGAGAAACTGTTGACCCAGGTTGCCCTGAGAGGTGGGAGAAGCTCCTTCCCAGGTCAGGTTGGACCTTGAGGGTCTGGTTGACTGTTGAAGGTTCCTCCAACCCAACCCCATTGGATTGAGACCCAGCTGAGGGAGCTGGGTCTCTTTAGCTTGGAGGAGACTGAGGGGTGACCTCATTAATGTCTCTAAATACTTGAGGGGTGGGTGTCAGGAGGATGGAGCTGGGCTGTTCTCAGTGTCATCTAGTGATGGGACGAGGGGCAGCGGGTGTCAGCTGGAACAGAGGAGGTTCCACATCAACCTGAGAAGGACCTTCTTCCCAGTGAGGGTGACGGAGCCCTGGAAGGGGCTGCCCAGGGGGGTTGTGGAGTCTCCTTCTCTGGAGATGTTCAAGGCCCCCCTGGACATGTTCCTCTGTGACTTGGTCTGGGTGATCCTGCTGTGGCAGGGGGATTGGTCTGGATGATCTTTGGAGGTCCCTTCCAATCCCTAATGATTCTGTGATCCCATCACCCCCAGTTGTCCCAGTACTGGATTCCAGCCCCCCAGCTTCATCTCTGGGGAACTCTGGGTGCAGCAGGACTTCTCCTGCTCCAGAACCCCGTAGACCTGTGGGGTCCTGAAGCTCCTGGTGGCCACCCCTCTGCAGAACTCTCCGGAACACGAGCAGTACGCCCGCTGCCCCCTGCCCCCGTACCTGGAGGACTCGGGCTCCCCTGTAGCAGAGGACCTCGACGGACGGAGACCCCTGAGGGACGTCTGCTTCCACCTGCTGAAGCTCTACAGCGACAGGTAACGGGGGAGGGAGCTCCCGAAGCTGCGGAGATGCCTTCAGACCCCAGAGGAGGCTGAGGAGCTGGGCTGTGGGAGGGTTCCTCGCCCGCGCTGCCAGGTCGCACCTCCTGCCGTGGGTGGAGCTGGAGCAGGTGGGGGAAGCCGGGGCCCTGCAGGGTGTTTGTGGGGTCTTCTGGAGGGTGAAACACGTCCGGGGGGTTTCTCCCAGGGGGGACTTGTCTCTGAAGCACCTCTGGATTTTTTCTTCCCCCAAAACACCTTTTTGTGGGGGTGTCCTTCTGTGTTTTCTGTCTGAAGAACCAAAACCCAACCCAAGCACAGGAGAAACCCCCAGATCCTCCTCCAAACCCCAGATCCTCCCCACTGCAACCCCCAGTCATCCCCCAAATCCCTCCTTCAGCCTCCAAGTCCTCCCCCTCCAAACTGCCTGTCCAACCCCAAAGCCTCCCAAAACACTTGTCCATCCCCCTGAACCCNCTGTAGGGCAGGACCCCCCCCATTCTGCGTTGCCTGAACCCCACAACCTCCTGACCCTGTAAATCCCCCCCCCAGACACTATGACCTGGACCAGCTGCTGGACCCCCGCAGCGTGACCTCCGACCCGCTGGACTGTCGCCTGAGCTGGCACCTCTGGGAGGTCCTCAGGGCCCTCAACTACAGCCACCTCCTGGGCCAGAGCCGGGGGCTACTGGGAGCCGGCTACTCAGCCCAGCTGGAGAGCGAAGGCCTCTGGGAATGGGCCATCTTCGTGCTGCTGCATGAGCCCCACACCCCGTGAGTGTCCCGCGGCCACCTGGGGGGTGCTGGGCTCGCCGGGTCCAGCCCCGAGCCCCAGATCTCCCTGGGCAGCCTGTGCCAGGGGCTGAGGGCCCTCCCCAGGGAGAAGGCTGACCCCTGGGGTGGTGGTTGGTCACCAGCTGGAGGTGCTGGAGGAACCTCTTGCTGGTTCTTGAGGGCCCTGCTGGAGGAACTGACTTCATCCCCCGCCGCTTTTGGGGTGACCCAGCCCTTGGCCCTGTCGGACCTCACCCAGCCAGCTGTTGGTGATGGCAGGACATCTGCATGGAGCCACCACAGCAGATCTGGGGAGTCACTGGGGATCCTTGAGGGTCCCTCTCACCCCAAACCATTCCCTGATGCTACTCCCTTCTCCCAGGACACGGGAGAAGGCCGTCCGGGAGCTCCTGGGGCGCCACTGTGTCCTCTCGGAGACGCCGGAGTCCCGGGCCAAGGAGACCTTCCTGACGCAGCGGCTCCACGTCCCGCCGCAGTGGCTTCACGAGGCCAAGGCGGTCCGAGCCCGGGTGGAGGGCGACCGGCACAGGGAGGCCCTCTTCCTCTTCAAGGCTGGACACTGGAACCAGTGCCACAAACTGGTTGTCCGGCACTTAGCCTCAGGTGAGTGAGGGCAGGGCCTGACCTCCTGAACCTCCTGGGATGGAGGTTCCTCGAGGAACCAAGGCAGTGGCTCCAGTCCTGGGGCTCCTGAGCTCAGAGTAGACCTGGGTTTTGTGGGTCGTGGTTGGAGAAGCCCTTGAAGCTGCTCAGGGCCGATCCTGCTGACCCCTGTCCCTCACCCTACATCTCCAGGGCTTGGAGATCCTTCCAGGGATTGGGGATTCCACCACTTTTGATGTGGACAACCCCTTGTGGGGCAGAAATTGGTCCTCAAGGCCAACCTCAGCCTCCTCTGGGGCAACTGGAGGCCGGTTCTTCTGGCCCTGGGGAGGGAGGAGAGACTGACCCCCAGCTGGGTCCAACCTCCTGAAGTTCAGGGAGATGTGGAGCGAGAAGGTCCCCCTGAGCCTCCTGTTCTCCAGTTCACCCCCTCCACTTGCTCCTCAGAAGTTCTCTGCGCCCTTCTCCTCCTCCTCCTCCAGCTCCTCAGTGTCCTTCTGGCCCTGAGGAGCCCAAACCTGGCCCCAGGACTCAAGGTGGGGCCTCCCCAGTTGCCCCAGTCCAGGAGGACAATACCTTCCCACTGGCCACCCCAGTGCTGCCCCAAGCCAGGAAGCCCCTTCTTGTCCACCTGGGCACCCAGTGGTCACCTCCAGGTCTTCATTTCGGGCTGTGGCCGATACCATCAAGGAGTTCCAGAGCTTCCCATCATTTCCTTCTCCTCCACCAGTGAATGGGTGGAACCCCTCAAGCATCAGGGTTTTATCTCCTCAGATGCCATCATCAACGAGAACTACAAGTATCTGAAGGGCTTCTTGGAAGACCTGGCTCCACCAGAGCGCAGTAGCCTCATCCAGGACTGGGAGGTGGCCGGGCTGGTCTTCCTCGACTACATCCGGGTGGTCGAGATGCTCGATAGGATCCAGCAGGTACCACCTGGGACAAGATGGGGAGGGATTTGGGTCTCTCCTTGAGAAGAACCTTCTCCTGAAGGTTCCTTGAAAGGACCAGCTCGAGGAGAAGGGACTCATCAGTTGGGTGCTGGAAGGACGTGCTGATTGCTCCCTTCTACTCCAGCTCCAGAGCCTCCCAGTTGAGTTGTCAAGCTCAAACTGGGTTCCTCAAGGTCTTCTTCAGGTTGTCCTCTTCTCGTTGCAGCTGGACTGTTCCTCCTACGAGCTGGAACGGTTGCACACGAGGGTGACGTCGCTCTGCAACAGGATCGAGCAGATCCAGTGCCACAGCGCCAAGGACCGCCTGGCCCAGTCCGGTACGGTACTGGGAGCACTGGGTCTTACCCCTGACTGGGACTCCAGTCTGGAGAGGGCGGGAGTCTCCATCCCTGGAGAAACTGCTGGTGACCCTGAGGGTGGGGAGACCCTGGCCCAGGATGCCCAGGGAGAAGGCTGGAGTCTCCATCCCTGGAGAAACCAAAATCTCACCAGATCCAGACTAGAGAGGAGGAAGAAATTGTTGATCCTGAGAATGAGGAGGCCTTGGCCCAGGTTGCCCCAAAGAGGTGGTAGAAGCCCTATCCCTAGGCCAAGATGGACCGTGGCACTCTGACCAACCTGCTGTGGTTGAAGGTCTTCAAGATCTCCTTGAAGGAAACTTTCAAGAAGATCTTTAAGGTTCCTTCAACTCCAGAAATAATCCAGGAGGCCACATTAATCCAACTCCTGGAGGAGACAACCTGTGGGGAGAGGAGAAACCCCCCCATGATCCCACCACCCCATCTTCTTGATGGCTCCCTGCCTGCTGAGTTCTCTCATTGTCCTTTCTGCTGTCCCTCAGACATGGCCAAACGCGTCGCCAACCTCCTGCGGGTGGTCTTGAGCCTCCAACACGTCCAGGACTCCTCGGTGGAGTCAGTGGCCACCCTCCAGCGAGTCCCTCTACGTCTGCTGGCCCCCCACATTGGCCGCTTGCCCATGCCAGAGGACTACGCCCTGGAGGAGCTCCGTGGCCTCACCCAGTCCTACCTGCGTGAGCTGACGCTGGGGACCCACTGAGGACTTGTCCCCCACCCCATGGACACTTCCATCACCTCATCCATCATCTTCCTCCTCGTTCTGGAGGTCAAGAAGCTCTTCGGTTGGCTCTGGGTTCTGCGTTGGGTGGGTTTTCCACCACTGGGTTCTCCGTTGGGTTCTTGCAGTATCTAGGGGAACATCAGGGCTTGGTTGGACCTTTTGGTTGGACTTTGGGTTGGACCTCACTGGTTGCTCCCTCAACCACCCCAACATCCCCCCGGAATCACCAGGTCAGCTGCTGGTCGGACCCAGGAGGTTCCTGCCAGAGGGAGAGAGGTGACCTGCTGGTGGGACTCATGGCTTTGTCTCCTGCTGGATCCTTTCCCACGGGCCTCTTCTGGGCAGCCTTCACCAGACCTTCTCGGGGGGACCCAACCCCAGAACCTCAACTGGGGCTGAAGGAGGAAGACTGGAGTCAGAAGAAGCCCTCAAGCATCTTTTCCCACCTTCTCCTACCACCTTGAAGACCCAGAACCTCTCTGTCTCTTGCCCCTCCATCTCCAACCCCTTGGGAGGAGAGGACACCGGTGTGAGGGTTGGCCACCAGGTTGCCCCCCATCCTGACACAGAGGAACCCACCTTCTTTTTGGAAGAAACAAGAGGTCAACAAAGCCCTCTCCTGCCCTCCTCGTCGTCCTCCAGCTCCTGGAGCTCCTCCGTGTTGCTTCTTCTGAAGGTCCTCTCTGCATGAAGCTTCTTGTGAGGAGGTGTTTTCTCTCCAGAAGAGGGGAAGAGGCACCAAGAGCCCCCCAGAAGGTCCCCCCTCCGAGTTATAAATAAACCCTGGAGATTATTTTCCTGTCTTTTTGCAAAGGGTGAAATAAAGTCGTTTCTAGAAGCCTCCTGTCTCCTCCAAGGGGGCTGGGGAGAACCTGCAAGAGGGTCCTTCACGAAGAAGGTTGGGAGCGGCCACTCTTCAAGCCAAAGTCCTCATCTCTCTGACCCCGCAGCTGGGCAGTGGGCATTGGGACGAGGGCCAGGAGGTGGGGACAGAGGGCATCACCCACCTTGAGGAGCAGAGAGATGGAGGTTTGGGAGGTGGTGGGATGGGATGGTTGGGTTGATGGTTGGATTTGGTGGTCTTCAAGGGTCTTTTTGAGCCCAGAAAGGTCTTAAAGTATCTTGGAAGGTCTTAAAGGATCTGAGAAGGTCTTTTTGGGGCCTGAAAAGGTCTTCAAGGACCTGTGAAGGTCTTTTTGGGGGCCTTGAAAGGTCTTTTAGGACTTTTCTTCACATCTCCATGAAGGGTCTCAGGAGAACCTGCCTCATCTCAAGTAAACCCAACTCTTCTCAAAGGGTGAAGAGATGGATCAGGTTCTCCTGGAGATGTGAGGGAAATTGAGGTCCTTAAAACCCTTTTAGGGTCATTGAAGACCTTTTGGGGCCCTTCTTTAAGGTCTCAGAAAGACCTTTTAAGGTCCTGGAAGATGTTTTAGGGTCCTCAAAGGCCCCTTTTAAGGTCCTCGAAGACCTTTTATGGGGTTAAACTGGGCATGGTCCCACCTGGCTGCTGAAGGTGACACCAGGATCCGGTGGCTCCGTCCGCCTCCCCCATTGGGTGCCGGTGAAGCCTGAGGAGCAGCGTCAGGAGCTGGAGATGAATAATTGACCAACTGGAAACCAGAAACCCCAGCACTGGGAACCGCTGGGCACCTGCTGCTGGTAACTGGGGAGGGGAGGGGTGGGGCTTGAGGGTTGTCGGTGCCCCCCACCCCGACAAAGGGACCTCTTGGGGGGTCCTGGCCTGATTTGGGGGTGTGGGGGGGGTTAGGACCCCTTGATGGGTTCTGGAGGGTCAGACTGGGCTGGGGGTGACCCCCCCACTCCCCATCCAACCCTCCTCCAGTTGTGGGGTGAGACCCCCCCACCTCCTGCCATCCCATAACCCTCCCCCCTCCNCACCTCATTCTCTCCCATCTCCACCCCAGTCCCACCTCGGTCCCAGGATGACTCCCAGTGGCCACCCAGTGCTCACCCTGTGCCTGGCCAGCTGCCTCCTGGCACCAGGTAAGTGGGTCCTAAGGGGTGCAGAGGGGATCCCAAGTGGTCCAAGAGGGGTCCCAGGGGGTCCTAAGGGTTGCCCAGGGGGTTCCGAGTGGTCCAAAAGGTGTCTCGAGTGGTCCTAAGAGGGTCTCAAGGGGTCAGAGGGGGTCCCACTGAGTGCCAGGGGGTCTCAAGGGGTCCCAATGGGTGCCCAGGGATGCCAAGAGGGTCCCTGAGGAAGGGTCCCCCCATTCAGAGTGTGTGTCCCCCTCCAAGGCTGTTGGGGGGCCGAGGGCAGAGTGGCCCAGAAGCTGCTCCAGGACCTCTTTGCCAACTACTCCAGCGCCCTGCGGCCAGTGGAGGACACTGAGCGGCCCCTTAGCGTCAGCCTGCAGGTCACGCTGGCCCACATCATCGACATGGTGAGGGGGGAGCCCCAAAACCAGTGCAGAGCCCTAAAAAAACCAGTTCAGACCCCTTGAACCAGTTCAGAGCCCCCCAAACCAGCACCTGGACCTCTTCACGTCCCTCAGAGCCATCTCAGACCCCCCACAAACCCAGCTCCTGGACCTCTCCAACCTCCTCAAACCCAGCCCAGATCCTCCTCAGAACCATCTGAGGTCCCCCAAAACCATCTCAGATACCCTCAAACCAGCCCAGATGCCCTCAGAACTATCTGAGATCTCTCAAAACCATTTCAGATCCTTCAAACCCAGCTCCTGGACCTCTCCAACCTCCCCAGAACCATCCCAGACCCCCCAACCCCCCCCAAGATGCCCTCAGAACCAGCTCCTCAAGTCCCCTGTAGGGTTGTACCCCCCAGATTTGGGGTCTCCACGGTGTCCCCACCTTGGCAGGACGAGAGGAACCAGGTGCTGACCTCGTACCTGTGGGTCCGTCAGGTCTGGCTGGATGCCCACCTGAGGTGGGACAAGGAAGTCTACGGCGGCATCGACAGCCTCCGCATCCCCAGCAGCTTCGTCTGGCGGCCGGACATCATCCTCTACAACAAGTGGGGTGTCCTCTGCTTCCCCTCCCCCCCAAACCCTGAACCCCAACCCCAAAACTCACCTGCGGGGGGTGGACCAAGAATCCCCAAGGGGGTCTCAAGGGATCCCAAATGGGTGTCCAGGGGGTCCCAAGGAGTCTCCAAGGTCTCATAAGGTGACCGTGGGTGACCCAAGGGGTCTCCAAGGGTGTCTAGGGTACCCCAAGGGGTGACTCATGGGTCTCATGGGGTGCAAATGGGTGCCAAGTGGTGCTTGGGGGGTCCTGAGGGATGACCCAAAGGGTCTCCAAGGGTGCTCAAGGGGTCCCAGAAGGGTCCCAAGGGGTGACCCAAGGAGTCTCCAAGGGTGATAAAGGGGTCCCGAGGGGATCTCAAGAGGTCCGAGCGGTCCTAAGGTGTCCTGATTGGTTCCAAGTGGTCCCAAGTAGCCCCAGGTGCCCCAATGGCCCAAGGAGGCCCCAGCACGTCCCTCCCGCCCCAGTGCCGACGACCGCTTCGGCAGCTCCATGGAGACCAACGTGGTGCTGAGCTCGGACGGCCGGATCCTGTGGGACTCCCCGGCCATCACCCGGAGCTCCTGCCGGGTCGACGTCTCCTACTTCCCCTTCGACGGCCAGCGGTGCCGCCTGACCTTCGGCTCGTGGACCTACAACGGCCACCAGCTGGACCTCCAGAACCGCCTGGATTCCGGAGACCTGCGGGATTTCGTGGACAACGTGGAGTGGGAGGTGCTGGGAATGCCGGCCACCAGGAACGTGGTGACCTACGGCTGCTGCTCGGAGCCCTACCCCGACGTCACCTTCACCCTGCTCCTGCGGCGGAGAGCGTCCTTCTACGTCTTCAACCTCCTCGTGCCCTGCGTCATGGTCTCCTTCCTGGCCCCGCTGGGGTTCTACCTGCCCGCGGACTCCGGGGAGAAGGTCTCCTTAGGGGTCACCGTGCTGCTGGCCCTCACGGTCTTCCAGCTCCTGGTGGCAGAGAGCATGCCCCCCTCGGAGAGCGTCCCGCTCATCGGTGAGAGGCACTCACGGTTAGAGGAGGTTGGAGAGGTCCAAGACCTGGGTTTGAGGGGTCTGTGGTGGTCCTGAGGAGGTTGGAGATGTCCAAGAGCTGCTTCTGAGGGCGTCTGGGCTGGTTTTGAGGGGTCTGAGATAGCTCTGAAGGCATCTGGGCTGGGTTTGCGGGCCCGGGCTGGTTTTGAGGGGTCTGTGATGGTTCTGATGGCATCTGGGCTGGGTTTGAGGGGTCTGGGATGCTTTGGAGTGTTCTGAGATGGTTCCAATGGCATCTTGGCTGGGTTTGAGGAGGTTGGAGAGGTCCAAGAGCTGGTTCTGAGGTCTTCTGGACTGGGTTTGGGAGGTCTGGGATGATTCTGAGGGCATCTGGGCTGGGTTTGAGGAGGTTGGAGAGGTCCAAGAGCTGATTTTGAGGGATCTAGACTGGGCTTGAGGGATCTGAGATGGTTCTGGGCAGGGTCTGCACCAGGTTCTGTTGCGTCTACGAGGTGGATGATGCTGGTTGTGGAGTCTCCTCATCCATCTCGTCCTGGTGGATCCCCGCAGGGAAGTACTACATCGCCACCATGACCATGATCACGGCCTCAACTGCACTGACCATCTTCATCATGAACATCCACCACTGCGGTGCCGGCGCTCGGCCGGTGCCACCCTGGGCCAGGAGGCTCATCCTGCACCACTTGGCCAGGATCTGCTGCGTCTACGAGGTGGGAGACGGCTGCAAGAGCCCAGCACCTCCGCCACGGCCACCACGGGAGGACAACAGGGAGGAAGTCATGGGCTTGGAGGACCGCCCCGTGGAGGAGAAGACCGGCAGTTGCCCCCGAGATGACTGCGTCTGCCATCACGAGGTCTTGGTGAGGAACGTCAACTACATCACCGGGTGCTTCCGGCGCCATCGAGCTGCCCAGCAACGGACTGGGGAGTGGAAGAAGGTGGCCAAGGTCATGGATCGCTTCTTCATGTGGATCTTCTTCTTCATGGTCTTCCTGATGAGCGCCCTGGTCCTGGGGCGAGCGGCCTGAGGAGGTCCCACTGGCCAAGCGGTGGCTTCTGAGGCCGGGAGGTCTGTGCCTCAGAAAGTCAATAAACGGAGAGGAAGGATGGAGCTGGGGGGGGTCCAACCTTCTTGGGGGGGGAACAGCGGGGTCGGGGCAGCCCAGTGGGGGACTGGGACCACCCTCCAGGTCCTACTGGTGGCTCTGGTCTCACCTGAGCTGAGGTCATGGAGGGGGGACGGTCTGTGGCACCTCCTCTCTGCAGAGAGAGTGACCAGGTCCCACCTGGAACTGCCCCCCACTCTAAACTGGGACAGACTGGGATGAGCTGGGGCACCTAGAACTGCCCACCCCAAGAAGAAGGTGCTGGGGGCTATTTATAGCCACCTGCTGGCCACCAGCCCAGGGGCTCAGCTCCAGCCCCAGGGCCCTCCTCCGGGTTATTTTTAACCCCTGCAGCAGCCGCTGACCCCGGGGCTGGAGGAGGAGGAAGGAGATGGAGGAGGATGGAGGATGGAGGAGGAAGGAGAAGGGGATGGCTAACTTTGGAGGAGCCAGCGGGTCCCCAGATGGAGACAGCTGGTCATGGTGGCCTCGGGCTGCCCAGAGGAAGCTGATCCCAACCTCTTGCCTTTCTCCATCTCCTTCTCTCAGCTCCTCCCTTCCCTCTCTCCTCTGCCACCAGGCTCCATCTCCACATCCTGCAGGAAGCTCAGCAGGTCCTTGGGCCAATGGTGGCCATCAGTTGGCACTTGCTGGCCAAGCTGAGGGCTGCTGGGCTGTGAAACAGCAGAACCCACTGGTGAGACCCCAGGGGAACCCAGTTCCGGGGGGACCCCTCCTGGCTCTGGCTCCTCCAGGCCCCCAACCTGTGACACCCCTCTTTGGTTGCCCCAGAGACCCTCAAGAAGGTCCTGCTGCCCCCCAACTCCGGTCCCAGGGCCGGCGGCTGCTTCCCGGGGGGTCAGTGGCTGCTGCAGGGGTTAAAAATAGCCCGGAGGAGGGCCCTGGGGCTGGAGCTGAGCCCCCAGGCTGGTGGCCAGTGGGGAGTGGCTATAAATAGCCCCGAGTCGTCTTCTTGCAGTGGGTTGGGCTGAGCAGAAGGTCGGCAGCAGCCCCCTCGGTCCACCCCGGGGTCCCACCATGGCACTGGGCTGGGGCCAGTGGAACTGGGCTGAGGACCACCTGCTGCTGAGCTGGCTGCTGCTGGCCACCACCTCGGCCACTGCGAGCCCAGCGCAGCAGCTGCCCCTCGACGGCGGCAGCGCCATCAAGGAGGTGGCCCTGGACATGGCCAACAGCTCCTTTGACGACGGCTACCGCGGCTGCAGCCGCTGGATGTGGGGGGAGCTGGCGGAGCTCAACGCCACCGAGTTCCGTGGCAACCAGCTCTACGCCGACGCCTGGGCCGTGGCCACCCAGGAGTGGAGGAGCCGCCAGGGCCGCCGCGGTGAGCGGCCGGAGGTCCTGCGGCCGGAGCTGGCCACGGCCATCCTGGCCTACACGTGGGACAGCCCCCTGTTCCAGGCGTTCAACGAGGCCGTGCGGGCAGGCGGCCGCTCCCGGCAGGACTACCTGAGCCGCTTCCCCTTCAAGGTGCTGCACTTCCTCCTCACCGAAGCGCTGCGGCTCCTCGGGGGCCACCAGGGCCACCGGTGCCACCAGGTCTACCGGGGGGTCCACGGCGTCCGCTTCGGCGCCCGCCGGGACCAGCTGCTCCGCCTGGGCCACTTCGCGTCGGCATCGCTGCGGGAGGAGAAGGCCCGGAGCTTCGGCCAGGACACCTTCTTCTTGCTGGAGACCTGCTGCGGGGTCCCCGTCCGGGACTTCTCCTTCTACTCCAGCGAGGAGGAGGTCCTCATCCCCCCCTACGAGACCTTCCGGGTGGCCGACGTCAGCCGCGACGGGGCGGGGGTCACCATCAGGCTCCGCTCCGCCGGCGCCACCAGCACCTACAACTGCGAGTGGCTGGCAGGTGAGGGCCCCACGGGGTCTGCGGTCGTGGCGGGGGGGCAGGAGAGCTCCAGGGGTTGGGGGGCTCCAGCATCTACCAAGGGTTGGGGGGCTCCAGCATCTAGCAAGGGTTGGGGGTCACCAGCATCTCCCAGGGGTTGGGGGTCTCCAGCATCTCCCAGGGGTTGGGGTCTCCAGCTTCTCCCAGAGGTTGGGGTCTCCAGCTTCTCCCAGGGGTTGGGGGTCTCCAGCTTCTCCCAGGGGTTGGGGTCTCCAACATCTCCCAGGCTCCTTCTCCACCTTCTCCCGCCCCCTCTCCTCCTCCTCCAACCCCTTAATGTCCTTCAGGTCATGAAGACCCCAACTCCATGATCCATCCCACTTTGGGCCGCCCCAGTTCTCCCAGTCTGTGGTGGGACAACCCCATTGCTGCTCCTGCTGGTCCCACCAGCACTGACAGCAGCCAGGAAGCCCTTGGCTTGGCCCAGTTGGTCCCAGTCAGGTGGCATTGGGCAGTTCTGGGTGCCCAGTTTGTCCCAGTTGGATGAGGTGGCCCAGCAGGGTGGGGTTGGGCAGCTCTGGGTGGCCCAGTCTGCCCCAGTCGGGTGGGTGGGACACGGCTGCTCTCTCTGCAGAGAAGAGGTGCCGCAGCTCCCCCTGCGACTTCAGCTCAGGTGAGACCAGAGCCACCAGTTGGACCCGGGGGGTCATCCCAGTCCCCACACTGGGCTGCCCCTCATCCCCCTGTCATCCCCCTCCCCCCAGGTTGGACCCTCAGGGGGGACCCCCCCCAGCTCTGGGGGCTTCTCCTGGTCGCAGCCCTGGCAGCAGCTGGATCTCCTTGAGGGGCCCCATGGCCGGGGTGCTGGTGGGACTGGGACGATGGTGGGGCTGGGGTGGGACCCAGCACTATGGGGGCAGGACCCCAAAGCCCCCCTCAAACCCCACACTTGGCTCTGGGGAGGCCCAGAGGACATTTGGGGCTGGGGGGAGGCCTAAAGAACTTTGGGGTCTGGGGTC
>VXBP01008070.1:33234-46288 GCA_013400115.1 Rhinopomastus cyanomelas
CAATCCCACTGACCACCTCGGTGTCACCAAATTCCCACCCCATCCCCAGTGTGGGGTGAGGACCCCAAGGGATGGGGTTGGGGGGAGTCTCCTCACCCCATGGCCCCACATCCCACCCCACAGAGGACTTCTGGGCACCAGCAGTGGGGCAGAAGTGGGACCGGCTAAGGGTCACCTGCAGCCAACCCTTCCAGAAACACGGACAGTTCGGGATCTTCTTCCTCCGCCTGAGGACCTCCCAGGACCTTCAGGACCCCAAACAAGACCCCCAGGACCCCCAACAAGACCCCAAACACCCCCAACCTAGCCCAGTAGGTGGTTCTCACCCTTCTAGATGCTCTTGCCCCATAAGTAAGGGGCTGTGAGGGGCCTCCACCCCACCCCACCCCACTGGGTCTCTCCTTGTCCTGCAGGAGAAGGTTGAACCCACTGAAGGTTCTTGCTGCTCCAACTCAGCTTTTTCCAGAATGTTCTTCACGGAGCCGAGAGAGTACGTAGGGCCATCTCCCCACCCCTCCCCGTGGGGCTGGAGATCTCCTCATGGGGCAGATCGCTCTGTGGGGTTGCCCATCTCCCTGTGGGGCTGAAGGTATCCCCATGGGGTTGATGGTCTCTCCATAGGGTTGAAAATCTCTCAGTGGGGCTGAAGTGGGGCTCTCTCTCACTCTGCAGGACCCCACAGCAGGAGGAGGAGGAAGAGCAGCTGAGGAACTTCTTGCAGCAACTGGAACCAGTAGCCCAGGGCCCAGCCCAGCTCAGCCGCCCAGCCAGGATGCTCCTGTGGGCCACCCGCAGGAGGGCCCAGCAAGCCAGGGCCAAGGCGGCCACCACGGGGGATACCACAGGCCCCCCAGAGCCAGGTGAGATGGGGCTGGGGGTGACCAATGAGTCCTTCAGGTCTTCAACCCCATGGGGATATCTTCAACCCTGTGGGGAGATCTTCAACCCTATGGGGGGACCTTTAGCCCCATGGGAAGTTCTCCAGCCCCATGGGGAGATCTTCAACCCCTTAGTAAGGTCTTCAGCCCTATGGGAAGACCATCAGTCTCAGGTCTTCAGCCCTACAGGGAGGTCTTCAACCCTATGGGAAGCTCTTTGGCCCCACAAGGAGGTCTTCAGCCTCACGGGGAGACCTGGAACCCTACAGGGAGATGCTCAATCCCATAGTCAGCTCCTAGGGGAGATCTCCAGCTCCATAGGGAGACCCTTAGCTCTGTGGGAACATCTTCAGCCCTATAGGGAGGCCCTGAACCCCATGGGGAGGTCTTCAACCCCACTCAGGTCTCCAAGCCCTAGAGCTGTGGGATGAGAGTCTGGGATTAGTGGGGTCCTGGGGCAACCACTGGCCTTGAGGAGCTCAAAGGGCTTCTCCAACCTCAACCCACCCCCACTGATCCTACTGGTCCTGGGGTGGTCCTTTCCCACCTCAGAGCTGCACTGGTTCCTTCTCTCTGACCAGTTCTGATCCCATTGTCCCAGCAGGTTCCGTTCGGGATGTCCCCAGCCCCACTCCGAGGCTCCGGCCTCCCAGGGACAGGTAACCCCATCACTCACCCCACACTTGGGACTGCTCTTATGGGGTGGAACTGGCACCAGTCCTGACCATCCCGACCCCCTTCTCCAGGTCCCCACCACCAGTCACCTCCAATCAGACCCCATCCAGAAGAAGAGGAACCAGAACTGAGAGGAACCAGGATGGACTGGGAAGGACTGGGAACAGCAGGGTCAGGGCCACTGGGCTCTGCCCCATCTGCTCAGGTGGGGAATTGACCCCAAAAGGGTGACCTGGGGCAGTGGGGTGGCCTCAATGGGGTCAAGGGGATCAGCAGTGGGGTCGGGGGACATAACTGGAACCACCTGCAGCACAGCAGTGGGGTCATTACAGGGTGCCAGGGACCCCTATTAGGGTGCCAGGGACCCTTTTTAGGGTCCCAAAACCCTGACCCTGTTGTTCCTACAGGTCGATTCCCCACGGATCTGCTCCCGGCTCATGCTGCCACCTGTGGGGAGGACCCCGACCCTGTTACCGACCCCATTAGCCCCCACTTCATCTCCTGCCCTATTTGTTCGCTGCCTTTTGGGGTCGATGAGGTGGAGCAACATGCCAGCGGCTGTGGGGATGGGTAGGGGACCCTAAAACCTCTTCAGATGACCCTAAACCCCTTAAGGAGACCCTCGAACCCCTTGAGGGGACCCTAAACCCTTTGAGAGAAACCTAAACTCCTTAAGGGGACCCCAAAATCCCTTGAGGGGACTCTAAGCCTCTTGAGAAGACCCTAAACCCCTTGAGGAGACGCTAAATCCCCTTCAGAAGATCCTAAACTCCTTGAGAAGATCCTAAATCACTTAAGAGGACCCCAAAACCTCTTGAGGGGCCCCCAAACCCTCTAAGGGGACCCCAAAACACCTAGAGGGGACTCTAGAACCTCTTGACAAGACCCTAAACTCCTTCAGAGGACCCCTAAATGCCCTGAGGGGACCCTAAACCCTTTAAGGGGACCACCACCAAACCCCGTGAGGGAATCCTGAAATGTCTTGAGAAGACCCTAAACCCCCTTAAGAGGATTCTGCTCCTCAACCCCCAGAGAACCCCTGGAACTGCTGCCAAACCCCTGGAGCTGCTCCTCCACCCCTGGAGAAGCCCTGGAGCAGCTCCTCAACCCCAAGAGAACTTTTGGAGCTGCTCCTCAACCCCATGAGCTGCTCCTCAAGCCCTGGAGAATCCCTGGAGCTGTTCCTCAAGCCCCAGAGAGCTCCTGGAACTTTTCCAGCCTTAATCCTCTGGGATGCTGAGAGCGAGGGGTGGGGGGAGGCAGTGGGACCAGCTGCCGCCCCGAGAGGACGGACGGGGACCAGGACTCCTCTCCCTTCCCTTTACTTCATTTCTCATTAAAGCTTCGATTCTTCACTTCCAGGCTCCACAGTTTGTGCTGAATTTTATCCTCTTCCTCCCGGTGGGCATGAGGGGAGGGGAGGGGAGAGGGGGAGAGGCTACGTCCTGTAGGGTTTGGGCAAATTACTTTGCGGCCATCCGAGACCTAGCCCCCCTTCCTCACCCCAGAACCCCAAAGCTCNCCCATTTCCTTGCCCCAAATGCCCCCCTTTCCCTCACCCCAGGTCGCCTTCATGTCTCTCCCAGGAACTGCAGCTCGGCCACCCCGTCAGGGATTCCGGGGAAGAATTCCAGGTTGGCCCTATGGATCCGACACCGGTACCTCCCGGAGCTCTTGGCGTACTGGAGGAACTGGGGAGCCCCCGGGAACAGCACGTGGTCGGCTACCACAGTGGCCCCGGTGGCCAGTAACCCCAAACTCTCCAGGAGCCGCAGGTCCCGCAGGTAGAACTTCTTCCGGTGGTCCATCAGCACAAAGTCCAGTTGGCCCAGTTGCCCCAGTTCAGGCCGGCGACGCAGCACTGGGATCACCTCATCTGACTGGCCCACCAGGACTTCCACCTGCAGGGGGTTACTGGTTAAACTGGGGGACCCACAAGAAGCCACTCAATGGGGAAAAAGGTCCTTAAAGGCTTCTGGGGCCACCAGGAAGAGATCAATCCCCTCCCAGTTGCTCCAGTTCCTTCCCAGCTGCTCCACAGAGGTTCTCCAGTTCACTCTACTCCTCCAGTTCTTTCTCCTCCCAGTTCTCCCATTTCAAGCTCCCAGTCTGGCACTGCCCCTGCTCCCACCTGTCCCAGTTCCCCCCAGTACAAGCTCTCATCCACCCCAGTTCCCCCGTCCAAGCTCCCAGTTGCCACTGCCACTCCACCCATTCCTCCCAGTTCTCCCTGTTCAAGCCCCCATCCCTCCCAGTTCCCCCTGCTCACCCTGTGCTCGTCGATGCCGGCCAGTCGCAGGACCTTCTGGGCCACCTCCGCGTGCCAGGGGTTGGCCTCCACCGACAGCACCCTGGCCCCCGCCGGTAGCCCCAAGGCTAGCAAGAGGCTTCCATAGCCGCAGTAGGTGCCCAGCTCCAGCACCCGCTGAGGGGCCCTTTCGGCCAGCAGCCTCTCCACAATGCGCCCTGGCCACCGGGGCAACACACTCAGTGGCCCAGTTAGCCCAGCTGGACCTTCAGGTTGCCCTGAAGTGTTCTGCTGGCTCCTGGTGGCCACCCTGTTGATATTGTGGCCACCCTGTTGGTTCAATGGCCACCCAATTGGTATTGTGGCCACCACATTGGCCCTGTGGCCATCCCATTGCTGTTATGGACACCCCATGGGCCCTATGCCCATCCTAATTGTCCCATGGCCACTCCATTGGTGTGGTGGCCATCCCATTAGCCCCACACCAATTCCATGAGCGCTTTGCCCACCCCATCATCATAGTAGCCATCCCCAGTACCCCCATCCCTCCCTCCCTCTCACCTTTGGCTGGCCCCAGGCAACTGAGGTGCTCACAGCGGTAGCCCCAGCGGTCGAAGGTCATCAGGACCTGCCGGGGGTCCCCAGGCACCGCCTGGGTCAGCAGGTACTGGAAGGCCCGGTGCTCCCTGGGCAACCCGGTCAAGCGGTCCCGTAGCCACGGCACCAGTATGGCCCAGTAGAGCAGCAGCAGGTAGTGGCGGTAGCGGATGAGGAGGGTGAGGAGGAAGGGGATGAAAGCCAAGGCAATGGCAGGAGACACCATGGCGCTGCTGTCCAGTGCAGACCAGTTTAGATACTGGGAGCAGCTCCCCCCAGGGGTGTGGCTGTGCCAGGCTGGCAACTGGTGGCTACTCAATTATTGATGGGGAAACCAGTGAGGATCTGGTTACTGGGAGAGGGGGAGGGGAAGGGGTGAGGAAGGGAGGTGGGCAATGACAGGGGGATGATACTGAAGTTGGGAGGTGGATACTGGGAATGGAGGGTGGGGACTGGGGGCTGATACTGGGATGGGGTCTCAATACTGGGACTGGGNCCAGTCGCAGGACCTTCTGGGCCACCTCCGCGTGCCAGGGGTTGGCCTCCACCGACAGCACCCTGGCCCCCGCCGGTAGCCCCAAGGCTAGCAAGAGGCTTCCATAGCCGCAGTAGGTGCCCAGCTCCAGCACCCGCTGAGGGGCCCTTTCGGCCAGCAGCCTCTCCACAATGCGCCCTGGCCACCGGGGCAACACACTCAGTGGCCCAGTTAGCCCAGCTGGACCTTCAGGTTGCCCTGAAGTGTTCTGCTGGCTCCTGGTGGCCACCCTGTTGGTTCAATGGCCACCCAACTGGTATTGTGGCCACCACATTGGCCCTGTGGCCATCCCATTGCTGTTATGGACACCCCATGGGCCCTATGCCCATCCTAATTGTCCCATGGCCACTCCATTGGTGTGGTGGCCATCCCATTAGCCCCACACCAATTCCATGAGCGCTTTGCCCACCCCATCATCATAGTAGCCATCCCCAGTACCCCCATCCCTCCCTCCCTCTCACCTTTGGCTGGCCCCAGGCAACTGAGGTGCTCACAGCGGTAGCCCCAGCGGTCGAAGGTCATCAGGACCTGCCGGGGGTCCCCAGGCACCGCCTGGGTCAGCAGGTACTGGAAGGCCCGGTGCTCCCTGGGCAACCCGGTCAAGCGGTCCCGTAGCCACGGCACCAGTATGGCCCAGTAGAGCAGCAGCAGGTAGTGGCGGTAGCGGATGAGGAGGGTGAGGAGGAAGGGGATGAAAGCCAAGGCAATGGCAGGAGACACCATGGCGCTGCTGTCCAGTGCAGACCAGTTTAGATACTGGGAGCAGCTCCCCCCAGGGGTGTGGCTGTGCCAGGCTGGCAACTGGTGGCTACTCAATTATTGATGGGGAAACCAGTGAGGATCTGGTTACTGGGAGAGGGGGAGGGGAAGGGGTGAGGAAGGGAGGTGGGCAATGACAGGGGGATGATACTGAAGTTGGGAGGTGGATACTGGGAATGGAGGGTGGGGACTGGGGGCTGATACTGGGATGGGGTCTCAATACTGGGACTGGGGTCTCATACTGGGATGGAGTCTGACATTGCAGATGGTGTCTGGATACTGAGACTGGAGTGGTACCGGAAATCGGGGTCTGATACTGCAGATGGAGTCTGATACTGGGAGGGGCTTGTTACTGAGTCTGGGGTCCTGAGATCACTGTGGTGAGCACTGGGAGACAGTGTGGTGCACTGAGAAGCATTGGAAGCACTGGGAACACTAGAGTAACTGGGAGTCACTGGGAGCAGTGAGGTATGAGGAGTTACTGAGAGTCGCTGAAAGTACTGGAGGGGCACTGGTGGGGGCCTTTGGGAACCCTGAATGAAGGGTTACTGGGATCATTGGGGGAGTCACTGGAGGGGTCACTGGGAACTCTAGGGGGGTGTTAGTGGGATTACCGGGAGTCACTGGGGGCACTGGGAACCTGGAGGGGGTCACTAGGATCACTAGGAGTCGCTGGGTCACTTGAGGAGGGTCACTGGGAGCACCTGCCTCGCCACTACGTCATCACGTACACCCGCCCCGTCACACCCCTCGTCACTCCCCTCGCGTGGAACCCGCCCCCTTTCCGCTCGCTGATTGGCCCCCCATCACGTGACAGGGTCTCCTTTAACCCCTCCTCCCCGGTCAGCCCTCCACTTTCCTTCTCCCTTCCTCCTATTGGTTGCCGCGCGTCACGCGCCGGGATGGCTGGTCACGTGCCAACGCCGACGCTGCAGGGCGGCAGCAGCACCGAGGCTGCTCCGCCCCCTCCGCCGTCACGTGACCGCGGCGGCTCCGCGCCCGGCCGGGCCCTGCTGCTCCGCCTCGCAATGGGCTGCTGCTACAGCAGCGAGGCTGAGGCCTCAGACCAGGTGCTGGGGGGAGGTCTGGGGGGCGTCTGTGGGCGATGGGGAGGGAGTTAGAGGGAGGCTTGAGGAGTGACAAGCCTGTTTTGGCCTGGCTCGGCCTGGTCTGACCTGACTCGGCCCGGTTGTACCGGGAGTGAGGGGGTTGGAGAGGGTGACAGCGGTGGGTGTGGCCTGTACAGGCCCAGGCTGAACGGTTCCGGGCGTTGGGGAGCGGATGGGAGGTCTTGTTTCGTTCACCGGGAGGAGAGGGTTCCAGCTTCCAGCTCCGTTCCCTGAAGGGGTCTCTCAGCACTGGACCTGGAGGTTCCCGGTTCACCCCAGCACGGGGGTCCCATTGACACCGGTTGTGAGGGTCTTGTTCCCTTCCCCGGTGGGGGCAATGCCTCTGTCTTCCCCGAGGAGGTCTTGTTCCCTTCCCCTTGGTGGGCCCTTGGCACTGGTCCTGGGGGGTCCTGAGGGTCTCCTTCCATTTGCAAGGGGTGCTCCTCATTCCCTTCACTAGAGGGAGGGGTGGGGAGGTCTCTTGTCACCAGCCGTGGGGTCTCCCATTGCTCAGGGGCCCCTTTCCCTTCCCTGAGGTGGGGATCTCATTCTCTTCCCTGGTGAAGGGAGGGGGTATTTTTTTTGCCCTCCTGGGGATGAGGGAGGTTTCCCATTCCCGATGATCCTGGTGGTTTTCCTGTTGGCCCCTGGCAGGTCTCACTCTCTCCTCTGAGGGAGGTCTGTGTCCAGGGGCCTGGTGTTGTGGCTCCCTTTCTCTTCCCTAGGGGGTTCCCCATTCTCCCTGGTCCTGGAGTGAAGGAGGAATTCTCAATCCCTTACCCAGGGAAGGTCCCCTTGCTCAACCCCCTGGGTCTCTTGCTCATACTGGGGTCCCCATGCCCACAGTAGGGTGTTACTGGAGGGGAGGCGGGACAGGAGGAGTCTGTCCTTGTTCTTACCCCAGTCTGCTATCTCAGTGTCTTCCAGTTGCAGCACTGTTCCCTTTCCCAGATCTGTGACAACCAGTTGAGGTTGAGTGGTGCAGAAACAACCTCCACCCTCTAGTCCCAACTTCCTTCTGGATTTGTTTGGGGGATTTTTTAACCCTGTCTTCTCCCACCTCCATCTTCAAGGAAGAAGAGACAAAGCGGCTGTTAGAGCCAGCAGCTAGTCCTCCCAGTAAGGTGCTGAATGGGGCTGAGCAGAGCTACCACAACCTGCCCTCTGCCCGGACTGACGAGCAGGCCATGCTGTCCTCCATCCTGGCCAAAACCGCCATGTGAGGGGCGGGGAGGGGGCTGGAGCGGGAGGAGAAGGGGCCAGAGGGCGAGGAAAGGGAGGAGAAGGGGCTGGAGGAGGAGGAAGAGAAGGGAGAAGGGGCTGGAGGAGGAGGAGGAGGAAGAGAAGGGAGAAGAAGGGGCTGGATGAGGAGAGGGATGGAGAAAGAGGAAGAAGGGGCTGAGTGAGGAGAGGGATGAACAAAGAGGAAGAAGGGGCTGGAGAAGGAGGAGAGGGACAGAGAAAGAGGAAGGTGGAGACAGCAGGAGAAGGGAAAGGAGGGAGGTAGAGGAGAAGGGGCTGGAGAAGGAAGGATCTGGAGAACTGAGGAGAAACTATCAGGGGCTGAACTGGAGAAGAGAACCCTCAGCAGGGACCTTGTCTGTCTCTCTCCACAACTCCCTGGAGATCTGCAGAAGATCCCTGTGGGTTTAACCTCTTGTGGATGGTTTTGGGGGGCCAGAGGGGGGTGATCCCACCTCTCCACCACCCCCATCAGTAAGGACCTTACTGGTGTCTCCCCAGTAACATCATCGACGTCTCAGCAGCTGACTCGCAGGGCATGGAGCAGCACGAGTACATGGACAGGGCCCGGCAGTACAGGTGGGACCTTCGGACCTCCTGGAAACCCCAGGAGGAACCTTGGGATTGGGGTTTGGGAAGGGAGGGGGTGGTCTTGGTTTCACCCCAACATCCCAGTTAGGATCTCCAACCCTTCTGGTTCCACTAGCACCCGCCTGGCCATGCTGAGCAACAGCCTGACCCACTGGAAGAAGGTCCCAGCGTTGCCGTCTCTCACCAACCAACCCCACCAGGTGTTGGCCAGTGACCCTGTTCCCTTTGCAGATCTCCAGCAGGTGAGGGCTGGGACTTACTGGGAGGGGTGGTTCTGGAAGGTTCCTGGTGGTGTCACCTCAATGAGGTCAATGTGGGGCCACCATGGGTTGGGTTGGGGATGTGGGGGTGGGTGTCCTGATGGGGTTGGTGATGCTGAATCCTAAATCCAAGTCCATGGGGCCACCAAGTTATGGGGTGGGAAGTGTTGTGTTGGACAGACCTTCTAAGGTCTTCTAGACCATCTCCAGGTTGTTCTGAGCCCCAGCTAAAGAAGAATGAGGCCTTGATAGGGTGGGGAACATCTTGGGGCTTCAGGAAAGACCCAAATGATGGGATGGGGGCCCCTGGAGTGCCCCATCACTTCTTAGGGGGTTTCTCCTCAAACTACTTTATGGGGTCTTTCCTTGTTCCTTTTGGGGTTCAACCCCGTGACAGTGCCCGCTTGCCCTGCAGGTGTCCCGGATAGCCGCCTACGCCTTCAGCGCCCTCTCGCAGATCCGCGTCGATGCCAAAGAAGAACTGGTTGTACAGTTTGGGATCCCCTGAGCCCATCCCGCAGCCCCACAGCCCGTCCCGCAGCAGCACTGACGCTTCACCCCATCGGGGCTCCTTTGGGATTGGGGTGGGGGGTTGGGTGGTCCCTCTGGGCTTTTCCTTGAATTTTGGTTGGTTTTCTCTTGGGTTTTATTGGTCTCCCTTCTCTTCTGCCGCTCTTGTTTCTTTTCTCCCTCCCTCTTCCTTCTCTTCTCCCCCTCCCTCTCTCCTTCCTTCTTCTCTCTTCCCCGTGTCTTTTCTTTCTTCCCCTTTTTCCTCTCTTGAGCTTTTTCTCTTTTTGGGGAGGTATTTCCCCCCCTTTTTCTTTGAGGAGAGGGGGACTTGTTCCCTCTTAATTTTCTCCCTCTCTTTCCTGCTCCCTTTCCCCCCCTATTTTTTTCTTCCCAGTTTTTCCTCTTCCTGGATTTTCCTTCCCCCCTCCACCTTTTTTTCTTTCATTTTTTTGGTGGGAATTTTCTTCCCTCTTGTATTTTTTTTGGGGGGAGGTGTGGAGGGATCTTCCCCTGCCCACCACAAGGACAGAACACATCTTTCTCTCCAACTGGCCCTACTGGACCTTACTCCCTCCCCCTGGATCTGTGGAAGAGTTGGGGGAGGGGGGCAGTTTATGGGGTTTTGCCTTCCTGTGCCCCCTGCAAAGGTCAAACCCCAGTGCTTGAAGAGGAGAAGAGAGGCCCCTGCTGTTGCAGCACTGAGGAAAGGATGGGGTGAGGGGGGCTGCAATAGGTCCAACACCCCCCCCCTTAATTTTTACTGGTTTGAACCTTTTTTTGCTGCTTCTGTTGGTTTTTTTTTTTAATGGTTTTCTGTGGCCTCAGGAGATAAAACCACATGTAGCCGGTGCTGCTCTCTTCCCTCACCCTAAAAATGGGGGGGGGTAGGGATCAGGGCACATTGCAGCAGCACCTCACCCTTCCCAGATGCATATTGGGCTGTACTGGATCTGATCCTCTTTTGGCAAAAGACCCTCATCCCCCACCCACTGTGTGGGGCGAGTGGGGAGGATCCCATCCCAGACTGGAGGGATTGTATTAGAGGGAGGGGGCTGTGGATCCTATATGGGAAATGGGAGGGATGAGGGTCCAGTGTGGAAGGGGGCTTCCTGTAGGGGGAATTAAAGGGTTGGGGGGTTCTGAGGGAAGGGATGAGGATTGAATATTGGGGGCGTGGGGTCTTTGGGGTAGGAGTAGGGGTTACTGGGAGGGNGGACAGAACACATCTTTCTCTCCAACTGGCCCTACTGGACCTTACTCCCTCCCCCTGGATCTGTGGAAGAGTTGGGGGAGGGGGGCAGTTTATGGGGTTTTGCCTTCCTGTGCCCCCTGCAAAGGTCAAACCCCAGTGCTTGAAGAGGAGAAGAGAGGCCCCTGCTGTTGCAGCACTGAGGAAAGGATGGGGTGAGGGGGGCTGCAATAGGTCCAACACCCCCCCCCTTAATTTTTACTGGTTTGAACCTTTTTTTGCTGCTTCTGTTGGTTTTTTTTTTTAATGGTTTTCTGTGGCCTCAGGAGATAAAACCACATGTAGCCGGTGCTGCTCTCTTCCCTCACCCTAAAAATGGGGGGGGGTAGGGATCAGGGCACATTGCAGCAGCACCTCACCCTTCCCAGATGCATATTGGGCTGTACTGGATCTGATCCTCTTTTGGCAAAAGACCCTCATCCCCCACCCACTGTGTGGGGCGAGTGGGGAGGATCCCATCCCAGACTGGAGGGATTGTATTAGAGGGAGGGGGCTGTGGATCCTATATGGGAAATGGGAGGGATGAGGGTCCAGTGTGGAAGGGGGCTTCCTGTAGGGGGAATTAAAGGGTTGGGGGGTTCTGAGGGAAGGGATGAGGATTGAATATTGGGGGCGTGGGGTCTTTGGGGTAGGAGTAGGGGTTACTGGGAGGGGCTCATAGAGGGAATAGGAGGGGTAATAGGGGGGTGTGTGTGGGGGGGGCTCAAGGAGGAGGGGTNNGGGTGGTGGACGGGGGGGGGGGCGGGGCGGTGGGGGGGGGGGGGGGGGTCCTATTGGGAGAGATGAGACTTCCCAGATCCTCCATTTCCCCCTGCCCCTCAAGACCATTTCTGTGCTCCCTACTGGGGGGAGGGGGATAGGTCTTGAAGCCTGAGAACACCTTCCTCTACGCCCCCCACCCCAGATTTCTCACTCGTGCACCACGACCCCCAGAGACGCCAGGCCCTTTCTGTCACCTACTGGGGGTCTTGAGGCCTAAGACACCCTCCCTTCTTTTCTCCCTGGATTCCCTACCTTTCTCAGCACCATGAGCGTCCCCGGACCCCCAGAGACCCCTCCCAGACCTCCCCTTCTACCCCCCCCCCCCNAGACCTCCCCTTCCCCCCCCCCCCCCCAAGTCTCCAACTGGGGAGTCCTGTAGGCCTAATATGCCCGCCTTCCAGGTATCTCTCTTCCCAGCCCCACGCGTGTCCTCGGACGCCCACAGAGTTCCTTGGGCCCCAACCCAATTACTCTCCCAGCAGCCCCCGCGGTTCTCGCGAGAGTCGCGATTTCCCCTCCTCCGCAGACCCTCGCGCAAGGGCCCCTGGGATCTGTAGTCGTCGCGTGATCACGTGAAGCCACGGGCCAATAGGACAGCGGCAGCCTTGGTTTGAATCGCGGCGGGAAAGGGGCGGGGCCTAGCNCTCCTCCTGCGTCCTCTACACGGTGAGATCCGAGCTCGGGATCCTGCTAAACCCCTTCTAAACACCCTCCATCCCCTTCACTAAATCCCTTATTATTCCCCCTCAAAACCCCCATAAACTCCCCAAATCCTATAAAAACTCCATTACCGGGGCTATTTTTAGGGTTGAGGGGTTCTGCCCCCAATCTCCTCAATGTCCCGTAATTGGTAGGGTCCCAGCTCCCAGTTTCCCCCAATAATGGGGTTAAGCCCCCCCAAAACCACAAATCCCATTAAAAAATCCTATAAAAACCCCATTACTGGGGATATTTTTAGGGTCGGGGAGATTCCCCCAATTTTCTTCTCAATGTCCTACAAGTTTATAGTGTGCCAGCTGCCAGTCTCCCGCCACAATAGGGTTAACCCCCCCCATACCCCCAAATCCCATTAAAAATCCCATGACCGGGGGTATTTTTAGGGTCAGGGGGATCCCCTCAATCTTCTTCTCAATGTTCCGTAAGTTTGTAGGGTTCCAACTGCCAGTCTCCTCGTGTAATGGGGTTAATCTTCCCGCTAAAACCCTCCCCTATACCCCCAAATCCCATTTAAAATCCTATAAAAGCCCGGGGGTATTTTTAGGGTCTGGCGGGGTCACCCCAATCTCCTCCTCAATGTCCCAATGTTTGTAAGGTCCCAGCTCCCCTTTCAGCAATGGGGTTCAGCCCGTCCATAATGGGGTTAAACCCCCAGCTCTATTAAAATCCCATTAAGATCCTGTTCGATTCCNGCCTCCCATCCCGCTGGTGGCGTCGCCCTACCGCGGCGGGGGGGGGACATTTACGGAGGGCTTTGGGGTTGGGCTTGTAGGGGTTTTAGGGTTTGAGGTTTCACCCCATCTTTTGTAGGGTCGGGGTAGAGGGGAGCAAGTGTCCCTGATACCCCAATTCCAGGTGGGATTTCCCTCCCTCTCTCCCTTCCCCCCCCCGGCCCCCCCGCTTCCGCCCGTGGGGGCGCCCT
>VXBP01008070.1:46571-68017 GCA_013400115.1 Rhinopomastus cyanomelas
CAAAACCCCCATAAACTCCCCAAATCCTATAAAAACTCCATTACCGGGGCTATTTTTAGGGTTGAGGGGTTCTGCCCCCAATCTCCTCAATGTCCCGTAATTGGTAGGGTCCCAGCTCCCAGTTTCCCCCAATAATGGGGTTAAGCCCCCCCAAAACCACAAATCCCATTAAAAAATCCTATAAAAACCCCATTACTGGGGATATTTTTAGGGTCGGGGAGATTCCCCCAATTTTCTTCTCAATGTCCTACAAGTTTATAGTGTGCCAGCTGCCAGTCTCCCGCCACAATAGGGTTAACCCCCCCCATACCCCCAAATCCCATTAAAAATCCCATGACCGGGGGTATTTTTAGGGTCAGGGGGATCCCCTCAATCTTCTTCTCAATGTTCCGTAAGTTTGTAGGGTTCCAACTGCCAGTCTCCTCGTGTAATGGGGTTAATCTTCCCGCTAAAACCCTCCCCTATACCCCCAAATCCCATTTAAAATCCTATAAAAGCCCGGGGGTATTTTTAGGGTCTGGCGGGGTCACCCCAATCTCCTCCTCAATGTCCCAATGTTTGTAAGGTCCCAGCTCCCCTTTCAGCAATGGGGTTCAGCCCGTCCATAATGGGGTTAAACCCCCAGCTCTATTAAAATCCCATTAAGATCCTGTTCGATTCCTTTGTTTTATAGGGTCGGGGCAAAAGAAACCCAAAAACAGCTCCCAACCCCAAAAAAGAAGGGGACCATCAGATCAACCCCATTGACTTCGCCAACATCCGGGAGCTTTGGGGTGGCCCTATAACCCCTCCTCCTCCTCCGCCATCCCAAATCCCTTCTTCTTCCTCCTCCTCCTCCTCTTCAGGGGGTCCCACATAGGACGGGACCCCCTCCCCGACCCTAAAAATCCCCTGTAACGGTTGGTTTTGGGGTTTTTCTTTATGGGATTAAAGGGGCTGGGAAGGCGGTTGGGGTTGCGTAACCAATGGGGCCCCCAACGGGATGGCGGCCCCATAAGGGGCCCNTGTGTGTTTTAGGGTTTGTAGGGTTTTGGGCTTTTCGGGGGTGACGTTTCACCCCATGGTTTGTAAGGTCGGAGGGTGGGGGGAGTGCGTTGTGGAGTCGTTTTAAGGTTGGTGATAAGGTTGTTGTTGTCGTCCCATCCGCTGTCTCCGCGACCCCACTGCCACCCCAAATCCATCGCTGTGGGGTTTTTGTACGATCTAAGGGCTTATGGGGTGGGCGTTGGGGTAACGAGCAACCCCCCTACACCTTACATAGGGGTTTTTGGGGGTTCCGCTCCCAGCGGGCACCGGGGTGGCAATGGGGACGGTGCAAAGGGCAAGTGGAGGCGGGGGGGAGGAAACGGAGCTTCGTGATCCTATAACCTGGGGTTAGGGGTGCCCTGACCCCACTTTAACCCGATAGGATGATCCCTTGGCTGGAAGGGGGGGAGTCCTAAATCCCCCCAACCACCCTATAACTGTGGGGCTAGCTCAGCCGGGGCTCTTTTGGGGTGAGGAGACCTTTATGGGGCTATCTGACCCCCAACAGGGTCAAGACCCTCTAACAGAGAACCCTGTAACAGAGACAAAACCCCATAAAACCCCAATAGGGGATAAAGGGGATTCCCCTATATTTCTTCCTGAGTCTTTATAGGGATTTAGCGTGCCGGGGATGACAAGTCAGCGTGCCCGGCCCTATAATTTATGGAGTCATTCCATCCGGCCCTAAATAACCCCCCCCTTTTCTTTCCTTTTGCCTATTAGGATCGGGGCGGTGACCCCATAAGCGCCGCCACGATGCCCCTTCCCGGAGCCAGAGCCTCCGCTCTCCTCAACTGGGTAAGACTGAAAGGGTCATTTATAGGGTCAGGATCCTTTACAGGGTCAGGATCACTTATAGGATCAATTTGAGGGGAGGGGTTTATGGCTGCGGGACTCCAAATCCTAAATAAGATCAGGGTGGAGGGATCGGGTGACTCTTGACCCCACAAATCCTGAACCTGAAAGGCTGGAAGAGCTGGAAAGTTTAGGATTAGGGTTGAACCCCTGGGGATTATAGGTTTGTAGGAGTATGGAGTGGTGGCTTATAGGGTTTTTAGTAGCGTCTGAGTGTCCCCGACCCTGTATCTGTAGGTGAATGGAATTGGGGTTTGTCCCGATCCCATAAAGGATCTGGTGGAGCTCCGGGACGGCACCGTTTTCCTCCGGATCATCAATCAACTGTGAGTGAGGATTTAGGGGTTTAATGGGATTTAAGGTGTCACCCCAAAACCCTATTAGCGTGGGGTGTAGGGTAGGGAGGGGAGGAGGTTTTAGCGGTGGGGAGAGGGAGGAATTTATAGGGTTTTCTGTGGGGTTTTTCTTGGGGTTGGGGATGTTAATGGGATCTCAAAGGGTTTAGGGGGTTTTGGGTTTTTTGTGGAATATGGGAGGATTTTGGGGGCTTTTTAAGGCTTTGGGGGGGTTTGGCTTGGGGTGTTTTTTGATGTTTAGGGGGGGCTTAGGATTTTTAGGGGTTTGAGTACCTAATTTAGGGGGGTTTTAGGGTTTTGAGGGGGGATTTAGTGTTTTTTAGAAGTATAGTGGTTTGGGGTTTTTTTAAAGGTTTTGGGGTTTGGCTTGGGATGGTTTTTGAAGTTGGAAGGGTTTGGGGGGTTTGGAGGTTTTTTTAGGGGTTTTAAGGGATTTGAAGGAATTTTAGGGTTTTGGGGTTTGCTTTGGGTTTGGGGGGATTTTGGAGGGTTTTTAATGGGGTTCTGGCAGAGTTTTTAGGGTTTTGGGAGCTTTTGGCGTTTGTTTTGGGGTGGGGTTTGAAGTTTGGGGTTTGGGGAGGGTTTTTAGGAGTTTGGAGGGTTTTTCGGGATTCTTAGGGTTTTGGGAGGTTTCAGGGAATTTTGGGCGTTTGTTTTGGGAGGATTTTTGAGTTTTAAGGGGCTTTGGGAAGTTTTTTGGGGATGTTTCAGAGTTTGGTTCAGGGTGTTTCTTGAGGTTTGTGGGATTTTAGGGTTTGGGGGTTGTTTTAGGCTTCTTAGGTGTTTCAGGGAGTTTGGGAAGGTTTTTAGGATTTGAGGGGTGTTCTGGGTTTTGTTTTGGGGGGTTAAGGTTTGGGATTTTAGGGTTTTTAGGGATTTGGGTGGCTTTGGGGGAGTTGGGATTTTAGGGGTTTAGAGGCCTTATAGGGTTTGGGATGTTTTAGGGGTTTGTATGGTTTTGGGGTTTCTGGGGGTTTAGGGTTTTTTTTTGGTTTGTAGGTTTTTGAGGGGCTTTCTGGGGGTTTAGGGTTTGGAGGGTTTTTTTGGGGCATTTTAGGGTTTTGGGGGACTTTTGAGGTTTTTTGAAGTTTTTAGGGGATTGTTGTTTGGGGGCCTTATTTTGGAGTCCTGGGGGTCTTTGGGAGTTTTGGAAGGTTTTTGGGGGGACTTTTGGGGTCCTTGGGGTTATTCAAGAGTATTGGGGTTTTAGGGGGTTTGGGTTATTGTGGTGGGCTTTGGGGGTTTTTTGGAGCCTTGGGAGTCTTAGGGGTTTTAGGGTTTGGGGGTGTTTTGAGTCTTTGAAGTCCTTGGGGGTCTTTGGGAATCTTAGGGAGATTTGGGGGTGTTTTTTGGGGTCTTTGAAGTCGTTGGGAGTCTTGAGGGGTTTGGGAATTTTAAGGATTTTTAGGATTCGGGGTTTTTAGGTTTGGGGATTCTCACAGCAGCTCCTTCTATGGGTCAAGTTACGGGGTTTGGCGTCCAAAGGAGTCGGGTTTAGGGTTTATAGGGTCTCTGCATGAGCTCGAGGACCTTCAGAGATCCTCCAGGCACCCCAAAACCAAAGGGTTTCATTAACGGGGGGACCCCCCTATCCTGCTCTTCTCAGCCACCGCAGTGAGGAGGGGGAGGCTGCGCTGAGGCAGCCCCTGCCGGAGAGGATCAACTTCATCCGGGGCTTCCTGCAGAGTAAGAAGCCCTATAAAGCACACTGGGTGCCCCAAACCTATGTACATCCTATAAAAACCCTGTAACTCTGTGTGTGCCCTGTACGGGCCCTACAGACCCTGCTGGGTGCCCTACAGACCCTGCTGGGTGCCCTACAGACCCTCCTGGGCGCCCTGTACGGGCCCTACAGACCCTGCTGGGTGCCCTACAGACCCTGCTGGGTGCCCTACAGACCCTCCTGGGCGCCCTGTACGGGCCCTACAGACCCTGCTGGGTGCCCTACAGACCCTGCTGGGTGCCCTACAGACCCTCCTGGGCGCCCTGTACGGGCCCTACAGACCCTCCTGGGTGCCCTGTACGGGCCCTTCAAACCTATGTGTGCCCTAGAAACGCTCTGTAGACCTTACATGTGCCCTATTAACCCATGTGTGCCCTGTAACCCTTACATGTTCCTTATAAACCCTGTTGATTGGTCCTGTAAACCCTGTTGTCAGCCCTATAAACCCTACTGGTTGCCCTATAAGCCTGTATGTGCCCTATAAATCCTGTGGGGTGTCCACTATAAGCCCTGTTGGTTGCCCTACTAATGTGTTAGGTGCCCCCTGTAAGTTCCTGCTGGGCCACCCTATAAACACCTGCTTGGTGCCCCCTATAGAGCTGCTTTGTAAGCCCTTCTGGGCACCCTATTGGCCCTTTTGGGTGTCCTATAAGCCCCATGAGGTGACCCTAAAGCCCCTCCAACACTAATGGGCAGCCCTAAACCCCTGCCAGCCCTGCTCAATGTCCCTAATCATTCCCACTGGACACTTCTAAAACCTGCTGGACCTAGTTTGGAGTCTGGTGCCCCCTAACCCCATTATGGCCGCAGTTTGGTGCCCCCCAATCCATCTTCCCAGTGACCCCATATCCCACCCCCTTATAGCTGGAATTTGGGTTCCTCCTGGTACTGGTGGTGCAGGGAGCTACTGGGATCAGGTGGGACCAAATGAGAAGATCACAGGGTGGGAACAACTACCAGACCCCGATCCCCTTATTTATGGGGTGGGGACACGTCATGGGATTTTGGGGTGACACCAACACCAGGGTCCCACCTGCCCTTTGCAGAGCACTCGAAGCACAAATCAGCCACCGACAAACTGGTCCCAGTACAGAAGCTGCTGGAGGGTGATGAGTTGGCCTTGGCCAAGGTAAGAGATGGGGTGGCCACCCCTCTGATTGGGGAGAGGGTTTTGGGGTTGTCTTAAGGGTGGTGACCCTCACCTACCTCGTCGTAGGTGGCCGTCCTGCTCCTCTACCAGACCTCCATGAGCTGCAGGAGCCCAGGGGACTGGAACCAGTTTGACTACCAGACACAGGTAACACCCACTGGCTTCTCCCAGTTGGTTCCTCTACTGGGATTTCTCTACTGGGTTTGGGTCTCCAGTTGGGTTTCTCCCAGTAGGGTTCTGCCAGGTTCTATCCAGTTGGAGTCTCCCAGTTGGCTTCTCCCCATTGGCTTCTTCTAGTAGCTTCCTCTACTGGGATTTCTCTACTGGGATCTCTGCTTGGGTTCCTCCCAGTTGGGTTCCTCCCATTGGGTTCTCCCTGTTGGGTTCCTCTTCTGGCTCCTCTAAGTTTGGTTCCTCCTGTGGGCCCCTCCCCAGTCGGGCTTCTCCCCATCAGCTCCTCCCAGTCAGCTTCCAGTTCTTCTCACCTCATGGTTCCTTCTGCATAGGTGGAACTGGCCTCAATCCTCAAGTTTGTGTTGGACAATGAGGAGAGTCTCAACGAGAACCTGGAGCCCTTTCTCCAGCGGAAAGGTGGGCCCACAACCTTCCTTCTTCCCCAACTTTTGGGGTCTCCTCCCGAAACTCCCAACTGGGAGGTGGCTTTGAGACATTTGAGGTTGAACTGGGATTTGGTGGGTCCTGACCCCTGAGTTTCCTCCTTTTTGGGGTTGAGAAGTTTGGGTGATCCCAACCTTCTTCTCCGCATTTCCAGCAGCGCCAACCTCATCTGACGGTGGCCCTGAGGAACTTTCTCAGCTCTCCTCAGTCCCACAGAAGCGGGAGGTTCGGTTCCTGGAGCTGCAGAAGATCGCATCCTCCTCCTCATCATCATCTAACAAGTAGGTCCTCACCTTGTTGTGGGGTGAGGGGACATCATCCGGTGGCTTTTGGGACCTAAAGATGACACCAGGATTATGGTGGCTCGTCAGAACCTCTGTTTGGTCAGGTTTGGGTTCCTCATGGCCAGAACGTTGAGGGGCTGGAGAGAGACCAAAGTGAAATCTGGAGAATAGAGAGAAGATCATCAGGCTGAGGTTGAATTGCAACTAGCAGAACCTCAGTGAGGAGAGGACAACCCTTGGAGCCACCAGTGCTGTCATGGGTTGGGTCTCTTGTGGCCAGAAGGATGTTGAGGGGCTGGAGAGGAACCAGAAAAGGGTCTGGAGAACAAGAGGGTCACAGGATGAAGTTGGGTTACAACTAGCAGGACCTTAGTGAGAAGAAGACAACTCCTGAAGCCACCAGTGGTCTCCTGGGCTGGACTGGGGAGATCCAGGTGGTGTTGGGGTTTTCCAGGTGGGTCTAGGAGATTCTGATGGCTCTGACTAGTGATGGCACCATCTCTCCTCAGCACGATGCCAGGAGCCCCATCCTCTCCCATGGGGGATGTCATGCAGACCCCTCAGTTCCAGCTGCGCCGGCTGAAGAAGCAGTTGGCTATCGAGAGGGACAACCGTGATGAGCTGGAGGTGGAAGTGGCAGAGCACCGCAAGCTCCTCACTGAGAAGGGTCAGTCCTTGGCTGGAGGGATGGGTTTGGGACGTTGATCTTCCACCACCCGTTCTGGTTGATCTTCCACCATCCTGACCTTGCACCATCCATCATGGAGATCTTCCACTGTCCATCCTTCTTGACCCTCTGCAGTCCTGGAGATTTTCCGCTTTCCTGATCTTCCATCATCCTGGTGGATCTTCCGCCATGCATGCTGGTGAATCTTCTACCATCCATCGTGGAGATGGTTTGACATCCTGATCCTTCACCATCCATCTTGGCTGATCTCCCACCATTCATGCTGTTGGATTTTCTGCCATCCATCTTGCTTGATCTTTCACCAACCGTCTTGCCTGGTCTTCCAGTATCCTGGTGGACCTCAGCAGTTCAGATGTTCTCCACCAAGTTCCTGGAGGTTCTCCAAAGCCTAAAAAAGGTGCTAATGGGTCCTTTCTCCTCACCTTCTCCAGAAGCTCAGATCACTATGATGCAGCAGCGAATCGACCGCTTGGCTCTGCTCAGTGAGAAGCAGGCAACGGACGAAGTGGAACCTAAGGAGATGGAGGAGCTAAGGGAGAAGAATGAGAGGTAAGTGGTCAGGAATATTCTCATTCTGCTGCTTTCTTGGGTTGCAGAAGAGCTTTGAGCACCTTGAGGTCAACAGTTGACCAAAGACCTCTGTCCTTCACCCGATATCTCCAGGCTTTTTGGGGAGGACAACCCCTGTGCGGCAGAACCTCAACCTCTCCATGGGTTGGGTCATGTTGAAGGACTTCCTGAGCTCATGTAGATCATCATTAAGGTTGGAAGGGACCTCTTAAGATCTCCAACCGGAGCAGGTTGCCCAGAGCCCCAAGGTCCATCCTGGCCTGGGATGGTGCTAGAGCTCCTGTCCCAGCTCCCAGCCCTCCAGTTCCACCCAGTCTGATCAGATCTGAACAGGGTTGTGTCCCACTGTCACCTGCTCTTCACCCCATCCCTGGAAAAGTTCCTCAGCTTCCTCTGTGGGGTTGGATTTAGGGTTTGATCCCCTTGGTGACCCAATCCTGACCCTCTTCTCCTGCTCCACCAGCCTGTTGGTCCGTTTGCACGAAGCCCTCAAGCAGTGCCAGGACCTGAAGACGGAGAAGGTCCATATGGACCGAAAGATCAATCAACTCTCCGAGGAGAACGGGGACCTCTCCTTCAAGGTATGAGGACCTGTATTTTCTCCTCATCCCCACAGACCAGTTTGGGGTGGGACATTTACTGGGACTTGGTCCTCTGAGCCAACCTCAGCCTCCCCTGGGGCAACTGGAGGCCAGTTCCTCTGGTCCTTGGGAGGGAGAAGAGACTGACCCCCAGCTGGCTCCAACCTCCTGAAGTTCTGGGAGTTGGGGAGAGTGAGAGGGTCCCCCCTGAGCCCCTGGCTGTTGTTCAGTTCAGCCCCTCCAGTTGCTCCTTAGAAGTTCTGCACCTCCTCTTTATCACCAGCCCTTCAACATCCTTCTGCCCTTGAGGAACCGAAACCCAGGATTTGATGGCCCCAGTTCAGCTGGTCAATCCCTACCCTACTCCATCCTGGCCAGATGCCTCTGTGGACCCTCCCAGTAGAACACCAGTCCCACCCAGTTTGCTCTCCCCTCCATAACCAATTTCTCTGCAGCTCCGGGAGATCGGCAGCCACATGGTTCAGCTCCAGGAGGCCCTCAACGAGCTGTCGGAGGAGCACAATGCGGCCCTGGCCCAGTCGCAGGAGAAGCAGGGACAGCTGGAGAGTGACCTGCGGGTGGCCCTGCAGGACAAGGTGGGGTCTCCACGAGGGTGCTGGGTGCTTAATACTGGGATAAAACTGGGTGGTGGCACCTTTTTCTCATAAAAGAGTCATAGAAACATTGAGGTTGGAGGAGATCTTCAAGGTCTTCAGGTCCAACTATCAACTCAATTGTCTCATCCCCAAACTCAACCACGAAGCTGAAGTCCTGAAGCTCCAGATATCCAGGACTTGGAACCACGGCCAGGGGATAGAGATTAAATCCCTTCCCTGGGCAGCTTCTTCCAAGGGCTGAGGGCCCATTCCAGGGAGGTTTCTCCTTGGGGCCAACCTCAACTTCCCCTGGGGCAGCCTGAGGCCACCATGACCAAGTGCCATTGTTTGGGGACCTTGTGGTCTCTTAGTTGTGGTGGGTGAAGGTCCAGCCCCACCTGCAGGCTCGACCCCAAGAGGCCATCACCAATAGGTCAGTTTTGAGCAAGTCTTCAAGAGACTGACCCTCAGCTGGCTCCAGCCTCCTGCAGTTCAGGGAGTTTTGGAGAGCTAGAAGGTCCCTCCTGAGCCTCCTCTGCTCCAGTTCAGTGCCCCCAGGTGCTCTTCAGAAGTTCTCCGGCTCCTCCTCCTGTTCCTCCTTCCTTCTCCTCCAGTCCCTTTTTCTCTGGCCCCTTCTCCATCCAGTTTCTCCCTCACCAGAAATGCTCTGAAGAGAAGATCGAGATTCTCCAGGGGAAGATCTCCCTGTTGGAGGATCAACTGTCCAAACTGGCCGAGAGCAGCACCCAGGAGAAGGGAGAGGTCATGGGGGACGTCCTGAAGGTATGGGGCTGCTCCCATGAGGAGCCCCAGCTTGGGATGAGCACTGGGACGTACTGGGAGGGCAAATTGGGTGGTGGGAGTTGGTGGCCACAGCTCCAGCGACTCCCTTTCCTCTTCTTCCCCCACAGCTGGAAGAGCTGAAGCAGGAGGTGTCCAGCCTCACAGCTCAGGGCGCGGAGCTCCAGGCCACCATCCTCCGTCTGGAGGAGGAGAAGCAGCAGCGGGAGGTGACTCTGGCAGCTGAGCGGACCCAGTTTGAAGAGGAGAAGCAGCAGCTCAGTGGCCTCATCTGCAGCCTCCAGAGCTCCCTCGCCGAGAGCCACGGGGCTAGTGAGCGGCTAGAGCAGGAGCTCCGGGCCCAGGCGGCCGACGCCGAGGCCAGGTACCAGCGGGAGGTCGAGCGCTTGAACGCCCTCAGCGCCCGACATGAGGTGGCCCTGCAGGAGAAGGGCTGCGCCCTGCAGCAGCTGCAGGAGCTGCGGGACGCCAACGCGGCGCTGAGTCAGCAGCTGCAGAGCAGAGAGGCTCAGCAGGGCTCAGAAAAAGCCCGCTTTGGCCAGCAAATTGCCGAGCTGGAAGCCAAACTGGTGGAGCTGAGCGGCCAGCAAGCGGCTGCCGAGGGTCTCAGAGTCCAGTTGCGGGAACTGGAGGGGAGGTTGAAGGAAACCCAGCAGAAGCTGGTGGAGAGGGAGAAGGCGGCTCGGGAGAACCTGCGGCTGCAGGAGCGGCTGCTCTTCCTCGAGGAGTCGCTGCGCAACACCGAGGGCATCCTGGAGGACGAGAAGAGGAGGGCGGCTGAGAGCCTGGAGGCCAGTTTGGCCAGGATCGCAGAACTGGAAGCCGACAGGCAGCGACTGGTGCAGGGCCCTCAAGAGGAAGACGAGAGTGGCGGGATGAAGGCGGCAGAGCAGCAGCGGCTGCAGGAGGAGCTGCAGGCGCTGAGCAGGGAGCAGGGCCAGCAGCTCCAGGCCGAGCAGGAGAGGGCGGCGGTGCTGGAAGCCCAGCTGGAGCGGCTGGGGGCCCAGCACCAGGAGAAACTGGGAGCCCTGCAGGCCGAGCTGTCGAGCGTCCGGGCACAGGCGATGGAGAAGGAGCTGGAGGAGAAGAAGCTGAAGGCTGAGGTGGTCTCTCTCCGGGAGAAGATGGCCGCAGCAGAACAGTCGGCCGCCCAACGTGCGGCTAGGCTGGAGGAGGAGACCCGGAGAGCTGCGGAAGCGCTGGAGGGCATCACCCAGCAGCTGCAGCAGGAGCAGCTGAAATGCAAAGAGCTGGAAGGCGCCAGTAGGAGGCAGCGGGAACTGGAGCTGGAGGTGCAGAGGCTCTCAGGGGAGCTGGAGCTGCTGGGGTCAAGGCTGAAGGAGTCGCAGCAGGAGCTGGGTCGATGCAGTGAGGAGACGGAGCGGCTGCGGCACGAGGCTGACGGTGCCAGGGCGAGCTGTGCGGCTCAGCGGGGCCGGGCGGCGGAGCTGGAGGTGCAGCTGCAGAACACCCTCAACGAGCAGAGGGTGGAGAGGACCGCTCACCACGAGGAGCTGCGACGAGTCCAGGAGCTGCTGCAACAGAAGGACACGGAGCTGGAGGAGCTGCGCCGGAGCAACGCGATGAAGGGTGAGGAGCTCGGGGAGCTGCAGGAGACGGTGAGGAGGCTGCAGGGAGAGTTGGATGATGTCAAGGAGTCAACGAGCTCTGGCTTGAGCCAAGAGCTCCTTCAGGAGAAGCTCAAGGAGGAGACCCAAGCACTTTGCTCACAACTGGAGGAGCTGGAGAGGAAGAGTCAGGAGCAACAGGAGGCTGCGGCAGCGCTGGAGCGAGCAGCAGCGGCTGAGCGAGCGGAGCTGGAGATCTCAAGGAAAGAGGTGGCTCAGCAAAAAGAGGAGGTGGCCCAGCAGAAGGAGAAGGTGGTGGAGCTGCAGAAGCTCCTGGAAACCTCCCGTGTGACTCACGACGGAGCCCTGGAGACCCTGCGGAAGGAGCTGCAGGAGAAGAGCAGGGAGCTGCTGCAGAGCAAAGCGGCCGCCGAGAAGGAGCTGGCGACGCTGCGCTCGGAGAAGGGCCGCTCCGAGGACACCTGGAAGGAGCAGTTAGCCCAGTGCGTGCAGGAGCTGGAGAGGAAGAGCAGCCTCATCGGTAGCCTGGAGCACGAAGTTTCCATCCTCCACCGGCAGCTGCTGGAGAAGGAAGGGGAAAGCAAAGAGCTGAAGCGGCTGATTGTGGCGGAGTCGGAGAAGAGCAAGAAGCTGGAGGAGCGGCTACGGGTGCTGCAGAGCGAGATGGCCACTGCGGCCTCGCGGGCGGCCGAGAGGTGCTCCCTCATGAAGGTGGAGGTGCAGCGGTGCCAGGAGGAGATGGAGAAGCAGCGCTCGACCCTCGAGAGCCTGCGGAGGGAGCGGCACAGCCAGGGCGAGCGGGAGGACGAGCTGCGCCACGAGGTCAAGCTGAGCCAGGAGCGTTGCCTGCAGAAGGAGCAGCTGGTGGCTACCTTGCAGCAGGAGTTGGCTAGCGCTCAAGCGGTGGCTGCTGAGCTCCCGGCACTCAAACACCTCTGCCAGCAGCTGCAGGCAGAGCGGGCAGCGCTGGAGCGGGATGCAGAGCAGCGAGCGGAAGCGGCAGCCGCGCTCCAGGCTGAGCTGGCCAGGGCTACGACACAGGCAGCCGAGGCTACGGCGCTGCAGGAGCGCTGGGCTGAGCAGGAGCGGGAGCTGCAGCGGCTGCGAGTGACAGCGGCTGAGAAGCAGGAGGAGCTGCTGCGGTCGCAACAAGCCAACGCGCAGCTGGCCCAGGAGAAGCAGGGGCTGCAGCGGTTGGAAGCGGAGCTGGGTCAGGCCAGGGAGCTCCACGCGCAGGAGCTGCAGCAGCTGCGGGTCGCAGCAGAGGAGCTGCAGGTTAAGGGGCGACGGGAGGCCGAGGAGGCTGAGAAGAAGCTGGAGGAGATGAGCAAAGAGCAGGAGAGAGCCCGAGCAGCGGCGCTGGAGGAGAAGAAGAGGCTACAGGAGGAGAGGAAGAGACTGGTGGAGCAGGTAGGGAGGGGTTGGGCTTCTCCTGGGGGAGAAGAGGTTTGAGGGCTTCAAGGTCAAGGGTTGACCCAAGTCAGTGGCCTTCAGCCAACATCTCCAGGGGTTTTGAGGTAGAAGATGGCTCTCGTTTTGGAGTGGACGAGGCTTGTAGGGTAGAGTTGGTCTTCAGGGCCAACCTCAACCCTCTCATGGGGTGGGATGGGTTGAAGGGACCTTCCAAGGTCCTCTAGACCATCTTCAACCAGAGGAGGTTCCTTAGGGCCAACCTCAACCCTCTCATGGGGTGGGATGGGTTGAAGGGACCTTCCAAGGTCCTCTAGACCATCTTCAACCAGAGGAGGTTCCTTAGGGCCAACCTCAACCTCCTCTGGGACAACTGGAAGCTACTTCTACCATCCTGGAGAGGGAAAATGTCCCAGCCCCAATCCTGTTTAAACTTCCTGATCTTCAGGAGAGCCAGAAGGCCCCTCTGACCCTCCCTTTTCCTCAGTTAACCCCCAGCCTAGTTCCCTCATCCTGATGAAGGACCAAGAACCCCACTGGGGGCAACTGGGACGGTCCCACAGCCCAGTGGGTGCCATCCCCACCCTCACCTGGACCTCCTGTTCTCCTGCAGGTGGAGCAGCTGGAGCTTCTCCGGAAGGACCAGGCCAAGCAGGTACTCAGCATGGACTGGGACCCCACAGTGGGGCTGTGGGGGCTCCCAGTTTGGGGTTGGGATGGAACTGGTTTAATGGGGTTGATGTCCCCATCTAGGTGGAGGAGCTCAATAAGAAACTGGTCCAGCAGGAGAAAGCAGCCAAGGCCCAGCAGCAGAAGGTTAAGGTAAATGGGGAGGGAAACTGGGGGTACTGGGAGGCTCTGGAGGGAACTGGGAGCAGTGGGAATGTTGGGGAGGTCTGAAGGTACTGGGAGGACTTGGGGATACTGGAGAGCACTGGGAGTAATGGGAACACTGAGACCAGTAGGAGAATTGGGTGGATCTGGGGGCACTGGGAGGTCTTGGGGGTGCTGGAGGCACAATGGGGACACTGGGTGACAGTGAGGGCACTGGGAGGTCTAGGTTGTTACTGGAGTGGGGCACTGGAATGGAGCCATAGGAGCACTGGAGAGGACTTGTGGGACACTGGGAGCACTGGGATAACCCAAACCCAAGGGTGGCTCCAAGCCAGGAGGGTGGTCTCCCAGTTGAGGTTGTGACCCAGTTTGGGGGGTCTCTGGGCTGTTGGTGGCCACCAGGGGTGGCTCCAGGCTGGGGTGAGAGGTCAGCTCAGTTGGGGGTCTCTGAGCTAATTCCCCACCCACCACCAGGCACTGGAGGGAGAGCTGCAGGCAGAGGCCACCAGGCAGCGGGACACAGTGGCTGACCTGAGGGCCCAGCTAGCCCAGAAGGAGCAAGCGGCCGAACACTACAAGGGCCAGGTAGGGTGGGGTGGGCTGGCCCCATTGTCCCACCGTGGGTCTCACCATCCCTGGAACATGGTCCCTCCCCATCCCATCTCTTCCTGTCCTGGAACGTGGTCCCCCACCATCCTGGAACATGGTCCTATCCTGTCCCTTCCCATCCCTGGAGCAAGGTCCCTTCCTGTCCTTGGAGTGAGGTCACATCCCACCCCTGGAGCAAGTTCACATCCCATCCCTTCCCATCTCCGGAATGTGGTCCCTCACCGTCCTGAAACATAGTCCCTTCCCATCCCATCCTTGGAGTGAGGTCCATCCCCATCCCTGGAGCAAGGTCCTTCTCCATCTCATCCCTGGAACGTGGTCCCTCCCCATCCCATCCCTGGAGTGAGATCCCTCTCCATCCTATCCCTGGAATGTGGTTCCTCCCCACGCCATCCCATCCTATCCCTGAAAAGTAGTCCCTCCCCGTCCCATCCCAGGTCCCTCCTCATTCCATCCTATCCCTGGGACATGGTACCTCTTCTTCTCCCCCAGATGGAGAAGGCCAAGACCCACTACGATGCCAAGAAGCAGCAGAACCAGGACCTGGTTGAGAAGCTGAAGGCGCTGGAGGTCCTGCAGCGGGAGAACGAGGAGCTGCGGGGGGAGGCTGAGCGCTTGGCCAAGGAACTGGACAGGAGCTCCAGGCAACTCCAGGAGTCGGAGAAGAGCTGCAGGAACCTCAGCGGGCAGGTCCGGAGCCTGGAGGCTCAGGTGGGCGCCGGGGGGCCTTTGCTCTCCTTCTCCTTCTTTCAAATTGCTGGAGGCTCCAGGGAGGGGTTTGGCTGGGTCAGAGTGATGGGTTGAGGTCTAATGGGGTTCAGAGGGTTGGAGGTTGATGGGTTGAAGTCAGTGGGATGAGATCAATGGCAGGAGGTCAATGGGTTGAGGTCTGCTGGGTTGAGGTTAACACACTGAGGTCAACCCAACCCACCCCATGGTTCCTCCATCCCTCCAGGTGGAATTTGCCAACCGGCAGCTCCAGGACCTGGGGAAGCTCCAGTTGCCTCCAGAAGCCCCAAAGAACCTTGGACCCTTCCGGCAGAACCCTGCTGACCTCAGCACTGACAGCCTGGATCTCAGCATGGATGAAGCCCCACCACTCAACTCCACCAGGTACCCCATAACCCCACAAAACTTCTCTCCTTGGTGATCCCACAAACCTTCTCCTCTCCTTTAGTGACCCCACAAACCTTCTTCATTCCTTGGTGACTCCATAAACCTTCTCCTCGGTGATTCCATAAACCTTCTCTTCTCCTTGGTGACCCCATAACCCCCCTGTCCCTCATCCCTGTAGGAAAACCAGTCAATCCCAACCAGAAGGTTCAGAGGTGCCACCAGTGGGGGATGGGGAAGAGTCTCCATCAGGGCGGCTGCCCCGGAAGGTGGAATCCCTGGAAAGTCTCTATTTCACCCCGATCCCGGGTCGGACTGGGTCACAGCTGGAGGGGTCTGTGGGGTCGATGGGGGACCTGTCGCTGGGCTCCGGCTGTAGGACCCGCTCGGCCCGACGGAGGACAACCATCAACATCACCATGAGCACGGTGAGGCAGGAGGAATCTGTGGGATCAAGAGGGGTCTGTGAGGTTGAGCAGGATGGATGGGGCTGGAAAGGATCAGTGGGGTCAGGAGGGATCAGTGGGGTTGAGAAGGATCTATGGGGTTGGGAGGAATCTGTGGGGATGGGAAGGGATCTGTGGGTTTGGGAAGCATCAGTGGGGTCAGTATTGTGGGATTGAGAAGGATCTGTGGGGTTGGGGAGGGATCAATGGGGTTGGAAGAGGGTTTGCGGGGTCAGGAGTGATCTGTAGGGTTGGAAGAGAGTCTGTGGATCAGCATCTCCATGTTTAGGCTGGTGGGATTGAGCTTCTGGAGAAGATGCCCTGGAGACCTCCTGGAGATCTTCTAGCGCCCTAAAAGGGTCTTCAGGATGGGGCAGGACTTTCTCTGGGGTCTGGTGGGCCCCACAGATGATGGGTTGAAACTCCTAGAAGCTGTAGAAGGAGTTTACAAGCTCTAGATGGACCTTAGAAGGGTCTAGGGGAGCCTTAGAAGCTCTAGATGGTCCCTAGAAGGTCCAAATGGACCTTAGAAGCTCTAGAAGGACCTGAGAAGGTTTCTCACCCTCATGACTTCCATTGCAGAAGCAGCCCCGCCTGGAGGAACCCGATGGCTCCTTCTCCTCAATTCCCCCAGTGGAAGCCCCCAGGTCCAGAAGAACCTCCAGCCGCTCCCTAGCCACCTTCTCCTCCTCCCAAGAGACCTTGGCCAGGCTGGACACCTCCTCCCCTCAGGAGCCACTGGGCCACCAGGCCCTGCGGAGCCTCCCCGGCTACCGGCCAGTCACCCGCAGCTCCCTGCGGCACCTCCAGGCCACCAGTTCCTCCAGTTTAGGTGAGACTGGGCTGGCCCAGGAATTCCTCAGCAACTGGGGGTGGGGGGTGCTGGGGGTGTAAGGACCACCAGTATCTCCCCATCCCCACCAGTATCTCAACTGGTATGTCCCCATCCTGACCAGTATTTCCATCAGTGTGTCGCTGTCCCCACCGGTATCTCCACCACTATCTCCTCCTCCACACCAGTATCCCAAATGGTATCTCCTTCTCCCCACCAGCATCTCCCTAGCATCTCTTCATCTGTCACCAGTATCCTCACCAGTATCTCCCCTCCACCAGTAGTTTCTTAGGTTCTCCTCCTCCATCTCTGTCACTATCCCCACCAGTACCCCCCGCAGTGTGTCCCTGTTCCCGCCAGTATGTCTCTGTCTCCCCAGTATCGTTGGGCTCGTGCCAGGAGGAGCCGGAGCCGCCACAGGACTGGAGTCGGATCGCGGAGCTGCAGCAGCGCAACCAGTCCTGCCCCCCCCACCTCAAGACCTGCTACCCCCTGGAGAGCCGGGTAGGAGCTACTGGGACACCAGTAACCACCTACTGGTGCCCACCAGTTTCTCGAACCAACGCCAGTATCTCATCTCTACCAGTATCTCCCCAGCTTCCCCATTAGTTTCTCCCCATCTCCACCGGTATCTCCCAGTTGGGGTGACCTCTGCTCCTCTCCTCAGCCCTCCAACTCGCTTGGGACCATCACGGATGAGGAGATGAAGACTGGGGACCCCCGTGAGACCCTCCGTCGGGCCAGTATGCAACCAGTTACCCGCCGCAGCACCTTGGCCACCACTGGCCTCCAGGCATGGCCCACTGGTGGCACTGAGGGAGGGGGCATCACCACGCGGCAGCAGCGGAAGAGGCTCTCGGATGAATCCCACCAGGGTCCTGACACTCCCCAGGTGAGGCTGGGGCTCCTGCTGGTCCTCAAGGGTTCTCCAAGGATTCTCCAGGGGTTGAGGAGCAGCTCTCAGGGTCCTCTGGGGTAGTAGAGCAGCTCCAGGGGCTCTCTGGGGGTAGAGGAGCAGCTCTGGGGGCTCTCTGGGGGTTGAGGAGCAGCTCTCAGGGTCCTCCGAGGGTTGAGGAGGAGCTCTGGGGGCTCTCTGAGGTTTGAGGAGCAGCTCTGGGGGCTCTCTGGGGGTTTGAGGAGCAGCTCTGGGGGCTCTCTGGGGGTTGAGGAGCAGCTCCGGGGGCTCTCTGGGGGGTTGAGGAGCAGCTCTGGGGGCTCTCTGGGGGGTTGAGGAGCAGCTCTGGGGGCTCTCTGGGGGTTGAGGAGCAGCTGTCTCCCATTAGGGCCCCACTCGCCCTTCCCAGTTCATCCCAGTTCACCCCTCTTTTCTCCAGTCCAAGAAGCCAACCAGCTGCTTCCCTCGACCCCAAACCCCCCGGGACCGCAGCCGCCGCAGTGAGCAGCCCCCTCCCAACAAACAGGTGGGTGCCAGCACCCAACCCCATACAATTTATGGGGTTTCGGGGACCCCAACCCCCCACTGGGGCTGATGGACTCCCCCATCCTTTGTCCCAGCAGCCCCAGAGACGCCAGTCGTTGGCCTTCAGCATCCTCAACACCCCCAAGAAACTGGGGAGTAGCCTCCTCCGCCGGGCGGCTGCCAGTGGCTCCAAATCCACCCCAAAGGGGTCCCCCCGCGCCGGCACCCGCCGCTCCCCCCGCGGTGGCCCCACAAAGGCCCCCCGGGGCAAGGTAGGAGCTGATGGGACTGGGGGGGTGGGGAGAGGGAGGGGAGTGACCCAAGTGGTTCCTGAGGGAGGGGTGAGTAGTACCTGGACTAGGGTCCTGGGGTACCCTGAGCACCCAGTGGGGTCCTGAGCCCCCCATGGGACCCAGAGTGAGATTCAGATCCACCCACAGCACCCAGAGTGGGGTCTTGGGGTACCCTGAGCACCTGCAGTGGGGTCTTGAGCCTTTCATAGCACCTGGAGCTGGGGTCCTCAGCACCCACAGTGGAATTTTAAGCCCCTCTTGACCCCCAGAGTTGGAGTCGTGAGCCCCTCATGGCAACCAGAGTGGGGTCTTGGGCACCCAGAGTGGGATCCCAAGCCCCTCTCAGCCTCCAGAGTGGGGTCCTGAGCCTTTCATGGCACCCAAAGAGGGGTCCTGAGCACCCTGAGGGGGGTACCAAGAGCACCAAGAGCGGGGTGTTGAGTCCCTCATGGCACCCAGAGTGGGCTCCTGAGCACCTCTTGGCACCCTGAATGGGATGATTGGAGAACCCAGAGTGGGATCCAGAGCCCCTCACAGCACCCACCGTGGGATCATGGAGCACCCACAGCCCCTGAAATAGGATTCTGAACCCCCAGAATATAATCCCAAACCCCCTCCACCCAGCAAAGCTGCTTCATGACCCCTCACCCCCACCCCATGGCACCCTAAGTAGGATCCTGGCTACCTTAGAGCCCCCAAATCCCCCTCCTGCTCCCCAATGAGGATGTGGGGTGGCTATGGGGTCACTCACAGCCCCCGCTCTGCTCTGTCTCCCCCCTTTATGGGGTCACTGTGGGGTGGCTGTAGGGTTACTCACAGCACCCCCGTCTCCTCTCTCCCCTCCCCAGGCCGGACGCCGGGCACTCAAGGACACCAAATTCTGAGACTTCCCGACCCTAAACCTCCCCCCAGCCCTAAACTTCTGGGGTGCTGGGGGGTAGAGGACGACACCCCACAAAGGTTTTGGGGTGGGGGTGGGAGGGGATTTTTAAAGGATTTCTACTTGTAAATAAATTGTATTTTTTCTCCTGCTTTTTAGGGTTTCAGAGCCTTTCCCCTTCAATCCCTTCTCCCTACCCTATAGGATCCCTTCCTCACCCTAAATCTATTTATAGGGCTGGATGTGATCACCCCATTAATTTAATGGGGTCATGATGTTGTGTCCACTTCAACCCTCACCAGATGCCACTACAGCGGGTTCTAGGGGACTGGGGTGGGGAATGGGGGTTTGAGCGGGGTTGGAGTTGGTAAAGAGGTTTTAGGGTGGGGGAAATGGGGTTTGGGGTCATGAAGATGAGGGCTAGGGCAGGGAAGTGGGGTTTGGGGGTGAGGAAAAGAGGACTTGGGGTGGCTCTCCTATCCTGTACCTCTACTGATTATAGGATTTCCCTTTCCAATCCCATGAAACCCCCCACCATTTGGGATCATTTCCTTGCAAACAAAAAAAAAACCCCAAGATTTATTTGGATCCTGACAAGACGACCCTAAATCCTTCTCAGATCATCCACTGGTCCTGGTCCTGTTCTGTCCCTTCCATATCCACCTGGAAAAACCGGGATCCAACTTTGAGGGTTAACCCTATAAACCCTCCAGAAACTCCTATAACCCTCCCTAAAACCCCTACAAACCCCCCAAACTCCATATAAACCTCCCTTGAAACCCTTCTAAAAACCCCAAAACCCCTATAAAAACCCTATAACCCCCAAACTCCTATAAATGCTGCAAAAAACCCTACAAACCTCCCAAAAGGAGATATAAACTGCTCCAAACCCCTATAAAACTCCCAAAATCTCCTATAAGCCCCCTGAAACCCCTATATTGCCCCTAAAGACCTCCTATAAACTACTCAACCCTATAAACTCTGCAAAAACTCCTATAATTCCCCCAAAACCCTATAAAATCCCTAAAAACCCTAAATGCCTCTAAAGCTCCTAGAAGCCTCCCTATAAACCCCCCAAAACCCTGTAAACTCCACTAAAAACCCTATAAATAAACCCCCAAAAAACTCTAACCCCACTATAAATTCTATATACCTGCCAAAAAGGGCTAAAACCCCCCTACAAACCCCCTCAAAATTCCTACAAATCCCCCAAGTCCTATAAACCTCCCAAAACTCCTGTGAAACCAGTATAAAAACCCCTATAACCTCGTTGATTTCCCCATCGTCGGGGGATTCGTTGTAGTCATTCATCTCGTCCATGTCCTGCATGTCCTCATCATCCTCAGAGTCCTCCTCGCTGTCCTCATCATCTTCGTCGTCCTCCTCTTCCTCCTCGTCGTAGTGCTATGGGGTGGGAAGAGGCCAGGAGACCCCGTAAGGCTGACCCTGTAAGGCTGGAACCCCCATAGGGTTAATAGGGTTGGGAAATTCCCCCACCTCAGATGCAGGTTTGCCGATGGGAATCAGGTTGTTGTCCTTCTCCGCGATGCTCTGCAGCTGTTGTGAGGTCGAGGAATTCCGGAGAAAGAGGTCAACCCGATGGGATCTCATTGAGACCCTCAGATGAACCAAATGAGACTTGCAGAGCACACAGTGAGACCCCGAGAACCCAATGAGACCCCAGGAACAACTAAAGATCCCAACAAAACCCCCAGAGTACTTCAAGATCCCAGTAAGACCCCAGTGAGACTTCTAAGACCCCTAATTAATCTACTTAAAACCTAATTACTCTAATTAAAACATAACTAAATAATAAATAAACCTTGTAAAATCGATACTCCCACGCCTTCAACTCCTTCATTCCCCACAGCAGATTCCCCACCCCAACACCGGAACCGGGGCCTACTGGAGCTTACTTGGGCCTACCGCAGCCTGCGAGGCCTACTCCGCCCTACCGGAGCCTTCGGGCCTATCTCGTCCTACTGCGGCCTACCGGAGCCTAGCGAAGCCTCCCAGGGCCTACTCGGGCCTAGCGCGGCCTACCCGTCGCCTTCGCCCCCACACCCCCGGTACCCACCCAGGCCTGATGCTGCTGCTCCTGCTGTTGCAGCTCGGTCTCGTCCACGCACGGCCGGTCCAGGTTGAACCAGAGGGCCTCGGTGACGCGGGGCAGCAGGGACGGGAACAGAGTGGCCATGATGTGGGGGAGAAGGGAAGTTGGAGGGAAGTTTGGTTGGCAGCGGGACCGGAAGTGAACGGCGCCACCACCGGAAGCGCAGTGCGGCAACACACGGAAGTAGCTCGCAACACCACCTCCGGCCGCTGAGGCCCCCCTCTGCGCATGCGTTTAGCCTCAGGCCACGCCTGCTGCCGAGACAGGAAGTGGGCGTGCGGAGCGCGGGGCTAAGAGTGATTGACAGGCAGGGCAGAGGGAGGAGAAGTAGGGAGGTGAGGGAGGAGGAGCAGGAGGGGGGATCTGGGATCCGTCTTGGGGGTTGTTTGCCCCCCCGGGGCATCTGAGTGTCCGCTGGGGGGTATCTGCCCCCCTCAAGCATCTGGGACCTCCACCCCGGGGTATTTTTGAACCCCCAGGGGGTATCTCAGCCCCCGGGGCTGGAGGTGGGGGTTTTTACCCCCCCCGGGGGTATCAGTGACCCTCCCCCATGGGCACCTTATTGGGATCCTTCCCCCTCCCCCTCCTTCCTTATGGGGTGACCCCCAACACCCCAAAGGGGGGGTTGAGGTGAGGACTCCCCCCCTTCCTCCCCCTTC
>VXBP01008070.1:70320-84944 GCA_013400115.1 Rhinopomastus cyanomelas
GAGGCAGCGGCAGCGGCAGCGGAGGAGGCGGCGGCGGGGGCAGCGGTCCAGCTCCGGTGCCGGCGGGTGCGGGCTCGCTCCCGACCCCGCTGTGGTACCACCGCGACCTCAGCAGGGCCGCGGCCGAGGAGCAGCTGGCCCGGGCCGGCAGGGACGGCAGTTTCCTGGTGCGGGACAGCGAGAGCGTGGCGGGGGCCTACGCGCTCTGCCTGCTGTGAGTGGGGCGCCTGCGGGGGGACACGGGGGGTATAGGGGATCTGNGATGGTGTAAGGGGGGGTTATGGGGTGGGGGGATGTGAGGGGGACATAGGGTATGGGGCTGGAGGGGCAGTGGGGCGGCTGTGGGGCGATAGGGGCTGGGGCAAAGTGGGGGCTTGAAGGGGGTTACAGGAAGGATATTGGGGATGGGATTAGGGGGACTACCGGGACAGCTGTGGGGGACCAGGGGTGCTGTGGGGTGGCACTGGGGAGAGACTTGAAGGAGACTGGGGTGCCAGTCACTGTGGGGTGGTCCTGGGGAACCTGGCACTGGGGAGACTGGGGGAGAGCAGGGTGGCACTGGGCTGCCTGTCAGTGTGGGGTGGCTAACGCCGGCCGTGCCCACTGCGCCCCCAGGTTCCAGAGACACGTCCACACCTACCGCATCCTGCCCGACGGCGACGACCTCCTGGCTGTGCAGGTGCCCACTGCCACCCCCTGGCACCCACCCCACCCACTCCTGGCACTTCTAGTGCCCACCTGGGTGGGACAGGGATGCCCCCAGGGTGCCCCCAGTGGTGTCAGGGGTGCCCAGGGGTGTCCAGGGTGCCCTAGTGGTGCCCAGGTTGCCCCCAGTGATGCCCTGGGCACCTCAGTGTGGGCTAGGATGTCCCAGTGATACCAGGTGATGCCCAGAGTGCCCCCAGTGATGCCAGGGTTACTCCCAGTGACTTCCAGTGTGCCCACAGACATCGCAGGGGGTGCCAGCGCGCCGGTGCCAGTCGCTGGGGGAACTGGTGTCCCTGTACCTGCAGCCCAACCAGGGCCTCGTGTGCCCCCTCCTCTTCCCAGTAGAGAGGGACCGCGACAGGGACTGCCCTGACGATGCCTCCGGTACTGGGAGCACTGGGCCGGGGGTATTGGGGAGACTGGAAGGAGTAGAGGGGAATAGGGGCACTGGGGCATAATGGCAGGACTAGGGGGCAGTAGGGGAACTGGAGGGTAATGGGGGGATTGAAGGAACTGGAGATACTGGTGGTGCTGGGACTGGGAGTGGCTGTTGGATGCTGGTGGGGCTGGGAGGGAGTGGTGGGGCTGCAAACGGTGAGGTTGGGCATACTGATGATACTGGACATACTGGTGAGGCTGGAGGCCACTGGTGTGACTGGGGGCAGTGGTGGGTCTGTGAGACTACTGGTGGATACTGGTGGGGCTGTGTGTGACCCCTGCATCCCCCCCATTACAGATGGAGACGATGAGAAGCCACCGCTGCCCCCACGATGGGGGTCTGGCCACACCAGTGCCCTGGGTGGGGTTCCCAGTCCCACCAGTGCCCTGGGTGGGGTTCCCAGTCCCACCAGTGCCCTGGGTGGGACTCCCAGTCCCACCAGTGCTGTGCTGGGAGCACCCAGTCCCACCAGTGTAGGGCTGGAGGGAGCTGCCGACAGGTAAGGCTGGAGGGCAAGTGGGACCAGTGACCGCTAGCTCCTTACTGGGTTGCTGGGCCCTGGTGTTACTGGGGAGTACTGATGGGACTGGATGGGAGCACTGGTGGAACTGGTGGGTGGTGGTGGAGAACTAAAGGGCCTACAGGGGTTCTGGTGGTGCTGGTGGGCTTGGAGGAGCAGTGAAGGTACTGGTGGGCTTGGGGTCATACTGGTGGGGGATTGGTGTGACTGGGGAGCACTGATGGGCACTGGTAGTGCTGGATCTGATGACCCTGAGCTCATACTGGTGCGCACTGGTGTGACTGGGCATGGGGGACGGACGCTGGTGCCACTAGCGGAGCACTGATAGGACTGGTGGCCTTGGGGACGTGCTGGTGGGATACTGGTGAGCGAGTGGTGAGCACTGGTTTGCCCCCCCAGCACCAATGGTCTCAGCACCCTGTCCCACCAGTACCTGAGGGGCAGCTACTCCCTGGACCTGGAGGCTGTGAGGGGAGGGGCCAGCAGCCTCCCCCACCTCAACAGGACCCTGGTGGCCTCCTGCAAGCAGCTGCACTGGTGGGTACTGGGGTGGCCCTGGGGTCACGGGGGTGGCCCAGTCCCCAGCCCTTCAACACCCAGTTACCACAGTCCTCAGCTCCCTAGCTCCCAGTTACTCCAGTCCCAGCTCCCTAACACCCAGTTACCCCATTTAACACCCTTCCCAGTGAGGTGGACAAGGTACTGGGAGGACTGGAGATCCTCTCCAAGGTCTTTGACCAGCAGAGCTCCCCCATGGTCAGCAGGCTTCTGCAGCAGGTGAGGAGGGGGGGCTGTGGTGGGACCCCCTCCCTCAAATGTTGGGGGGATCCCCCACTCTAACAGATCGGGGGGGATGTCCTAGCCTGCTCTGTGGGGTGGGGAGGGGGACCTGAGCTGATTGGGGGGGTGGGGATTTGGGGGTCACATCCTGCTCTGGGGGCGCCGGAGGGGGGATCTCAGGGCCCATCCTGCCCCTTGGGGTGCTGGGAGGGATCTGGGGGTCCCATCCCACCCATGGTCCCATCCTGCATGGGGGGTGCTGAGGTCAGTTTGGGGGTCCCATCCTGCTCTGGGGGGGGGTCCCCTGGGTAGTGGGTGCTCTGGTGCTGGGTGCCAGGGTGCTGGGTGCTGGGTGCAGGCGCCGGGGCAGAGTGGGGAGCAGGAGCTGGAGAACCTGGTGCTGAAGCTGTCGGTGCTCAAGGACTTCCTGGCCAGTATCGAGAAGAAGGTGAACTGGGAGCACTGGGATGGCACTGGTGGAGCTGGGGTGATGCACTGGTGGGACTGATGGGGCACTGGTAGGACTAGGATGGGGCTGGTGTTCACTGGTGGGACACTGGTGGGACTGGGGAGCACTGATGGAGCTGGGGGGGGACTCTGATCTGGAGAGCACTGGTGGAACTGGGGTGGGCACTGATGGGCGCTGGGAAGACTGGTGGGACTGGAGAGGCTGTGAGTGCAGTGGTTGGACTGGGAGGGCTCTGGTCTGTAGGGCACTGGTGAGACTCGGTGGGGGGTATTAGTATTGCTGAGGTGAGTACTGGTGAGACTGGGATGGGGACTGGTGGGCACTGGTAGAACTGGGGAGGCTCTGTTGTGACTGGTGGGCACTGATGATACTGGTGGGCCACTGGTGGGATGGGGAGGGTTCTGTAGTGACTGGTGGGCACTGGTGATACTGGTGGTCTCCACCTCAGGCGCTGAAGGCCCTGCAGGAGATGAGCTCGGCTGCCCCTCCCAGTCCCCCCCAGCCCAAATCCCACAGGGCCAAGAGCATCCCAGTACAGACTTTTGAGGTGAGACTGGGAACTGGGAGTGGGGGTACTAGGAGAGGCTAGTACTGGGGTAACTGGGAGCTGGATACTGGGGGAGTTTGGATACTGGGACGTCTGGATATTGGGGGTCTGTGTACTGGTGCTTAGGGGGCTGGATACTGGAGGAGGTTGGTACTGGAAGGCTTCGTATTTGGATTACTGGGTGTTGGGGGCTTTGGCTACTGGGGGAACTGGGTGCTTAGAGGGGCTGGGTACTGGAATATGCTGGCTGCTGGGGTAGGTGGGTGCTGGGAGGGCTGGGTACGGGGGTAAGTGGATCCTGGGGTGTCTGGGTACTGGGGTAGCTGGGTACTGGGCTGTTTAGATACTGGGGTAACCAGGTACGGTGGTGTGTGGCTACTGGGCTAACTGGTACCGGGGTAGTCTGGCTCCAGGGGTGTCCGGGTACTGGGGTAGCTGGGTACTGGCGCCTGCGTGCACTGGGCGCGCTGGAGCTCCCAGTCCCCCCCAGGTGAAGCTGGACGTGACGCTGGGCGACCTGACCAAGCTGGGGAAGTCGCAGAAGCAGGCGCTGAGCGTCGACGTCGACGGGGGCCGCCTGGTGCTGCAGAAGAAGCTCAAGGACTCCCAGGAGGACTGGAACACCTTCACCCACGACAAGAGTGGGGCACTGGGCGGGACTGGGAGCCACTGGGACGGGTCCCATGCCCTGAGCTGCCACCCCGCGCCCTCACTTTTCACCCTGCACCCTCACGGGGCTCTGGGCAAATGGGGACTAGCGGGGCTGGCAACTGGGGTAACTGGGAGCTGGGTGTTGGGGTAACTGGATGGCAGGGGGCGGGGGACTGGTGTAACTGGGAGCTAGGGGGCTGGAAGCTGGGATAACTGGGTGCTAGGGGGCTGGGGACTGGGGTAACTGGGTGCTGGCCACCCTGTAGCCATCCCTGTGACCCTGTGGCCATCCCCACTCTCTCCCAGTCCGGCAGCTGATCAAGTCCCAGCGGGTGCAGAACAAACTGGGAATCGTCTTCGAGAAGGAGAAGGACAGGACCCAGCGGAAGGACTTTGTCTTCGTCAGCGCCAGGGTGGGTCCCAGTATGGCCCCAGTATGGCCCCACAGACCCCAGTGTGGCCCCGTAGACTCCAGTGTGGCCACAGGGACCTCTCAAGGTCACTAGGGCTTCCTGCACCCCAGTGTGGCCCCACAGACCCCAGTGTGGCCCCGTAGACTCCCTGTACCCCAGTCCAGCTCCCAGGGACCTCAGTGTGACCTCACTGAGCCCCCACCAGATCCCAGATGATCCCAGTGTCGCCTCCAATGTTGGGAAGGTCTCGAGTTTGGCCCAGAAGCAGCCCTGGAGCTCCAGGAAGGTCCTTGGTGGGGACCATGGAGGAGCTTCTGGGGCCATGGGGTGGTTGTGGGGTCTCACCAAGTGTCCCCCACCCCATAGAAGCGAGAGGCCTTCTGCCAGCTCCTGCAGCTCATGAAGAACAAACATTCCCACCAGGATGAGCCTGACATGATCTCCATCTTCATCGGCACCTGGAACATGGGTGAGCTGGGACCTACTGGGAACGCCAGTAGGCCCAAGCTTTTGGGGTTCTTCAAGCTGTTTGGGTTCTTGAATCTCTTGAGGTTCTGCGAGGTTTTGGGATTCTCTAGTCTCTTGGAAGTTTCCAGACTCTTGAGGTTCTTTGATTTCTTTGGGTTCTCAAGCTGTTGGGGTTCTCCAAACTATCAGGGTTCTTTTTTGGGTTCTCCAAGCTGTTTAGATTCTTGATTCTTTTGAGCCTCTCCAAGCTCTTGAGGTTCTCCAAACTGTTGGGATTCTTCAGTCTCTTGGAGTTCTTCAGGCACTTGGGGTTCTTCAAGATTGTGGGGTTCTCCAGTGCTTTGAGTTCTCTAACTTCTTGAATCTCTTGAGGTTGTCCAAGTATTGCAGTTCTCCAAGCTGTTTGGGTTCTCCAGTCTCGTGGCGGTCTTCAGGCTCTTGGGGTTCTCCAGGGTCTTAAAATTCTCCAAGGTTTTGGGGTTCTCTGAGCTCTTTGGGTTCTCCATGTTCTTGGGGTTCTGCTCTTGAGGTTCTCCAAACTTCTGGAATTCTCGAAGCTCTTGAGGTTCTCCTGATGACCATCCCCACCCCTCCCTGCAGGCAGCGTCCCCCCACCCAAGAACATCACGTCCTGGTTCACCTCCAAGGGGTTGGGCAAGACGTTGGATGAGGTGACGGTGGCCATCCCTCATGACATCTACGTCTTTGGCACCCAGGAGAACTCCTTGGGGGACAAGGAGTGGGTGGACTTTCTGCGAGGGGTCCTCAAGGACTTCACTGAGGTCGAGTACCGCCCGGTAAGAGCCTGAGAGGTGGCCCTGGAAGTCCTGGGTGGAAATACTGGTGGGTGGTGAAGGTGGGGAGAGGACCTGGAATGGAGATACTGCTTGGTGATGGAGGTGGGTGATACCCTGGACGGCAGATACTGGTGGGTGGTAGAGCTGGGTGAGGTTCTGGTGGTCCTGGGGTGCGGTGGTGGAGAAGGATGAGGTCTAGGGATGGAGATGCTGCTGGGTGGTGGAGCAGAACGAGCTCCTGGCTAGTGGTCTGATGTCTCCCTCTGGCTGCCCGCAGGTGGCCATGCAGTCGCTGTGGAACATCAAGGTGGTGGTGCTGGTGAAGCCAGAGCACGAGAACCGCATCAGCCACGTCAGCACCTCCAGCGTCAAGACGGGCATCGCCAACACCCTGGGTAGGGGTCAGGAGTTGGGTGAAGAGGGTTGGGTGAAGAGAGGGGCCTTGGAGAAAATCTGTTGGATGAGGAAGCTCCTTGGAGAAGGTCTGTTGGGTCAGGAGGCTCCTTGGAGAAGGTTTATTGGTGGAGGAGACTCCTTGGAGGTCTGTTGGGTGAGGAGACTTCTCGGAGACGGTTTATTGGGTCAGAAGGCTTCTCCAAGAAGGTTTGTTGGTTGAGGAGGCTCCTTGGAGAACATTGGTTGGGTTCTAAAGCTGCTTCTGTTGCTTGAGGAGACTCCTGGAGAAGGTCCCATGAGGTTCTTTGAGGACCATGGCATGAAGATAGATCTTGAAGACCATCTGTTAGATGAGAATGGTTCTTGAGGCCCCCTGGATTTCCATCCCCATTGGGTTGGGTCAGCTTTCTCCACCTCCATGCAGGGAACAAGGGAGCTGTTGGTGTCTCCTTCATGTTCAATGGCACCTCTTTCGGCTTCGTCAACTGTCACCTCACCTCCGGCAACGAGAAGACAGCCAGGTAACCCCCCTTGAGATGTCACCATGAACTTCACAGTTGGGTCAAACCCACCCCATGACACCTCCATGGTGACCTCTTGACCTTCTTTGTGGTGGGACAGGAGGAACCAGAACTACCTGGACATCCTGCGGCTGCTGTCGCTGGGGGACAAACAGCTGAGCTCCTTCGACATCTCCCTGCGCTTCACCCACCTCTTCTGGTTTGGGGACCTTAACTACCGCCTGGACATGGACATCCAGGTCAGAGGAGGGTGGAGTGGGCTGGGCTTCCACCACCTTGGTGGTGGTGATGATGGAAATGTTGGGAGATGGAGGAGAGACATGGTGGGGATGGTGGTGGTGGAGATGGAGGTGGTGGAAATGATGATGATTGTGGTGGCGATGAAGAGAGACAGTAGAGTAGATGGAGGTGGTGGAGATGGCACAGAGAAGTGGTGGTGGAGATGATGGAGAAGTGATGATGAAGGTGGTGGAGATAGTAGAGATGGTGGAGAGAGATCATGGTGATGGTGGAGATGGAGGGAGGTGATGGTGGAGGAGGTTCCTTCTGATATTTAGATAGAGATGATGGTTACGGTGATGCTGGTCATGACAATGGTTATGATGGTGGTGATAATGGAGGTGATGGTGATGATGATGATGGAGAAACTGCTGCTGGTGGTGATGGTGATAATGATGAAGATGACGATGCCCCTCTAGGAGATCCTCAACTACATCAGCCGCAAAGAGCTGGAGCCTCTACTCAAGGTTGACCAACTCAACCTGGAGAAGGAGAAGCACAAGGTCTTCCTCCGCTTCGGTGAGGAGCTTTCTGGGGGGGTGTGGGTGGTCTGGAGTGGGGGTCACCACCCCGTACCAGGATGGTCCTCACCCACCCCATGTTCCTCCAGGTGAGGAGGAGATCACCTTTCCCCCAACCTACCGCTACGAACGGGGGTCCCGTGACACCTATGTCTGGCACAAGCAGAAGCCAACGGGGGTAGGTGGTGGGGTCTGGGTGGCCTTTGGGGCTCATGGTGGGGTCAGGGTGGTTTTGAGGAGGTCAGGGTGGCTGAGGAGCCTGTCGCTGGTCCCACCTAGGTCCGTACCAACGTCCCATCCTGGTGTGACCGAATCCTCTGGAAGTCCTACCCCGAGACCCACATTAACTGCAATGCCTACGGTGAGCTGGTGGCCTCCACCCCACAACCCTGGGGACAACCTGGGGTCTCGTCACCCCAGCATGGTGGGTGGTGGAGGAGGTCTTGGGGTGGAGATACTGGTGGATGATGGAGCTGGGTGAGGCTCTGGGGTGGGTACTGATGGGTGGTGGAGGTGGGTGAAGTTTTGGTGGTTCTGGGCTGCAGTGGTGGAGCGTGGTGAGGGCCTGGGATGGAGATCCTGGTGGGTGGCGGTAATGGATGAGGTCCTGGTGGTCCTGGGCTGCAGATACTGGTGGGTGAGGTCCTGTGATGGAGATACTGGTGGGTGGTGGAGCTGTGTGGGATTCTGGTGGTCCTGAGATGGAGATACTGGTGGGTGCTGGACCCTAACCCCTCCCTGTCCCGTAGGCTGCACCGATGACATCGTCACCAGTGACCACTCCCCGGTCTTTGCTTCTTTCGAGGTGGGGGTGACCTCCCAGTTCGTCTCCAAGAAAGGTGCCTATGGAGGACCCATCGCTGTGGGTCCCACCTTCAGGAGCTGTGGGATGGGTGAGGGGTCTCAAGGAGGAGTGGTCCTGACCCTTCTCCTCTCCCTGGAGGTCTCTCCAAGTCCTCAGAACAGGCCTACATCGAGTTTGAGAGCATCGAGGCCATCGTCAAGACTTCTAGTCGCACCAAGTTCTTCATCGAGTTCTACTCCACCTGTCTTGAAGGTCTCTCGGGGGGCTTGGAGAGGGTCCTAGCAGGTTCTGGACAGGTTCCATGGGGGGTTGGTTGGATTCTGAAGGGTTCTGGTGGGATCCTGAAAAGTTTTCTTGGGTTTTGAGGTTATCTAAGTGGGCTTTTTGGGGTCTTAGTGGGGTCCTGGAAGGTTCTTGAGAGGTTCCATGTGGGTTTGGTTTGGTTCTGGTAGGACTCAGCAGGATCTCAGGAGGTTCCAGAGCATCTCAGCGATGGCTCTTGATGAGCTCTTGGTCTACTTGTTGGGTTCTCAAGTTCTCCCCGAGCCTCTGGGTTGCTTGGGGTGGGTCCTGGTGTCTTTTGGGGTCTCCTGTAGGTCACCCCCCATATCTCTCCAACCCAACTCCAACCTCTAGAGTTCAAGAAGAGCTTTGAGAACGACACCCAGAGCAGCGACAACATCAACTTCCTCAAGGTTCAGTGGTCCTCCCGACAGCTTCCCACGGTGAGGAGTGATCTAGGGTGGGATTTGTGGGACAAGACCACCCCACTCCACCTCGTCCCGCCCCGTCCAACCCCATCTCCTTGCCCACAGCTCAAGCCCATCCTGTCGGACATCGAGTACCTGCAAGACCAGCACCTTCTCCTCACCGTCAAGTCCTTAGATGGCTACGAGTCCTATGGTGGGTTCTCAACCCACCATGACCACCCCCACCCCGCAAGTTGTGGGGTTCTGGACCCCCACAAGCCCCCTCAAACCCCCTGTTGATGTCTCCAGGGGAATGTGTCATTGCCCTCAAGTCCATGATCGGCAGCACAGCCCAGCAGTTCCTGACCTTCCTGTCCCACCGTGGGGAGGAGACGGGGAACATCCGGGGTTCCATGAGGGTCCGGGTCCCTGCCGAGCGCTTGGGGACCCGCGAGAGGCTCTACGGTGAGAGACAGCCCCCACCCCATAGCGGGAACCCTACTGGGACCAGTATGGAGCAGGCGGAGGGTTCTAGATCGTGGTGGGAATGAGGATGGATCTGGTGGAGGGTTCTGATGGGATCAGGGTGGATGGGATGGAGCATCCAGGTCCCCGCTGAGCTCTTGGGGACTTGAGAGAGGCTCTGTGATGAGGGACAGCCCCCACCCCACAGCAGGAACCATGCTGGGACCAGTATGGAGCAGGTGGAGGGTTCAAGATCGTGGTGGGCTCAGGATGGGATGGGATGGAGGGTTCACATGGGATCAGGGTGGGTGGGATGGAGGGTTCTAGGTTGCACTAGGACCAGCATGGCCAGGCTGGAGGGCTCTAGGTTGTGGTGGGACCAGTATGGCCAGGCTGGAAGGCTCTGGGTTGTGATGGGACCAGTATGGCCAGGCTGGAGGGTCCTACAAAGGGGATCTTGGTGGCTCTGGACCCCCTCTGACCCCTTCTCCTCGCAGAATGGATCAGTGTGGACAAGGATGAGGCAGCCAGTGGCAAAGGGAAGGTCCCACTGGGGACCAGGGTCAACCAGGACTATGTCAGGTATGGGGGACCACCCATAGCTGGGGTTCCTGAGTGGGGTGGGAGGGCCTTGGATTCCTGGGTGGGGACTGGGGGTCTCTGGATTGGGGACTGGGAAGGTTTCATGTGGTTGTGAACAACCCTGTGGGTCAGGTGTTGATACCTCCTAAGGGTGGTGATGGCCCCATCCTGGGGGTCTTGAGCCCCATCTTGGGCGTCTGAACCTTCTCCTGGGGTGTCTTGAGTTCTGTTCAGGGGTCTTGAGCTCCATCCTGAAGGTCTGAACCTTCTTATGGGGGTCTTGAGCCCCATGTTGAGGTCCTGACCCTCATCGTAGTGGCCTTGACCCTCATGAGACACATTCATCCCCTCTTGTCTCCCAGGTCAGTGGGGCGGAAGCCCACCGGTACCGACCCCCCAACCGCAGCCTCCACCCCAGTAAAGGTCCTGGAGGAGCCTGAGAAGGTTGGGGCCACTCCAGCAGCTCGGCCCCCTGCCCCACCCCGTGGTACCACCAGGGATGAGACCACCCCGAGCCGGTGAGTTGGGGTTGAGAGGAGTTGGGGGGACACCCCGAGGTGCCCGTCACCCAGTGGGTTGGATTGGAGAAGATCTTGAGGCTCTTCAAGGCCAGTGGTTGACCCACCACTTGACCTTGGTGACTCTGAACCTGTTGACCTCAACTCAACTGCAACCCATTGATCTCAACTCAAACCTTTTGACCTGACCCCAAACCCACCACTTGTCCTTGATGACCCTCAACCTGTTGACCTCAGCCCAAACCCACCACTTCATCTTGGTGACCCCAAACCTGTTGACCCCAACCCGAACCCATTGACCCCAACCCCACCCCACCGCTGGCCCTTGATAACCTCCAATCTGTTGGCCCCAGTCCATCGCTCCAACCGGTTGAACCTTCTCCAGACCCTCTCTCCTCCCTTCTAGGTCCAAGGTGGAGCCCCCAGTGGACCCTCCCCTCAAGAACAGCTTCAACAACCCGGCCTACTACGTCCTCGAGGGGGTCCCCCACCAGCTCCTGGACCCCGGCAAACCCCCCACCTCGAAGGTCAAGGTGCAGGTGTCGATCCCCGAGCGCCACCACCGCCCCCCGTCCGTGGGGCAGCCACCGGGGTCTCAGGATGACGCCGGCAGCTCCTCAGACGATGACACCGGGACCCTCAACCTCCCACCCCCTGACTTCCCTCCTCCTCCGCTGCCCCGGGAGCTCGAGGTGCCCCCCACCCCATTTTATGGTGGCCCCAAGGAGGGGTTGGTGGCCTCAGGACGTGAAGAACCCAAACCCCGCTCACCCTTCGGGGAGACCCCCCCCCCCAAACTGCACCCTCGGACCCCCCCGGCGGTAGGGGTTGGATTTGGGTTGGAAGGATCCAGTGGGACCCCCGTTACTGGGGGGCTCCCAGTAGCCAGTGGACTACTGGATGATGACCGCTCCTGCTCGGTGCTGCAGATGGCCAAGACGTTGAGTGAGGTGGACTATGGTGGTGGGAAGGGGAGGGCGGCCCCTCAGCAGGGGCTGCTGCCCCCCCGCTGCCTGCCCCCCTCCGATTATGGTCGCCCCCTCGGCTTCCCACCCCCTTCCATCCGGGAGAGCATCCAGGAGGACCTGGCCGAGGAGGTGGGTGAGGTTCAGGGTGCTGGGGCATGGGGGTAGTGTGGAGCAGCTGTCCTTGAGGGGCTTTCATCTTTTGGGGTTCCATTGCGGTGGGGTCCCATCCTGGACATCCCATCCCACAGGTCCCGTCCTGTGAGGGTCTTATCCTTGAGGTTCCATCTTGGGGATTCCCATCCCGGAGGTCTCATCCTGAGAGTCCCATCTTGATGGGTCCCATCTTTGAAGGTCCCATACCAAGGGCCTCATCCTTGAGGTTCCATCTTGGGGATTCCCATCCTGAGGAGGGTCCCATCCCAGAGGTTCTGTCTTGAGGAGTCACATCCTGAGGGTCCCATTCTGGAAATGCCATCTGGGTGGTTCCCATCCTGGTGGTTCCCATCCCAGAGGGTCCTGTCCTGAGGGTCCCATCCCAGAGATCCCATCTTAGGGGTTCCCATCCTGAGGATCCTTTCCCAAGGGTCCCATCCTGGAAGTCCCACCCCAGAGGCCCCATCCCAGGGATGCCCTCCTGGTGGTCTCATCTTTAGGGTTCCTAGTGGTCCCACCTTTGGGGTTCCCTGGTGGTCCCCACCGTGGTGACAGGACTGGTGGTTACTGGTGCAGGCGCTGGGCCATGGTGGCCGTACTGGGGGCACGGTCCCCGCTGTGGGGGAGTGGCTGCGGGCACTGGGCCTCCAGCGCTACGAGGAGGGGCTGCTGCGCAACGGATGGGACGACCTCGAGTTCCTCAGGTCAGAGACGCTCCCCCTCCGCCACCTTTCCTGGGCTCACAGTGGAGACCCCAACCCCCTCTGTCCTGCTGGTCCCACTGAGTCCATGGCCATTGCTTGGGTGGTGGCACCCAACCGTGGGGAGAACTTCATGGGTGGCTAGTTTGGGGACCCTGAGGGAGGACAGACTGCTCAAGTGGGGTTGGGGTCCCACCATGGGGTTCAGGTCCCATCTGTGGGGTTGGGATCACTCCCATAGGGTTGGGGTCCCACCTTGGGGTTGTGATCTCGCCAAGGGGTTAGGATCCAGCCAAGGGGTTGAGGTCACTCCTTTGGGGTTTGGGTCCCAGTATGGGGTTGGGGGGTCTCCCATAGTTTGAGGTCCCACCATGGTGTCAATGTCCCACTAGGGGTTGGAGTTCCACCATTGGATTGGGGTCCCAGTATGGGGTTGGGGGTCTCTCCCATGGGGTCAGGGTCCCCATATGGGGTTGGGGTCCCACCTCTGTCCCTGCACTGTTCCCAGTGACATCACGGAGGAAGATCTGGAAGAGGCTGGGGTGCTGGAACCTGGACACAAGCGGCTTCTCCTGGAGAGTCTCCAGCTCCGCAAGTAGCTTTGGAATGTTCTGGATCCCCCATCGGAGCATCCGGGATCCCCTACCAGGATGTTCCAAATCTCCCATCCAGACCATCCTAGTTCTGCTCTGGAATGTTCTGGATCTCCCATCAGAGCATCCTGGGTCCCTCATTGGAATGTTCCAGATCACCCATCAGAGCACCCTGGATCCCTCATTGTAATGTGCTGGATACCCCACCCGAGAATCCTAGTTCTGCTTTGGAATGTTCTGGATCCTTCAATCAGATCATCCAGGATCCTACATCAGACTGTTCCAGATCCCCATTGGGATCCCATTTGGGAATGTTCTGCATCCCAAAATATTCTGGATCCCAAATCAGAACATCCTGGACCCCCCATCAGAATGTTCCAGACATCCCGATCTGCACTAGTGGATCCCATTTTGGAATGTTCTGGATCCATCATTGGAATGTCTGGGATCCCAAATCTCAGCTGTGCTGGGTCCTCCCCTCTACTGGAGTTCTAGAGCCTGTTCTGGATCCCCAGTCAGAGCTCTTGGATCCCAGACCAGAGCGTTCCGGATCTCCCATTGCAATGTTCTAAGTTCCAAATCAGAGCACTAGGATCCCCAGTCCCTCAGAATGTTCTGGATCACCTAGTGGTGCATCCCATTCCGGAATGTTCCAGATCCTCCTGCAAGGTCTTGCCATTTCAGAATGTTCCAGATCCCGCTTTTTGGAATGATCTGCACCCCCCACACCAGGTCCCATTTCAGAATGTTCCAGATGCCCCAATCTGAGCATCCTGGGCCCCATATGACAACGTTCCGGGTCGCCATTTGAGAAGGTTCCAGATTCCCCATCGGACTGTTCCGGATCGCCCAATCAGAGGTTCCCCACCAGAATGTTCCTGATCCCCCATCGGAACGTTCAGGATGCCTCAGTCAGCATCCCCGATTCCCCATGGGAATGTTCCAGATACCTCAGTCAGAAGATCCCAGACTGTTCCAGATCCCAAATCGGAGCATCCTGAACCTCCTGTTGGAATGTTCTGGATCCCCCCTGAATTTGCCTGGATCCCCAGTTGGGGCTGTTACAGGTTCCTGTAGCAGTGTCCGGGATCCCGCAGTCAGAGCATCCGGGATCTGCCGTCGGAATGTTCCAGCTGCTGCACCCAGAGGATTCCAGGAGCGTTCCGGATCCCAAATCACAGCACCCTGCACAGTGGAAACATCGTCCTGGGTCTCCCACTGGGATGTTCCAGATCCCCAACAGAATGTTTCCGCTGTCCCAACCGGAAGATCCCATAGATATTCCCCATTGGAATGTTCTGGGTCCCCCAGTCAGAGGATCCCAGACGTCCCAGGTCCTGGATCAGAGGATCCTGTGTCCTGCACTGGAATGTTCCAGATCTCGTTGGAATGTCGTGGCTGCCACCGTGGAAGATCCCGTCCGTGTTCCAGACACCCCACTGGAATGTCCTGGATGCCCCTGTCAGAGCATCCTGCATCCCGTGTCGGAACGTTCTGGATCACCCCTCGGAATGCTCTGGATCCACTCCAGTCAGAGGATCCCAAACCACAGCATCCCGCCCCCCCATCGGAATGTTCCGGATGCCCCACTGGAGCCACCCCTTAACCACCACCCCCAGCATCTAACAGGGACCCCTGTGC
>VXBP01008071.1:0-39468 GCA_013400115.1 Rhinopomastus cyanomelas
TGATACTGTGATACTGTAATAGCCACAGCAAGATGAGCACTGAACTCTGTGCCATACACTTGTGGGAGATGAAAACAATAGAGACATGATTCATCAGTTAGAAAACTAAAAAGAAACAAAACCCCAGCACTTTTTTGCAAGAACATACATGAATTCCAAAAGTTTCATGAAGTCTGAGCTGCATGTTGGCCATATGCCCCCATCTGAAATATGCTGGAAGATAGTTTGAACACCAGTCACACCCAAGTGACAATATTTTCTTTTATTTGGAAATACTCTGTCTGCCTCTGTCAAGCATGCCTGGGAGTAATTTTCGAGCAAGTAAGAGGCTAAATTAGCAAAGAGATGTAAACAGGCTAAACTCTGCCTGGGATAACCTGGGAAGAGTTAAGAGGACATTCCTTCTAAGGTGCCAACTGCTACCTCCAGAGCTGAGATATAATTGCCCTGAGTCTGACACAGAGTAAAACTGTCACGGTGCAGAGCCTTCAGGGAATGTTTAAATTGTGGTAACACTAGAGGGGTGAGTACATGACGGCAAACAGCACTTCCATAAAGATTTTGAGAGAATAATACACAGAGCAGAGGCGTTTCACACAGCACAATCCAAAACGTTATTAATTGTTGTTCATTATCAAATGAGACCTTTGCTAAAAATAAAAAGGTTTAGAAAGAGCTGAGCAGGTACAGAACTAAACCTCCAGCAGAGTGTAAGCCAGGGAGCCTACAATTTTCTGAGCAAACCAGTAGCTCATTGCTCTATGCACCTTCCTGAGGGGAGGTACTCAGCTCTTCTCCCTGGGACCCAGGAATTTGACTCATGGAAATGGTTCAAAGCTGCACCACGGGAAGATCAGAGTGAACAGAGGCAGCAGAGGAGGTTCCGCCTCAACACAAGGAGGAGCTTCTTTACTGTCAGGGTCACGGAGCACTGAAACAGACTCCCCAGGGAGGTCGTGGAGTCTCCTTCTCTGGGGACTTTCAAGGCCCGCCTGGATGTGTTCCTCTGTGATCTGTGTTAGATGGTTTTGTCCTGCTCCGGCAGGGGGGTTGGACTCGATGATCTCTTGGGTCCCTTCCAACCCCTAGCATCCTATGATCCTATGAACATAAGGAAGCATTTCTTTACCAAATGGGTGATCAAATACTGGAACAGGTTTCCTAGAGTGCTTCCCAAGCCTGATGGTACTGAAGAGGCAGTCAATGCTCTTAGCAGCACGCTAACTTTTAGTCAGCTCTGAAATGGTCAGTCATTAAGGCGAGATGATCATGGCAGGTCCCTTCCAACTGAAATAGTCTATTCTGCTCTAGTCTAGCCTATTTTTATTAGGCCAGATAGATAACACATGCTTCTCTTAGACACAAGCTTAAGTGGTTCATTACACAGGGATGGACTTCTGCATCCCCAGGCTTTGCATAGAGTCGGACTTGAAATTAAAGGGTAAAAGCACTAAAGCATGGTTTGGGCGCTTGTCCTAGCAGCGTAGTGGAGAAGCACAAAGCTTGAACTGCCATGTGAAGAAACCCAATTACCCAGCGAAAAAAGGCAGCTAGTTAAATAGCGTTAGTCTCAGACCCAGGCATCAGTTCACTCCACATATGCCACCCAGGACAGCATGACAACCATTTAGCAGGTTGAAAAGAAGCTAAGAGGTATCCTGGGGAAACCAACAGATAGGATTTTATATAATTTATATGAATACATTTTTTTAATATAAATATGTCACAGAACATGTACTCTTCAAATTAAGTGCCCTTTTTTACTATAAGATGTCTTTAATGTTAGAAAAGCATAAACCCAGCTTATAAATAAAACCACATAAACACTTTGGTACTGGCAATAAATTGAGAATAATTGACCTTGTCCTATCAAAGGATGAGTGTATCTTTAGATCTTGAGTGCTGTGAACAGTTATGAACAGGCTTTAAGTACTAAGTGGCAGCAAGCTAAGCACAGCATGCAGAGTGCATTTCACAGGGTATTAAATAACCGAGACTGGTAGAACCTCTTTTGGTTTAGTCTTAAGGTGTTTGATTTCTAAAACTACATACAATATCACACATTGGTCCTACTCCTCTTTACACTAATTAGGTATTTTATTATCAAAAAGACACCTCATAGTGTCCCGGTGCATCTATGTCTCCTTTCCTACTGCTGCGTGCCTGATCCTGGCTTTCAGAAGGACTGACACCATCTTGTCTCACAAGAGAATATTTGCCTTCTACCACACTTGATGAGGAGGAGCATCAAGAACAGAACAGTTCCTCAGGCTTGATGAAAATAAGGCAAATAATGTTGTCCTTGCAGTATAGAGGCTCACCCTCCAACCTGAGGATGAGTTAACCATTGCCAGCATGCTGAAGAGGGATCAGTACGTCCATCCGTCTCAAACACCAGTGCCTACTGGCACTCTGTTGTGACAAGTTGAACAGAAAGTGTCCACATAACATCACTAACCTAACCACCAAATACCATCACTGGAGGTGAACAACCTCAAGAACAGCCATTTATTAGCAGCTTCCACTCTACACATAAGCTGCCTTTTGTCCCAAATACTCTCCTAGATAACAGTTTCCTAGGTTAGCTTCACATTTTGAAGCATCGTGTATATGTATTAAATAGACAAATTCAAATACAACAATAGTCAAAACAGCAACTGTAGGCAGTTGATAAAAGAACGACCAGGTCAATGTGCCCACGCCCTGTTCCCTATAATTTTCTAAAGCCTCCAGGTTCTCCCTTTGCAACTTTGCAAGGAATGGAGGTCCAGGCAGCCCACCTACACCTGAGGAACCTGCTATGTGGACACAGACCCTGTTAGCTGTGGACCTCTTATTGTACCGTAAATATTGCAACAGGCAACAAACTGTGCTTAGAATCATAGAATCATTACGGACTGGAAGGGACCTCGAAAGATCATCTAGTCCAATCCACCTGCATCAGCAGGATCACCTAAAACAAGTCACACAGGAACNCAGCCTCTCCTCGTAAGGGAGGTGTTCCACCTCTCTCATCATCTTCTTTGCCCTATGCTGAACCCTCTCCAGAAGCTCCATATCCCTCTTGAACTGAGGAGCCCAGAACTGGACACAATACTCCAGGTGTGGTCTCACCAGGGCAGAGTAGAGGGGGAGAAGAACCTCTCTTGATCTGCTAACCACCCCTCTTCTAATCCACCCCAGGATGCTGTTGGCCCTCTTGGCCACAAGAGCACATTGCTGGCTCATAGTCATGAGTCTGTGCTTGTAAAGTTAAAAAATTAATCCAGCTGTAGAGCTTTTCATTACAGTTGTCTTGGAAATAAAATACCCAGGGGAACAATAAAAACCAAATAATTTCAGTAGCCATCAGTCTAAGGTAAGTGAATGGTGATCTCTCTTATGCAAAAAAAGGCCCAAAAAATCAACCAAACAAAAACTCCCAAGTTGAACAGCTTCACTATTTGAAGGAACTCAAGTGTTCACAGCAAACACAGTCCAACGGTGCCACTGGATATACTACACCTGAATACACTGCACGCTTTGAGCAATAGANACGCTGAACTCTCTCCAGAGTCACATTTCTCAGTATTTTCACATCCAGTATCATGAAAGCACATGGGGAAGGCTTGAGGAACAATACAAGGAGTAGCACATGATATTCCCTGTCTGGATCACCAGGTGTTTAACAGTCCTGTTTTGGCTGTCACCAAGACAGAAGGAGAAAACCATCAGCACTATGATCAGCTGAGACACGTTTTCCAAAAAGAAAAGAAAGTAGTTTTGGGTTTTTTTTCCAAAAAACTGCAGGGGTTTTTACTTGTGTTTTCATTATCACGGAATGGTGTTCATGTCTTTATGAATCAAGGAAGGAAGAAAATCACAGAATTTTGATGGCATTTTAGCATTTAGCGTTTTAGCAGACTTGAGAGCCAAGTACTTATTAAATTAAGAGACTAAAATTTTACAAGGTTTAAGAATGGCTACTCTAGACAAAACAGGAAATAACATGAAAATGTTATGTATTACTTCAGGCAGAGATTTCTAAATCTCCCTTTCCAAAGCACTGAATTTTCGGTGCTACCATACACTGAAGATAAGAGCACACTGCATATACATGCCCAAACAGGCAGATGAATACACACCTGCATGTATAATAAATACATGCATGTATTTATATAGTGATTATCCAGTAGTCTTTTCCCATTAACATGAACTCGATGGGACCATCTGTAAGGTACGTTACTGTGTCTCTTGCACTTCATATCATGTGTTGCTGAGTTCCCAGGTTTACTGAAGCTTGATAAGGCTCTCATTTCAGCCAAATTACTCACACTCCCCACAAATGTGTATGAGAACTAAAGTTTAAAATGAAAATGGCAAGACATGTCTGCTTTTATTATTCTGTAGGAAACTATCATCAAACTGCTGAAAGCTCTGACAAAATGCCTATTTTTCATCAGCTGATTGCCTATCTTGATGAGAGATCCCAAGCGATTCTGGAATGATTTAGGTATTTCTTGCCTTACACCACTCCTTCTGCAAGACTGGCAGTGTGTTTTAGGCTATAGGGTAACTCAGCACACCAAGGACAAAGTTTAAAGTAAGCTTGAGACAGAGGCTGTTTTCTGATTGAGACATCAATTAGGAAGAAAATTGTGGCTTTTAAGATCTCAGTATGTCAGCAGAGGGATTCAGTGCTAACAAGTTGCTGTGATTGGTGCACCGCTCTTTTCTCAGGATGTTTTGGATTACTTTTGGCTCTCATTTGAAGAAGAAAAATTCCCTTTTAAATTAAATGGAGTTACTCTTGCATCTCTGAGAGCACAACTTTCCCTAGATGTGTAAATCTAAAGGAAAATCCATTTGTCTCTATAAATATGCAGGACTTTTTTCTTTAAATATTGACATCCACACCCTTACAGATTTCTTAACCTTTAGTCTATCAGCACGGCTGCGGTCACCCAAATACACGCCTGGCCTCTGGTAAAACTGTGCCAGCTTTGTGACAGCTATAGATCTGTTGGATGTCAGAAGCTGTTCCCAAGGAAACATCAGGAAAAGGGATTATAGGAGGTTTAGAAAACCTGTTCTGAAAGTCTGCAAAGAGGAGCAAGAAAACCCACCTTTCTCTACAAAAAAATCAAAAATAGATACAAGTCACTACAGCCAAGCCTGAGGTGAAGGGAACAATAGAAGATAAAAAGTTAAGCTAAGTGACGACAATGGAATTGTAATTTCAGCACTGCTTTTTCTTTACTGCACAGAAACCTGCCTGCTTCCAGAGAATGAACGCAATCCCTTTTCCAAACTCTGTATCTCCTTGACAGAAATGCTGTAAGCTTCTTTCTTCTTTTACTTGCAAGCTGATGTTTATTCATGTGCACGGGGCTTCCATACCGGCCCCTCACAGCATGTTGAATGCGCTGGCTGAAAGGCTGGAGTGATGACGAGCCGCACCAGAGTTTTTTAAAGCGGGACACTCAAGCTTGGCTACTTAACCTACATTGAGGCTGCTAAATAAGCAGCCTGATTTTTCTAAGTGAGAAGTCAGAACTGCCACATCTCTCACTACGAGAGGGAGACTCGTACGACTGCCCTCTCTGCTGCATCTACTGCACAGCACCAAGTCTGCTCTCCTGCTCTGTGGGCCCCGGCCCACAACACCATGGGTCAGTGTACAGCTAACAAGGAGGAGCTGTGGTGACCGCAAGGCTACACCAAGGCGTCAATTACTTCTCAAAGACAGTTGCTGTTGTCACAACCTCCAGCAGCTGCTGAGCACCACAGCCTGCTTCACCCCCCCAGGACCCCACCAGAAGCCCAGCAGCCTGAAGTACAGGTCCAGCACACCGAAGTGTGAGAAAACTGAAATGTCTGTTGGCTTCCCAGGATACTCTGCACTTCAGAAAATCAGGGCACTTATTTAGGAGACTAAATATGGGTATAAGGGCCTAGTGCTAAAAAAACTTGGCCCATTTAAGAAGAAAGGATGTACATCATCACCTTGGAGCTCCCCAACAGACAGGGCTGAAGAGGAGTTCTGGCTCTGCAGCACTCATGCTAAATCAGCTCCTTTCAGACTGATGCTCTGCCCTACCCTGGGACTTCTAAAGACCTTGCAGCATTAGGAAATATGGGATGAGTTACAACCAGACTTGGATAACCATTTCCCAGGGGCTTCTCAGAATATCTCAATTGCCAGTCTCAGAGCAAAACCTCTACAAATACCATCCCCATACTCCAGCCAATGGGAAGCCAGTCAAGAGAACCTTTCTGCCTGGAAAGGGCAGTTGCAGACCCATGCAGAGGTACCAGGGAACACTCTCCTCTGAGGTAAGGTCCCCCTTTCATCCATCTCAGGACTGTAGGTATGGCACATGCAACTTCTTCCTTCATGATGTGGCTACCATCATCCCGTAGCAATGCAACACTTCCTTACCCAAAAAGAAGACAGAAGCTGCTGACTGGAAATCAGCTGTTGCCACGGTATATTTGGTTTCCAGCCAGGGACTTCAGGAAAACTGTATCCATGTTTTCCCAGCTCACTCTTCGCTCATCTGACCTGGCAGAAACAGCACAAACCAGGGAGGCAGAACAGATTTCCAGGTCATGGAATGGGTGTGCAGACTAGCTGCAGATGCCTTCACAGCCCCAGCCTTCCTCCCACCCTTCCCTCATCTCCTTGAGGTCTTGCACTCCATCCCCTTGTGGAGCCCAGCTCTTCAGGGAAGTAGTGGTATCCCATGCTGTCTGCACAGTGACCACATTCTCTCCATCATCTCCACAAGCAACACAGAGAGGAACATAATTTGGCATCATAATTTTGTCTGTGATAGAAGGCACCATGACATAAGCCACAAGCAGTAGCCACATTCCTCTCTAAACTTATGGGGCAGGGATCAAACTAACCCTCCAGGGGAAGGGAGCAAGCCTTGTAGCATTGAGACTGCTGCAGTAACTCCTTCTGAGATGGGACCCCTGTGCAGCTTCACCCGATAGAACAAATCAAATCGCCACTTTATCTGAATTTTGCGTAATGGCATCACCAAAATAACAACAGTAATGATCTTCTAAAATCCCTTGTATGAAACAGCAAGGGGAGGGGGGTGGAAGAAGTATCTTGGGGACACATCTCTTGAATATTGTTGATTGACTAATTAAAATGCAATAGAGCAGAAAAAAGTGCTCAGACAATGCTTAGGACGTAATGTAAAGAGCAATCACAACCACTCAGTGGGGCTTAGCAGGTCTGAAATGGTATCTCAATTCTGCAAACTCCAGAAAGGTACTGCATAATGTAAACATTATTGCTGTGTGCACTTTAATGAAAACTGCCTGCCTTTGGATTGAACTGCATACACATCTATTGTGAGTCCAGCACAACAAAGAAAACAAGCACCGTGCATTTAAATATCTTGCCTCATTAAAACAAGCTAAAAGAAAGCCCTTGTTACAATCGCTGTGACACAGTTAAGGAACAGGGTCACAGGTAGTGTATTGTGGCTTTTAATGGAATAAACGCATATATCCAGGCACAACCCACGTATTTCCTTTGATATTACAGCAAGTACCTGCAACTTGTTATTGCAAGAACCTTGATTAAGCAAGTGTGCATTTAGTAGTATCTGTGGATTTATAAAATTACTCGTCCTATGATTTAGAACAGACAGCTTTGGAATCTCTCAACTATTCTTTCCAAGCAAATAAGAAGACAATGATAACTGCTCTCACAGGAATATGCTTTCAGGCACTGCTACAAATAAACATCTACGTTTCCCCTGTGCTTTGGTTTAAAAGTTCAGAGATTTTTAGAGTTGAGATTTAATCCGCTTGCAAGCACGCGTCTTTGTATCACTAACCTGCCAGCTAGCTTCCCATCGCAGTCCTTTTATCCAGTTTTCTTCTAAGTCCTTATTCTCTCTCGTGGATGTTTCATCCATAGCTGATGGAGCTTGCACACACTCGATTGGCCACTGGCTGTTACACTCTCTTTGTAAGCCTTTACCGAGGCAGCAGCAAGTGCAGTTCGGAGACAGACTGTCATGAAGAAAATGTCACACCACGGGCGGGGGGGAGATGAGGGGGGAGAGGGGAAAGGAGAGGAAGGAAAGGGTCGACACGGAGGATCCACACGTGAGAAGATTTGGGGAAGTGTCTGACACATTCCTGCTGGTCCAGCAAATGCATCTTTGCGGCCGGGGAGTTCGCAGAGTAATGACAGCGGGTTGGTAACACTGTGGAACAGCCCTAATTAGATGTAAAGTATAGCAGAACTGACAATGCTATCCAAAGTATTCTCATGCATCTTTCCCAAACGTGTTTTCTTCCTCACATATTGCAATAATTGTCTAATTTGTTGTTGTGGATTCAAGCGAAGGAAATACAAATAGCTGCTGGGTCTGTTTAAAAAAAAATATTTCAGTGTATCTGTTTGGAAAGTGCTTCCTGAACCTCTCTGCAGCCAATAAACATGAATAATAATACAGACCATTTTGATAGAAATGGGCTCATTACCATAGTCACTGCTGAGCTCTTTCAGAGTCCAGGTTCAGCAATGCAGAAACGGGTTCAGCAGGACACACGTATTTCAACCCACAAACCAGAAAAAATTAGTCCCAGCATAAGATATTTTAAAAAGATTGCTTGAGCTTGTTCTCCATGCACAGCACCTAAAGATGCCTGCCACACACCTTCGGCATCACCAGGAATTCTTCAGGATGTTCCTTTTTCACTCCTTAACCAAGCACCACCATCTTTCATCCCACCTAGAAACAGTTTTGTCTCCCCATCAGCAGCTTAAAATGTCAACTGGCTCTCTTTATCAAATAAATTTTTAAAAACCTCAAAGAGAGTCTGTTTTCCTAGTTCATCATAGCATTTACAGCACATATCTGAGAACGCTGAACTCATTGCATTTAGGAAATCAATGGTTTAGGTAGTGACAAGGATCAAACCCTTATTTAGACATGCTGCTCCAGTACAAAACAAGCTTTTAGCTGAAACAACAGTTTTCTGTAAAGAAATGATATGGCAGTAGTTTAGGACTATTAGGAAGAGAGTTTTTTAGTGTGGACTGTTGCTGCTGATGTACTAAGCAGATAAAAAAAAGTCGGATTAATTTTTAGGTTCTTTTTTTCTCCTGAGGAGTTTAATTTGCAGACCTCTAGCCACCATCCCTAGGCTGACACAGAGCTGTGCACCAGGCAGCTGAAATACAAACCAGGGCTCCTTCCACTGCACCTTTGTTCTAGTTTGCTGCAAAAGCAATTCCTCAGGTTTCACAGATATCTATTGTCACAAATTTTGGGCTTGACAACATCCTCACCATAAAACTCGGTGCGAACCACTCTGCATGGTGGCTACATTGTGAGTCTCCCTCCTGCAGCTCAGAATTTCTCCTCCATGGGTTTCCCCCCCCGCCTTTCCCCTTGTAGTCAACTAACTGGAGGAGCTGGGTCTCTGCTGCAGTCAGTGTGACTTTAGGGCTTGTGTTACATACCAGCGGTGTGCGTGAATAGCGCTTCCTCTTACACATATGGATATTTTATTTTTAGACCCAGGGAGTGCAAGGTAAAGAAGTACAAGCACCATAAGGAGCCAGATGCTTGCACAGCTACAGAGGGGAGCAGCAAAGGAGATACAAAGATACCTTTCATTCCAAAATTACTTACTAGAATTCTGCTTTCTGTGTGAAAAAAATAAAAATTTAACTTAAACTACCAGGAGGAGGTAACCCAAAGCCACAGGCCTGGACCTGGTGGAAAACATCTACTCTCTAACGGTACACACTAACTGGCTGGCAGCAAGGGAGTGCCTGAACCACATTAGCTGGGCCACAAAGGGCTAATGGTACTGCCAAGGCTGAATCCTACCTCCCACATGATAACAAAATATAATGATGCCCATGACAAATCCTTGAGCTGAGATAAGCTCGCTTTTTAAGGGCGCTGTCATCTGCAAAGGCAGCATCTAGGCAACAGCTGGTCTAATTTTGGAGGAGTACAATAAAAAAATTTTAAAACAAAGCAGGAGGAATTCTTGCCTTGTTCTGCATATGGCAAAGACAGATGCAAAACAGCATACCAACGTATTCATACTGGGCCAGAAGCATAACTCTAAATCTAAGATGAACAGCACATGGAAAGTGCTTGGTGACAATTGTAAATATTAGCAATGCTTCCAATCTGAGCAGCTCTGGATCGCAATTAATTATTTCTTGACTTTTCCCTGTCTTTTTCACCATCATGCAATAGTCCAAATTGTGTATGAGCTGCAAGAATACAAAGACATTTATTGATGGAAATCAAACTACTTTTTTCACCCACAGTGTCTTTGATATGTTAGAGCCTGAAGCAAAGAAAACATAATAAAAACAATATATAGATGAGAACTTCAATTTTCCCCTACATATGAATCTGTCACTTATTTGCCAAGAATCAAATCTTATGCCACACAGTTAAAAAAGCTCCATGCATCTTTCTCTGTAATCCAGTACTCAGCTCAAATGTACCTTGCTTGAAGTTCATACAACATACTTGATTTTATACTACTCTAAACAAAACATCTCTGGATATTACAACTCTGGGTCTAAAAAGCTTTCACTGCAATTCCACCCCTGATAGTCAGAAAAGCACTCACGTGAGAACAGATTTATCAGCACAAGGTAACAAGGAAGCTTCAGAAGTCCATCCTGAGGATCAGATTCAACTGTAGCAACAAGGTATTTTTTTTTCCTATATATCCACAATTTATTACTGTGATGCCCCCCTGTAGCTGCCAGCACTGTGAAGAAAAATTGAGAAAACCACAAGGCTTCTTCTACCCAAGCACTTCCCAGTTTTTCAAAACACTTGAATTGTGAAATGGGTTCTGCTTCTGGGGGAGGTAGGTGTGCTCTTCTGGTAAGGACTGGCTTCTCACACTCATGCAGCCCATCCATGCCTATCCCCTAAGCACAGCATTGATACTATGCCAGTTATGGTCAGGAGGCTACAGCTCCACCATGGCAAGCTTGCCTAAAGCACATCAGCTGATCTCCGGTGGCATGATCAGAAATGACAATGAAGCAAGAAAGTGCTCAAGTGCCTTCCAGTCACTCCAGTGCTGCAAATGATTTCTCCATTCTGAAGAGACTCAGCCCCAATCCTGGACACCAGCAGACTAACTGATAGGGTTACTGGAGTGATACAAGATTAAATATAAGCAAGTTTTACCTCCTCCAAAAGCTATGGTGAGGCCAGCTCGGACAGAGCACAGCATGAGCCCATCGCATTTCAACAAATTTCTTTCAAATTTCCTCTTTGCTGTCCTAACGGCCCACCTTTCATTTACAAACCTGGTACTCTATGCAACTGCTGAGATCTAGTGCCTGGTGTGCACCAAAGTCTTGTGATGGCTTTGTTTTCCTGCCACAGGTACCCACTGCAGCCTGGCACCAATCTTCATTTCTGAGAGTGAGGACGATCGTGCAAACAACTAAACGTACTAAAAGATCCTCAGGATCTCTGAGTCCAGAACATCTTTATGCATTTCTGCCTCTCGGATCACAACTCCTCAGCACAGAGAGTGTTTTCGGTGCCAGACTCATGGCTCACACCTTAACTCGTGGAGGCATAAGATTTATACCAAAAAGGTCCCTCTAGCACTTTCTAAGAGACTGAAGAGGAAGAGCTTACAAATGCCTTCAAGTACAACCCAGATCAAGGAACATTGCGCAATAATACATGAAAGGGAAAAATTCTGAAGTACCTCTTAACTTTTAACTATACAGTGGTTACTGAAAGTAAAACCTAAGTTGTCTCTGATCTAAATCCAAGCCATAGCTACACAATTTCCTACACAGTCTATATTAAAGCCATTCACACAGTGCTTCTTATTCATCAAACATGCTCCCATCAGGAACCTTTATCAACAGGCCAGAAATAGGAAAAAGCATCTACAGGGAACAGTCATAAGACCTGCCGTATAGAGAATATGCTCCAAACACAGTGAGACAAGGGCAGGTTTTGGTGATGATGATCCCAAGGGTCTTTTACAACCTGAATGATTCTATTATTCTGTGATTATAGGATGCTCATCTCACCTGCTTTGTGGAACCTGAGTGTCATCTGTCCATATCTGAGTCAGATCCCTTTGGCAAAGGAGAGAGGAGAAAGACAGAGGGCAGGACAACTGACTTTAGCTCAGGTTTAGCCCAACTTTAGGCTGACACAAACCACCACTCTGTAGACGTGTCTTTGCTGATAGCAGGAGGAAATGAGGGTGACTCTCAGATTTGCCTAATGCTCAAGTTGCCAAGTTGGTGCAGAAGACCTTCCTTCCCCTGGTTCCATGCAAAGGCCATGTCTTTCTGTGTGGAGCTGACCAACACCTTGTCACTGTAAAACACCACCCCCATACAACATATCCCCATACATATGATCAAGTAAGACTGTGTTCAGGCACCTCTTAAACAGTCAGAGCTCTGCAGATCCTGCTTTCCCTGCTCAAAAGGATTCTAGAATCTTCTCCTATCTAAGATGACACAAAGCTGATACCTCATTCCCAAAAACTAGTTTAGAAGTGACTTTTGATGAAACTTAGGGTCATGAAATCCCTTGATCCTTCTGCAAGTACAGTTTGGGCTATTACTCGCAGTAGAGATTTCTGACACCAGCTGCTAAAGTCATCACTCTCCTAACGGAGCCCCTGGACTCTGCTGCGGCCCTGCAGAACTAACTATAGCACCTAGAAAGCTGACACTGCGGCTGATCAATGCAGTTTAGACATACCTGCTCTCGTATGTCCTGCTGCATGTGCCGCTTCAATCAGCTACCTGCTGACATGCTATTGAGTTGCCACTAGAGCACCACAACTTGTGACATTCCACAGGCTGAAACAGAGCTGTGTTTTCCCTGCTTTAACCTAAGTGTCCTTTGAGGAGAGAAGCTTGCTTTGTCTAACCAGTCAAGGAGGAGCTTGTTTCTGTGTCTTGCCTATCTTGCAATTTTTAAGCTCCTGCCTGAAAGAATTATTCATTTGTTACTGCCAGACCGTCGTCTCTTTGAACACAGAGCCATGTGATCTTAACAGACTGGATGTACGCAGCTGTTAAATTTATTAGTTAAGAAAAACAGCAAATGACAAGTGAATAAAGCACTCCTTGGGACATTCGGACTACGGATTGTGCATAAATCAATAGCAAGTGCTATAAAATGTCAGAAAATACCAAATGAGGAGAAAGAAATCAATAAATACCTTCTGAATTAAATGAGTGATGAATATTTTTTACCAACCAAAATAAATTAAACTACAAAATTCCCTACGTTAAAGCAATATCCAGCCTCTTATTTGAAACCCCCAAGGAAAGTAATTCAGGGTTAAGACTGGAAGATATGTCCTTAAACAGCACCAATGAGGAAGAGTGGGACAGAAAAGCTGAGCAGGAAGAAGACAACTAAATTGCTTTGACACAAATTGAGAATGAAATGCTAACTCAGATATGTTCTCCTTCATCCAGAGTTCCTTTAATGTTCTGGGCTTGAGTGATAAAGACAGCAGCCACCTCTCTGTACATATTTGCACCATGATCTGGCTCTGATTTGGGTCTCTAGATAGTAATATAATTCCAACACTAAAACCAGGAATGGTTAAGAGTATAATAAACACCTTACACAAACTTGAGATGTGTTATATGTATTCCCTAAGTCCTTTCATCTCCTCATTAGGAACCAGCATGAGGTGGCCTGAATAGTTCAGAGAGTTGATAGATTCTGGATTCCGTGTTCTGCAGCACATGCTGGACTCCACTTTCTCTAGCATACTAAGCCAGGTACACCATGAGAAAACTGTCGTACACTCATGATGGTAGAACAGGAAACAAGAACTGGGTTCACACTCAAAGTTTTGTAAACAGCTGTGAATCTGCCCTTAATGCAGCCTGTCACTTCTTCAGGGTTTGTATTTCAGCTTTCAGCAAGGCCCTGCTTGTAAAAACCTTGTGTAACCTGCAGCCACACACTGCTTACTCCCTACCACAAAGACATTATCTTTTTAACAATGCAAGAATTCCAACCATGCCAGCATGCACGCAGAAGAAATCTAAGACCGTCTAATGAAAATACTCTTCCATATATCTTCCAGCCTCCTGTTGAATACTCCTTGCCCCTCTTTGAAGAAGTAGGCCAAAGAAGGGCAATTAAATTAGAACATGGAAAATCCCTCCTATGAAATGTGATAGGAAAAAAAAAGGGTTGGGTTCTTGGAGTTTTTAATTTAAGGAAGAAAAACCATTAGCACAGGACATGATACAATTTTCTAAAGGAAGAAATGATAGAAAGGCAGCGGGTCTCTTCTCTCTGGCTCTAAAACAACAAGGGCACACAATGAGAACAAAAGGTGGCAGATTCAAACCAACAACATCAAATGCTTCTCATGAACTACATAATTAGAGAGTGGAATTCAATGCTGAAAGAAGCGCCTGAGGGAAAGAGTGTATGAACTTTCTAGAAGTGTTAGTGCAGCCGTAATAGTAAGAAATTGGAGCTTCCAGCAGGTACCACTAGCAAAGGCACGTGCTTCACAGCATATGCCAGCCCACAGAGCTGGAGATTCACGTCAGGCATAACAAAGGACTGCCATGTCTGAAAACTGTGATGCTCATCCAACACTCCTTCACTCTTTACTGGAAACATCTGGTGCTGGCCACTTTCAGAGACTAGGCTCAATCCAGTCCAGATGCAATAGACAGCTGAAGAGATGTAGCAATTCCTATGGCCTCACAGATCATCGCTGGACCGTACTTCTGCTTTACCTGGGAGGGCAGCTATTGTAAGCTATGCTACAGAAAAGATGCCAGCTCAGAGCCAGAGCATTCTCAGGGTTTACAACACTTACAGCTTTCTTGCATTTATAATCCTTAGTGCATATGGACCACGAGGCAAACATTATTGCACTAGGTTTATGATGGAGGTCCGCAGTGGAGCAAATATCCACCTGCAACCCATGAAGGACCTAACGGCAAAGAAGGTGGATGGGCCTGAAAGAGGCTGTGACTCTGTGAAGAGCCTGTACTGGAACAGGCTCCTGCAGGACCTATGGACCCATGGAGATTGGACCCCACCCTGGAGCAGGTTTGTTGACAGGATCTGTGACCCCATGAGGAACCTCTACTGGATCAGTCTCTTCCTGATGGACTCGATGGAAGCAACCAATGCTGGAGCTACAGCCCATGGGAAGGACTCTCATTGGAGAATTTCACGGAGGTCTGTCACCCATGGAATAGACCCCATACTGGGGAAGAGTGTGAGGAGTCCTTCCTCTGAGAAGGAAGTAGCAAAAACAATGTGTCACAGACTGACTGGAACTCCTGTTCCATATACACCTGTGCCATGGGAAAGACTGGGTAGAGAAAACTGGGAGCCTTTCACTGTATTTTTTTCTCCCTTCTCCAGCAGAGGAGGGGGAGTGATCGAGTGTCTTTGGTGGGGAACTGCCAGCCAGCCAGAGCCAACCCACCATACCGCATCAAGATTACAATTGGCTTCACACACTTGCTCTGTTAATCCCTTGATACATATTGCCGTGCTGAACATAAACTAGCTCAAATCCTCTGCCGAAGCCTCCTTGCTCATGCTAAAGCACCTAAAGGGAGACTTTTGAGGATGATTCCTGAGCAGCTCAAACATGAGATCTATTTCATTACAGCCCTACCTGTTGTTTGTTATTGCAATAACAATGGAGACCAAGCTGAAAGTATGCCAGTTCAGTGGTGCTGCTGCTATTTCAGATGGTGTAATCAGCCACACAGTCTGCTCGTATTTGTGCTTCAGTTTTACTGCATGACTCCAACCACTCAGGATCTTTATGAAAGTAATGCATTCAAGCCTAATCTACAACTAAATTAATGTCAGAAGTAAGACAGTGCCCCAAGTGATCAATAAGTGGTATTTTCCCTATAGAAATATTAGAAGAAACTCACATCAATAAGCTTCAAATTTATGGAACAATTCTACTCTTCCATTTACAGCTTGAGTAACTATAGGCTATTACATTACTAAATAACATGTACTACAAGATGCTTCTCTGCTGCAATCCCAGACCTGCAACAACGGGAGATTTCAGGGACCATCTGCAGGCATAATGAGGGACCTGAGGTGTCCACCTCAACTAAGTTCCTTTCAATAACAGTACTAAATTATTTCTAAGTGAGCTATAGGTAACTAAACACATTACTTAGATCCACTTTATGATTTAAATGAAGAGTGCTGCTACTGGGACCTTTGGAAGATGAATGACACTGACTTTGATCTTGCAACCATCCATAGTCTCACTTAAAAAAATTATACTAGAGAAACAATATTCCACTGAACATTCTTGTTCTTATTAATTTAGTCATATAAAACAAGGCTACAAAAAGAATGATGACTATAAGGAATGAACAATTCTTCACTTACTTAAAAGGACTAACAGGTCTCTCTGTGATTCCATACAAATTAGAAGACCTGAGTGCAAGGATTTGCTTAGCTAACAGGAAGAGAGCAAACAAAAATCACAATTTTCTTTTTTTTCATATGGTAATAGTTTGTAGGTGATACAACTACTGAAAAATACAGAAAATAAGCTGAAACTGCTATGACAAGCCAAATTATTGGCTGTGGTGAAGAGCAGCACAAGTTGGTGTGCTTGTTGCTCAGCAGATGCCCACAGACTGCTGCTTTTGGTTTGTGCTGGTTCTGATTCTCCAAGGGCAAAAACAAAACCCAGCCCTTCTGAAGGAAGACAACCCCTCCTCAACCACACTGCAACTGTCATAAGATCCACAGTGAAAATGCTTAGGAGCTTTCCATAAAGTGGCCTTCAATCCCTAAGAGTTTTCTTTTCCTCAGGACAAAGACAAGTATTCAAGCTTTATTCTGATCAGATCAACCTATGCTGCTTCATCCTCTGGGGCAGGTTCAGCAATCTCACGTACATTCCCTCTGGAGAGCGTAGAGCTTCATGGAAGCCACAGTATGACTATTTACTGCCCTCTTCCCCAAATCCTTGACAAATCCTCTTATGTTCTTTAAAATTTATTGCTTGAAATAAAAACTGCAGTAAAGAAGAAAGTTGTATGACTCCAAGACAACTGTTTTCTGTCTACCAAACAGACTTGCAGAGCTCAGTAAGGTCACCAATGGCAGTTCTTCATTTCCCTTTTAGAAAAGAGCAATGACTGCTGCGCTATGTTCAAGGCAGAGCCTTGTCTTTGACACATTCTATTCCCCCCTCTCATTTATTGTGTTGTTTTTACTTAGGCATTATGGTAAAAGCAGGCATTCCTTCAGTTTCTCCACCTGATCAGTGCTGATGTGGTGGAGAACTTTCAAACATTTTCAGATTAATTTCTCACTTATCATCATGGACACCTGAGCAACAAATAGCCTGCTCTATTCCTGATATTAGAAGATTAGTAACACTAACAATGTACAGAGCAGATGAAGGGAAAATGGTATAAATGTTTGATATTACATCAAAGCTTGAGGCAAGTTTCCTAGTGACAGGTGCAAGTTCTTGCAGCCTTTGTGTACTGCTGTGGGAGACACCCTCACTCCATGAAAAGTGGAAAAAGCAAAAATCAAGTTCATTGTCATTTTCCTCTCATGTCCTCTTTACAGTGGGACTGGAATGAAATTTGCCTGCTTTTATTTCCAAAGTAGGCCTCCACATAAGTACTGCCAGTAAATCTCCATGTGACAGCAGCCCTCAACATGATGATTACTGTAGAAGCATCACAATCTGCCAGGAATTTGGCTGCACTTGAAAATTACTCCTTTTTCACTTACTTTTTTTACCTTTGGAGCAAATGCTCCAAAAATGAATGCAAAAGGAATCCTGGCTTATCCCTTTTCCTCCCAAAGGGAAAATCAGACAGTAGTAAGAGCAATATGATGGGCCTACATGGTTTCTTTGCTTACCTTTTTCACCCCAAATACATGTTAAAACAAGCAGTTGTAACAGAAATGGCCATCTTAATCATAGTTTTCCTAGGCTCATCATGAACTCACTGAATGGTATCACAGAACTTGCTTGCAGTCTTCTACCTTTGGCTTGCACAACACTTACATTGCAGTGCTATTATGAACTGTTATTAAAGGCATGTTTTAAAATGACAAGTTATAGCGATAGTAGGACAGACTAACATTCCCCGTGTCAAAGGAGTTACTAGCATCATCCCAGATGACAGAGGATTAAAATTCTGAAGTCAAAACCACAAAATTTAGATGGACTTAAGTGAGATTTGATTTCTTAAATTGATTTCTTAAATTGCCTAGACCAGATGTGCGGCTTACTTACAGCTTGAGCTAACACTGAGGTGCTTTCCATCCTGCCCTCTCCCACAGTCATCAGGCCTCCTCTTTCACCTAGCAAGTGGATGGCAACACAAACTTTTCAGGTGTCAGAGGTGGGCCAGATCTAGTGCCTAACACACAGCTCTGCTCTACAGAGGTACCTATCTATAGGAAGCCCTCGTCCTGAATCTGTTTTCAGGGCCATGCCTAGATTTGTTACACTGGAACATTTTCTGCTCTAAGTAGTTTGTGCATCTTCTGGCCATGCTTGTCACTCTCGTGGATGAAGAGCCAGGAATCCATAAGAACAAAGGAATGAACATTGTGATATGTAAACACATCTTGAATATGGGGTAGCAGTGTCTTTAGCAAGTTTTCTTCATTTTGTTTTATCACAAAAGAAGGAGCACTGGTCAATCTACATTATAAGATTGAACACAGAGAAGGCTGGCAAAGGAGAAAAGGTATTTTGTCAGCAACACTGCAATATGGAGACAGCGAGCAGAGCAAGGATGGAGGAGGGAGAGTGAGACCTTGTCACAGCTGCCTGCTTCTTCACAAGCACAAGATAGCTGCGTTACTGATGGAAGAGGAAAGTGAGATTGTTTATTCCACACATTCTAGTAACCTTCAGACACATGGCTTCAATCTCCCTACAGCATATCATCTTCCTTGTGCTCCTTCATCTCTTCATCCTTGAATCTGAGCAAAGCCAAAGGATACTCATCAGTTCCCCAGATTTATCTACTCCTCTCACTTCTTCTTTATTTGAAATACCCCTGCTTTGTTTTCCCTGAGTGCCCTCTTTTTTGTACCTTTTCCTCCAAAGGCAGCAGACTTACAGCAAGGACCCAGAACAAGCTGAGATCACACACACACACACGAGCGTATTGATAGCAAAGTGGCCTCATTTTGACGGGCAGAACTTTGTGATCCCACTTGAGGAAGAGTCCGTCAGCTGCAGCTGGGTTCTTGGCACAGTGACATAGAACACATAACCAGCCACTTTCTGTGTCCTCCTCTACTCAGCACTGACCTGCAGAACCATTCCCCAAAGTTCATTTTCTTCATGGTTCCTTTTCCTCTTCCTGAATCCCTTCCAGCCTGCACAACTCTTTATCCTCATAGCAAGACAGCCTACCCTCTCTCATCTTCTCTCTAAACCCTTTAAGAGAAGAAAACCAACACCAAAAGAAAGTAGTTTTCATCTACTTTCTACAAATCATCACTTTGTTTTGCCTGAATGCTTTCCTTCCACCCCCAACCAATCTGCTTTGTCTATATAAATGCATCACTTTTAAGCAGAGACTATTTATGATTTCCTACTATCACAGGGAGTAATTGAAAAGGGTCCTCCTTTCAGAGGTAGTTTATAGGAAGTGCAGCAACGTGATACCACGTCCACTACTACCATAAAGAGAATACAAAAAAGTTACTAAAGTGAACAAAGGATTGGAACAAATACAACTACTAGGTCTTCAGAAAGTAAGGATTTGGCCCACAGAAAATCCACAGCATTAGTCATCTATCAACTGATTTTCTTATTTAAGAGCTCTGCTGGTACTCATGTTTTAGCAACAGGCACAGCGTGGGGAGTCTTGAGTACCCAAGGCCATCGCAGCAGTTGTGTGCGGCATTTGCATTAAGTGGGTTTGGCATAGTAAGTGAAAGCAAAGCGCGTTGCCAGCAGGTGAAGTGTCTGTCAAGAGGAAGAGGCAGCCTGGTTAAGCCCCAGCATAAGGAAGTTTGTCAGCAGTGCAGCAGTGGTGATGGTGACCAGCAGTACAAGACAGTAGACAAGGAGGGGAACCAACTGCTGGCATCTGCTCTGTGCCAGTGGCAGTGGGGATGCAGGAACATAAGGATTTCACTTTAGGACACAACAGCAGATGTGCGAGCCTGGGGAAGGATCCTGCCCATGCTGAATGATATTCCCTTCCAAGATGGACAATTAGAGTATCACAGTATCACAGTAACGATAAGGTTGGAAAAGACCTTACAGATCATCCAGTTCAACCTAAATCCAAATAATACAAGTAAACCTAACATCTAACATCTAGATCATGCCACTCAGCACCTCATCTAGCCTAGCCTTGAACACCTCCAGGGACGGCGACTCAACCACCTCTGTGGGCAGCCCATTCCAAAACCGGATCACTCTTTCAATTGAGAGACTCTCCTCGTGTTCTCATTTACTTGCAAGTAATGGCTTCCTTGTATGCCTACCAAACAATATTTACACAGGACTGGATATATAGCTCTCATTAGGGCAAATGCTACTACCTAAATTGGGCTATTTGTGACTTTGCAGCTCAAGTTTCACTCATCCCTCGTCTGAAGCACGCTAAAAGCACATTATTACTGCTTAAGATGCAAACAACTATGCTGAAAGATACCACGTATTATTTCCAGTGAAAGAAGTTAAAAACCAATGGCTAGTTGAAACTAAGGTGAACAGTAAACAGAAACTCCTTGTGACCATGTGTAGGCTACCCCAATCTGTAATAAGGTTAGATTCACTACTTAGATTAATTACACTTTTTCTTCTATCTTAATGTATTTTATACTTTAGGAAACCAACATGTCCACTAACCACTCTGTATGTGATAAAGAAACACAATAAAATCAATTTCTCTCCTAACATCCCTCCCCAAAAAAACCCATTTTCAGTAATGCATTTTTGAATCCAGCATACCTTCTCCTAATGAGGTTTCAGCATGCCATAAATAACACTAATGAGACTTTGTCTTACCCATGTAATATATTTCCTTAATATAGTTTTAGATTTTCCAATGTTGTTTGGAAAAGTAACAGTCACAAAAAGCAGTGTCCTCCGACAGGACATTAAAACCAAAATCCCAATTAAATACAAATTGATTCAGTAATTTAACTGCACTATTGTCATTTTTAAAAATTCAGAAGAAAAGTAATGGTGTAATTTTTTTTTCTATTGGTAAATAATAAAAGTGCTAAGGGAATCAGATAATATTTAAATAAACATTATGGTGACTACACATGATATAAAGGTATCTTTTATCACCAGGTAAATTCTGTGTTTGCTAATGGAGAGCTTGAATGTATGTACTTTTGCAAGCTGAGGAATCAGTTCTGCAGGGGTTGGGCAAGTGGTCCCAGGTAAGGGATGTTAAATTTGATTCTCTGCTTTTACAGAGTTAACAGTTTAAGAGCATATTTCCAGCTTCAGAATCCAGATACTTAAAATATCATCTGCAAAGAGCAGCCATGTAAGCAGAGGTTTACACTGAGGTTGACAAACCATAGACATATTTATGCAATCTGCAGCTCCCAACATTCTACAAGGAGGCCAACATTGTCTGAGAGGAATTTTTTTCCTCTAAAAATACCAGCCCATGTGTTTTTTTCCCTATTAAAAGAATAAGACAAAATGCATTTTTAGAGACAATTTAAATTATTATTTGTGCAGTCTAAATTTGAAGCCTACTCTATTTTCAAATGTTACCCTGTTGCCTTTTTCCCTCAGAAAGCAATATAAGACTTATGCAAACTTTCAGTGGGAGCATGTGGAGAGTTTTGCCACTGATTTGCATGAAAACAGGTTAACTAGTAGCTTTTTTTAAGGATTCCATCTTTAAATGGCAAAATTCAGTAAACATCTTGGACTGTGCTATGGTTGGGCAATGATGCAGCAACAAGAGGGGGAGGCAAAATCTGAACAGAAATTAAATTACAAAAAAGATACTGGTGCTGGTGGTGATATGGGCGAAAGCAGTTATGCGTATAAAAACGGAAATAATCAAATCCGAAGTAGAAGCAAAACTCCATTTCCATAATTCCATCAAGTCAGGAGAATGAGATGATCACAGCTTCCGACTTCTGAAAGAACTGGCACACCAAATTATAGGTTGGGCATCTGAACAAATGATTAAGCCAGGGTGGAAGTATATGAAGATTTGCAGATAAAATTACTTTGATATTTCAGAAAGGGGTAAGTGATTCATGCAAATATGAGCCTATTCATCTGATCTTACAAGCCTGTAAGGCTTTAGGACAACTCTTCCATGAGGGAATACCTAAAAGAGTTGTAGGCAAATGGAAAATGGTAAGAAAATCAACATGGATTTATTTAGAGCAGACTGCGCCAAACTAATGGCTTCCCTTTGTGTAAGTAACTTTCAAGGCACTGGCGCAACCTTAGCTCTCTGGATTCAGCAAAGTATTTATTATCTGCATAGGGAACTCTTAACTAAAATGGAGACTATGGGTTTAAAGAGAATAACTGTAAGGGAAGCAAGAAGCCAGTCGAAGTGAAAGGCAAAAGGAAAGGAAAGGGAAGCCTGAGAACCACTTCAGCTGCTGCTTCCTGAGTTGTGTGTGGACCTCAGTAAGTACAGAAGAGCACTGTTGGGCCAATATTAATATACCTTAGAAAGTAGTCAAATATTGTTTAACCTGAAAACAAGGAAGCTTGTAAGCTTCAGAATACAGTGCTCTAGACTGGACTCCAACAAAAATGAGAGAAAAATAAATTTTTGTCAACTTTACGCAAGAGATTATTCGACAGTTCTAGACTAGTTCATCTCTGTGTTCTTATTTCCACGTGGGCAAATGGCTTCTCTATCTATACCCTCTTTAGTGCGAATCGTGTATTTTTCTTAAAGTAAGGGAATGTTTTTAAGAGACACACTGAGATGCAGTCTGTACTGTTTACTCTTTATACTCCAGAGTTTTTTCCTAGCTAAATCTGTTAGTCTAATAAAATACTATTAACTCTCCATACAAATTTTGCCTTATATGTTGCCTCATTTTTTGTTTTTTCTGTTTACTGAAAGTAAAAAATAAAATAAAACGGAAATGGAAAAAAATTAACTGTTTATGACCAGCCTATATGGCCTATTTCGATGGATATGCATTTAAAAAAACACAAAGCCTTGGGTTTTGCATGTCTCCTCAAAATTCAGACAGTTTTATGAAATCATAACAAAATGAGGAGACTTCAAACCCTGAGGGTTTTGTGTTATGTCTCTTTCTAAACTTCTCTAGTGAATAAACTCAGATGAAACAGTTATGAACCAACAGCCTTTCCAGATAAATGTGCAAGTCCCGTATATTATCTCTGAAGAAGGAAAATTACTCCTGACAAAAAACAGATCCTCATGAATGCTTGCTCAACATAGCATTTTAATCTACATATATGGGCTTAAGTGAGGTTATTAGAAAAATCTTACAAAATTGCAAAATATGGGTCAAAATACAGACATGTTTTTCTTAAATTAACTTCCCCTCCCTTCAAAAAACCAGACCCTCAGCAGACAGTTATGCAAGTGATAATAACAATGTTTTTTCAAGACTCCATAACCTGTGGATGCTTTCAGCATAGTAAGGTAGACTCTGTGATCATAAAGTCACAGTAAAATGATACATTTAACAGGTAAGATCAAATAGCAACTTATGAAGTCAAGTATGAAGGAGACGTAAACTCCAAGGGTAGCTAACAGAAATGACAAGGGGATCAAGGATGATCAATATTAGGATTTGATTCCAGCTCTAGATAGATAGAGATATCATTCCCCAATGTCCCTTTCTGGCAGGCAGTATTAGCAGAAGTGATGTCAAATGTTGTCATTTCATATCCAGACAATTGGCATTACTATCCCATTCTCACAGTATCATACTGGGGAGGCATGCCTGGACATACATTGGGCCACAAATCTGACTGGGATGTTTCTGAACTTCAGCACTCAGAGTTGCAGCTGCACTTTGTCAAACTGTTTTGACTTACTTCCAGTTGGAATCTGATTCAGGATAACGGTCCTTGTACTTCACTGAGGTTATTTATGATGCATCTTTTTCTCCCCCATGTAAGATATTGCCTTTCAGCTATTTTTTATTCTTGCATCATTGCTGTCTTCCAAACACCCATTAACTGCTGAAAAAGAGATTAATGAGTCTTACCATGCACTTTGCTGAAACTGGGTTGCTACTGCTTTGCTATGGCCAGACACAGGGCACCCCAATAATTCCTGCACCCTGAAAGCCTCCAAGTGCCCATATATGAATTGTACAAAAAGTCAATGACAAAAATCACAGGGCTTGATCTTCCTTTTATGAATGTGGTTTTTCTAACACAAGGGCTACACTGGTATAAATAGGACCCCATTAGCCTGGGGCTCTACACAGCTGAGAATCTTGTACCAATATACAGAGTGCAGAGAACAAAGGGGCACCGTGGATCACACAGGAAACTAGAAAACAGGGTATGTGCTGAGTTTCATTGGGTTAATGCTTACAACAGTCAAAGCACTCAAAAGTTAAGGGTCCTCTTCACACTTTTAAGACTACGCTGTTTTTCAGTTGTGCTCAAATCTCTGCCTTGGTAACTTCAAACTGAGCCAGCTCCAACCCCGTGCTGCTCCAGCAGTTCAGGCTGAACACTCAACAGCAGCCCAACACAGAGAACTGGTACATGATGTCCACAGCACTGCAAGATTTTCACCTTGTCTAGTCCATGACATTGTGGCAAACCTACATGTCCCAGGTGCTTTGGAGTTTGACCTGTGTTGCTCATCCTCACTAGACATACCACTTACGCCACTAATGAAATATATTGTTCAATTCAAAGGTTAACACTGCTTCAGCAACCATCGACAAATACGAGGTGTGTGATAAACAGAACTCTGCCCCACAAACAGACATGCAAATCATGCCAACATAACATGTTTTCACTCAGTTCTCTTTCCTAACATGCCAGGAATAATGGCTCCTAACACAGACAATGGTTACCTGCAGTAAAAATATATGAGACAAACAAGAAAGTCGTCCTCCTGCTCTTGCCAGAAGACGTATCTTGTATAACCCTCTATAGTCAATGTATGCCTTTGTCAGGTGTTCCTTTAGAAGGATTTAACTGCATGCTGCTTTTACTTAAACAGACACAAACAGTAACATGCAGTACACAATTTAATATGACTGACTTTGCCATACAATTGTTCAGGCAGATTTTAGTTTAATAACAGGATCACTAGACTCTACTTTACTCAGTAAAGACTCTTGTTGATTTATTCCTGTAGTGGTATTTGTGAACATGTCCTCCCTGTGTCTTTGGCTACCAGATATTTGCTTTTCCTGGAAGAAGTCATCTATAATGAAATGTTTACAGAAAACTGAGAAGTTTACCATATCCCTTAGCTCATGACTGAAACTTCTCATATTTTCATTGCACATAAGACCTATCTATGACACTGAATGTAATGTACAGACAAATGTGATTAACTACTAAGTTTCTTCTGCCATTCTCTGGGTAAAATGAGGAGGCGGCCTGTGGGCTCACTGAAGAAAGAACAGACAGTGTTGCACTTAAACACAGATTTATTGTTCTGCTTTTGCACTCAACCGCTTGCTGTTTCAGACAAACATGAGGATGTAAAATTACTTACATCCTTAATCCAAAATGTCTTACAAAGCTGCGGGAGAAACAATCACATTGAGAAAAGTGCTGAGAAAGTAAGAGTAGCTCCAGAGCTCAGAACTGAGTTGTGGCTTGATAACTGTCACCAAAGAATGCAAACATGATCTGAACAAACAAAACCCTTTGAATCCATACAGACCTAGGGGAAGTTTTGCAAGAATGGGCCTCTTCTAGATATTTGTTACATTTTCTGCTTCTATTTTTCTTGGAAAATAGGTCTCTTTCAAGATACTCAGCAATCCAAGGCAACAACAGAAATCCTGACAAATAAAGATATGGGGGTACAGACAGGGAGCCAAACCGTCTGTCTTAGAACTTTGTAAAAAAAAGTTCAGAAAGGTGCTAGCATGGAGTACTTAGATAGTCGTATTCTGATTACTTCCCTCACACAATTTCTTCCTCTTCATCGATAGCTCCAGATAATGTATTATAAAGTGAAGGTACCAGTACAGTCTTTAGCTGTTTCTCAAGAGTCTTGCAGCGTTACCATTTTAGGGGAAATGGAAAATGTAAGTTTCCATCTCTCATTTCAGCTGTTTCATGTTATTATAACAGACACATCACTCACCAAACTGAGAACGGGTTTTTCAAGAATCAGACCAGGTTCTGAGCCACATCTGGTATCCACATCTTTAAGAAAATGTAAATCTCTAGTATTTCTGCTGGGTGTGCTTGTGACACACCACAAACACTCCCTTATCTGAATGTCAAATGCCTGTTATCTGGTAGACAACATGTATTTTATCGTGTTGGATCAGAGTCTGCTCTGTGAAGTAGAACCCACATTTTGTAAGAGTGCATTTCTGCTTGCTGGAGATAACAGAGAAATCACACACTGTGGGTTTTCCTGTGCTCCAGCAAGTAGCTCCATTGCCTCTTAATGGTTCTCCACACAGAAACCAACAAGCAAGGCTAATGCTTGGAATTTTTCTTCCCAAAGGCAAAAGAAGTTACAAAAAGTGTAGAAGAGAATCAGGCTTAGGCAATACTAAACACTTCTAAACAGAGAGTATTAACTCTGTTATGCACTCTCAAATAGGAAGAAAACGGATTCAGAGGGCTGAGGTTAGGCTTGACTGGTGTCCTTCTAGGATCTCATAAGACTTGAATGTGCTGTCTAAGAAATTATTTGGCTACATATATTTTCCTTTCCTTTTCATTCATGTGGTCTGTGCAGGGGACCATCACTCCATGGCTGAAGTGGTAGAGCTGGGAAGATGGGGCACTAGGCACCCAGATTACAAGAGCTCCATTGTATAAGAAAGACACCAGCAACCTCAGTCTCTCACACATGACCTTGTGCTAGACACCACAATGATAAAAACACGATGGGAACAGCAAACTTGTTAAAACTGTCTTCCTGCAGTTACTTTATGCAAATTCTTTATATTCCTACACTGAAACTAAGAAATCCATCCTCTGGTTTTACTGAATCATTGTATTTTCCTTTCTACTTGATGACATAAAATTTCTTTGGTCCTTCATGACAGCAGTTATCTTAAAAGAGAAGAACTTCCAGATCTCTAAATACCCTACATACTCATCATCATGTTTAGTGCCAATCAGTTACACATCCACAGGGCTCTAAAACTAATATTTTACAAATTCTAGTTATTAGTACTTGCATTTAGCTTCAGCATACTTAGAAATAATTAATATTTTCAACAACATTTTGATTTATGCATGCTGTATTATTCACTCTGTTTTTTGAAATTAAAATGCCTTACCCTCCGAAGATGCTACAAGCAAAGCTGAGGATGAAGCTCAAGTGGTTACTCCTCACCCACCCACCAGCTCACTTCTAAAAAGCTGAAATATCTGACTGCTCACTCTCTTGAATCTTTAGTTTTGCACCCATCCTGCAAGTGACCATACATCAGGCAAAGCAGGCAAGAACTGAGCTGCAGCCTTATAAATTTCACCTATCTAAATTTCACCAGTCTAGCTTTCCTGAAATCTCAATGCAAATCAGAAGGATACCCTTTGGAGTCATTAGCATTGCATTAGTCCAGTATCAGCCAGCAATATCAAAACTGTTATGTCTTACCCTAATAATGAAGAAACGCAAGGATTTTAGAAAAGGGCTATCATTGTATGTGGAAAAACAGAGGAAGATTTCCAAGGATATTCAATGGATAAATGTAATCATTTAGCAGTGCCAGTCAACAATTTTCCTAAAAAAATCTAAGGGAGTAGAAATATAATCAATTCAAATTAAGTATTGATTTCTAAATAATGTAGAATTAAGTTAGACATTTACAAACTGTGCATCACTCTTACTTAATAACAATCAGCATGTTACATGGCAAGAGATAGAAACATTAATAGATGGAAGATGATGAAATATGTCTGCACAAGTGACCTTAAGTTCAGGTCCTACATTTGACGTTAAAAGGGCAAAGGAAAGATAGGTCTAAGCCAAAACAGACGGCTTCATATGAACTCTTCGAGGCTAAACTAGACATGTATCAACAAAGAAACATAAAATACAGGCAAACTCCCAAAAGATCAGGCAAAGTACTGCGGACATATACCATCGTAATTGAAGACCAGAGTTTTGCAGCATCCCTACGATGTACTCTCACAGGCGTTTCAAGAGATCCATTCAGGAAGTGGTGCTGTAGAGGTGTAAATTAGCCATCTCTATAGGGTTATACAGCTTATTGCTTATTTGGCCTAACCCAACACATTAGGCCAAACATCAAGTACAGATAACTATCTCTGACACATCATTTTAAGATGACAACTCTCATTACACTTAAGTCTAAAGGATTACCATTATTTTCATTCTTAGATTTCTTATCTGCCTCTTCAAATGTCTGCTTTCCAAAGTAGGTTTCACTTACTCTTAAAAAAATAAGTTGCGAAATAGGCAGCTCTTGTGAAATCATATCACAGTGTAAAAAAGCATCAACAAAGTATTTGGGGTGATTTAACCGTTCCTCTTGGAACCATCCAAACACCATATAAAATCCAACATATTTTCAAAGTGTCTGCTCTTGTAGGAGGAATAAGGAAATCAGTCTTTTTGTTGAAACATGTAACCAAGAATCATGAAACAGAGGTTCGCATATGCTATCAGCCAGTAGATACTATACTTGCCATAGATAAATACTTGGGTGTTTATAGTGACAGTGGGGAACTCATACAAGAATATTTTCAAGAGCACCCAAGGAATGTACTATCAGTTTCCAAAACACATCAAATTTTCAGCAGGTATTTTATTTACATTTGGACTAAATATGGAGAAAATGTTTACCTGTGTAAATCAGCTACTTCTGCCCTAGTTTTCCTATCCTATACAAAAGCATGATACCACAATATGTCCATTGAGATGTTTTAATTAATTCCTGCCTGAAAAGGACCTTGAGTGGAAGACATTGGAGAGCTAATACAGAAGCTTGGTAGAGAAAGATATAGGTGGAGAAAAAGAGCTGCTTATGTATTCATTTCGCTGTCTGAAAACTAATGTTAAGGAACAGCCATATCAAACACACATCAGGAGTTGTTAGAAAACATCAAGAGGCAGAATCCAGCACTCACTGAGGGGCTTAAGATAGGTCCCAAATTCCAGCCCAATGACAGTACCTGCTATTCCCACCTATGTCACATATTCTTCCCACGTTAAAACCTTGTATGGTATACATGCATACGTACAGCTGCATGCATATGGATGACATATACGGACTTCAGTTTATCTAAGTAAAAAATGAGCTAAGAAAAATGTACAGGGGACACACAATCCTTTTCCTGCTGCCTCTTACAGAGCAAGGAAGCACTGGGGAAACTGCCACAAAATACATTCAGTCTCTGAGCTTTTGGATACTTTCATCTCTTTCTGGAATTATAGACTGCTTTGGGTTGAAAGGGACTTTCTTCAGAGGTCAGCTAGTCCAGCCTCCCTGCAGCAAGCACAGGCATCTTCAACTACATGAGATGGCCCAGTGTCCCATCCAACCTAACCTGGAATGTTTCCAGGGATGGGGCATCTACCATGTATCTGGGCCACCTGGGCCAGCATTTCACCATGCTCACTGCAAAAAAATTGTCCTGTCACTACAGGCCCTGCTAAAAAGACTGTGCTCATCTTTCTTAGAAGCTCCCCCCTTACTGAAAGGCCACATTAAGATCTCCCCAGAGCCTTCTCTTCTCCAAGCTAAACTACCCTAATTCTCTCATCCAGTCCTCATAGCAGAGGTGCTCTTGCACTTTGATAATTTTTGTGCTCTTCTCTGCACCTGCTTCAACAGGTTCATATCTTTGTGACTCACGATGGATGAGTACTCCAGGGGAGGTCCCCTCTTTGTCCAGCAGGATTACCTTACAGCCAAATTCTGCTAGCAGTACAAAGCATCCCCAACATGGGAAAATGTTTAACAATGCAAATTTATGGAAAAACCCATCATATTTCTTTTAAAATATGTCTTTAGTTATGACCATCTCAAATGTCCAGATGAGAGGCCAAGGAAAATGTTTTAAAGTAACATAAAGAGTTATCACTACTTAGACACTCTAGACTTCTGTTTAGCTGCAAATACATTAATGCAAGCAACAAAGAGGAGTGTGATGTGGGAAAGGAGGCTGTTTACAATTTATCATTTCTGTGCAGACATGCCCCGAGAAGAGAGCTGTGCTGAAACCCCAAATATAAGCACATCTATATCAGCAGCAGTTATTTCTGATTTGGTCTGAGGGACTTTCTGAACTCAAGGGGCTCACAATGAAGGACTGGCCAGCCATGAAGAGCCTGCAGTAAAGCTAAAAGGACATGTAAATTGCTCTGATAACCCAACAGGCTTTTGCTGTTTCAGGGATGCTATTCTAATTCCAAGAAGCAAGGAGTCCCATTTTCTGCTTTGCTCACTGATGCACCATGTTTCTACTTTTATCAGGGGCTTTTCAGATGTCTGCCAAATACAGACATCTCTATTCTGAAATTACAGCTGAGAATTCAAATCAGGAACGGTCTCACAAAATGGCACAATTGCCTAAAAATGCTGAGTCTGAACTCCGTGAGATCCTTGGCTAAGGAAAATCAGCACATCAGTGTAAGATCCCAGCACATGATGGGTGAAAATGCACAGACTCACAGAACTGTAGGGGTTGGAAGGGACCTTTGGATATCATCTAGCCCAACACCCCCACTAAAAGCAGGATCACCTAGGGCAAGCCACACAGGAATGTGCCCAGGCAGGTTTTGAAAGTCTCTAAAGATGACTCCACAGTCTCTCTGGGCAGCCCGTGACAGCGCTCTGTGATCCTCACAGTACAGAAGTTTTTCCTGATGCTGAAGTGGCACTTCCTGTGTTCCACCCTGTATGCGTTGGCCCTCATCCTATGACAGGGCATCACTGAGAAGAGACTGGCCCCTTTCTTCTCAATGTCCACCCTTCAGATATTTGTAGACATTAATAAGATCCCTTCTCAGCCTTCTCCAGACTAAAGAACTCCCTGCTCTCTTAGCCATTCATCATATGAGAGGTGTTCAAGTCCCTTAATCACCCTCACAGACTTCCCTTGGACTGTCTCCAGTAGTTCCTGTGTCTTTTGAACTGGGGGAGGCCACAACCAGACAGTGTACTCCAAGTGCAAGCTCAGTTGAGGCAGAGTAGAGCGGAAGAACCTCCCTTGACCTGCTGGACATACTTTTCTTGATGCACCCCAGGATACCACCGGCCATCTTAGCCACAAAGGCACATTGCTGTCTCACGGGTAACTACCTGTCCATGAGGACTCCAAGGCCCTCTTCCACAGAGCTGCTTTCCATGAGGACAACCCCTAACCTGTACTGGTGCATGATGTTACTCTTCCCCTTATCCTCTACACTCTTGTTCATGTCAAACTTCCTTAGGTTCCCCTTTGTCCAGCTCTCCAGTCTGTCCACATGTCGCTGAATGGCAGCACAGCCTTCCGGTGAATCAGCCAATCCTCCTAATTTCATATCATCAGCAAACTTCCTGAGGGATGTAAATGTCGAACAGGATGGGGCCAAGTAATGACCCCTGAGGAACACCACTAGCTACAGGCCTCCAACTGCCTTCAGTGCCACTGATCACAGCACTCTGAGCTCTGTTTTTCACCAGTTCTCAATCAACCTCAGTCCAATCATCTAACACACTTTTCCTGAGCTTACTTATGAGAATGTTATGGGAAGCAGTGTCAAAAGACTTGCTGAACTCAAGGTAGATAACACCCACTGCTCTCCCTTCATTTACCCACTTAGTCATGCCATTGTACAAGGCTATCAGATTAGTCAAATATTATTTCCCCTTAGAAAATCCATGTTGGCTATTCCTGGTAACCTTCTTTTCTTCCATGTGGTTAGAGGTAGCCTCCAGAATGAGCTGTCCCATTGCTTTTTCAGTGATGGAGGTGAGGCTGACTGGTCTGCAGTTACCCAAGTCTTCCTGCTTGCCCTTTTTGAAGGCTGGAGTGGCATTGGCTCTCTTCCAGTCCTCAGGCATCTCTCTCCTTTCTCTGTGATTTTTTTCAAATTCATATCAAAAATAAAAGTATATTCTGTCTTTTATTAGTGCATAAATAAAGACATGCAAAAATTATAGTTTTCTAAAAGGTCAAAAAGACAGCTCACTGCTCCTTAGAATATATTTTGCACAATATTAAAAAATGATGCATAATTCGGGGAAATAATTCAACTGCAATTTTGCAGTGCTATCTTCTTTGATGCCCAAAACAGTACCTGTGAGCCGGTAGTAAATTAAACATTTAACAGTAAAAAATGAAAAAGCCTGTCAATACTTTCTGAACCAGTTATATGAACAAAAGTTGCAGAAACTGGCCCTCTAAAATTGCTGTTTACTCCCACTATTAACTCTTTCACCATTCTCCTTCAGCGCTTGTTTTTGCACAAGCAATTAATTTAAAGCAGGTGTTTTTTCTGGAATATTCTTGCTATATTCTAACTTGAGAGTCCTTATTCTTAAGTAACTTCATGATCAACAATTTTATACACACAGACAAAATAAGGCAGAGAAGAAAACTTAAGATTTTTTCTAAACAAGCCTTTCAATCTACATTCAGCTTTGGGTCTCCCCTATCTGCTGTACAGGACTCCAGCTCTAAAGCCAATGTTTTTTCTCCTGACTGGTTTCAGAACCCTTTTCCGGCCACGAGCGTCTTTCCCTGCTCATCACTTGAGCAGCTCTAGCCTACCACTCCAAGGACCAACATTAGCCTTAGAAGTAGAAAAAAGACAAATGTACACCTACCAGAAAAAAAAAAAATCCAAAAGCAAACACGTCTGTGGTGGTTAGTGGAGTTAAAACCAGCTGGCAGTGTCACAAGTGGTGTGCCTCAGCGATGGTGTTGGGACCATCGCTGTTTAACATCTTTACTGATGATCTCAATAAAGACGCAGAGTGTGTCATTAGTAAGTTTGCAGATGACACCAAGTTAGGTGGGAGTGTTCATCCGCAAGAGTGTAGAGAGACTCTTCAGAAAGACTTGGATAGATTGGAGCAATGGGCCCGTGTTAATGGCAGGAGCTTCAGGAAGGCCAAGTGCCAGGTCCTGCACTTGGGCCACAACAACCCCATGCAACGCTACAGGCTTGGGGAGGTGTGGCTGGAGAGCTATCTGGCAGAGAGGGACCTGGGGGTTCCAATAGACAGGAAGATGAATATGAGCCAGCAGTGTGCCCAGGATGCCATACAATGGCATCCTGGCTTGTATTAGAAGTAGCATGGCCAGCAGAAGTAGGGAGATTATTGTCCCCCTGTATTGGGCACTGGTGAGGCCACATCTTGAGGTGTCCAGTTTTGGGCACCTCAATACAAGAGAGTTGTGGATGGGGCTGGAGCAGGTGCAGAGGAGGGCGACGAAGCTGGTGAAGGGCCTGGAGAATAAATCTTATGAGGAAAGACTGAAAGAGCTGGGGCTCTTTAGTTTGAAGAAGAGGAGGCTGAGGGGAGACCTCATCACTCTCTACAACTACCTGAAAGGATGTTGTGGAGAGGTTGGTGCTGGTATTGTCTCACAAGCAAAGAGGGATAGAACAAGGGGGAAGGGTGGTCAAGCACTGGAATGGACTTTCCCAGGGAGGTGGTTGAGTCGCCATCCCTGGATGTGTTTAAAGATTGTTTGGATGAGGTGTTGATGGATATGGTTTAGGGGGGAACTTGTAAGGCAGGGTAGATGGTTGGAAAACTGCCTGGATGTGTTCCTGTGTGACTTGGTCTAAGTGATCCTACTGTAGCTTGGGGATTGTACTAGATGATCTTTCAAGGTCCCTTCCAATCCCTAATGATTCTGTGATTCTATGACTTGATGATCCCAGAGGTGTTTTCCAACCAGAGTGATTCTGTGATTTCACTATCTCCAGCCAGATGATCACAGTCTCTGGTTTCATTTACTGCTGTTATCAGAGAGCTCCATAAGGTCTTTTGTAAGGACTTTCCCAAGGCTCTAAGTCAATTGCAATTACATACCGTGGAAGTTAGAGAATTGGATCCCAGCTCTGTTACCATCCAACTAAAGCCACCTGGCTGAGAAGGTTGCAAACCCACAGGGCCACCTTCCTCAGTAGAGTGAATCCGGACTTTGGTGATCCATGTGGTGAGACTGTCTCCTAAAAGACCCTGCTGCCTCCCCACTCCCAACACCTTACCTCTGAAGCCTAAGGAAACATTTTTGTAACAAAGGCAAATATTATTGCTTTGTTTTTAAAGCGGCCTAAAGAGCTACACTAACAAAGCAACGCAATGGATCTCCCTTTGTGAGCCCCAGCTGACCAGCGGGGTTCACGGCTCACAGCTGGCCAAATGATCTAGATAATTAAAGAAGAAAAAAAACCACCTTCTTTGTTGCTCAGGGATTTCAGGCTGTTTCATCAAGAACATTATGTCCTTGATCTCTCTCTTCTCTGTCTTGGGTTTGTGTTGGTTTTTTTTTGGAACTACCACATTTAAAGACCACTGTGACTCTATGTCTATCAGCCATCATGGACCATACCTACAAAAAAGAAATGTCAGGATAGGAGACTAAGGAATGCACAGTAGAGTCCCCTTCACTCAGAAAGTGCCATGTTCCATATAAGGCGTATGTTTATGGGTAGTACCAAATGCCCACTGGGGGACAGAGGAGTAGCAAAGTAGCAAGTGTGCTCTGCATTCAAATAGCTCTGCCCCCTTCCCCTGATTAAACGTACGTACATGCATCTGCAGCACATGCTGTACTGGGCTTCACAAACTGCCTTTGGGGACCTGGTCATGCCTCAGATCCACCACAGACCCTCACTGAACTTGGTGGTGCATCTGTGGAAAGAGCAGTATTTGCTGAACGAGCTACTTGTCAGGCAGTAGCACTGAAAAAGGCAGTGGTACAAATTAATTTATCTGTGCAGTCTGCTTTGACTGTCACTTTGCATAATGGCCAGCCCCCCCATGCAACCTTCAAGCCAGGCCCAGGCTGACTGAATCTGGGGAGGACACAAACTTCGGGCACAAAAAAGGATTTATTTGGTGATTTAGCAAAGCCCTCTTTGCACATTTTGAGTGCAGAACCAACAATCAACAACACACGTTCTTGGAGGCAAACAAGAAAAAAACCTACATGTGCTAAAAATGAAAGAGAGAATTCAATTATGGAGTAACAAGGGGAAAAAAAAATACTGATTTATGAATTTTAGCATGAAAAGCAGCTTGTAGCACAATGACTTTGCCAGGACAACATGCCCTGTAGCATATCTTCAGAGTTAAGTAGCGCAGGATTGTCAAGGAATACAGCACTAGTAACAATACTGTGGCACAGACGCTGTTCAGTCAGCAGCCACCCCTCTGCGACACTGCACTCTTGAGGAATGCTTAGGTGCCCAACTGAAATGTTGTACTTTGCTAACGCAAAAGACAACCTAAAGCATATTATCCCCCCAACACACATCCTACTGACCTTAAATTCAGTGCCTTTCGTGATTAACCTTGCAGCCATTGCAAGATTTACCATAATCCCACTTCGCTATTTTCAAAGTGTACAAACTCTGTGTGCTGGCACTGTTCCTGCAGCTGACTGCACAATTTCTTCCAGTTTTCAGAAGGCAAACAATATGGTTTCAAACACACACAGATTCTATCTCTGCCACTTGACCTCCCTAATTTAGAGTGCGAGCCCCCAGTGTGGCAGTGATGCTATCTTTGTTGAGCTGTTGCTCTATGATAGCTAATACATGCATACATTACTGCTGACATTTAAAAACATTCCTAACAGTTTGTGTGAGTACATGGTAAACAGATGCTATGGGATTTTTTTACCCATTATCAGTCATCTCTGAAGACTGCAGTAAAGTGACAGGTTGTTTGAGACTTTTTGGTCTAAGAGTAAGAGATTTATTTGTAATAGAATATTGATATTATGGTATGAAATGCCATTTAGTTGTTGGGTTTTTTTCTCCTAGTGATGCAGTTTAGGTTTTTTTAAGCTTTTGCAACCCTCTGTTCTTTCTACTACTCCATTTTTTCTGAAAAAAGTTAGAGACTTTTATGAACTCTCTGATTAAAGTATCTCCATCTGAATGCAGATTAAAAGTTCCAACACCTGAGAGCACTAAACCAATGAATATTTATACAGAAAAACAGCAGATGAATGCACTTTACATCTTCAATGCAAGTCTAGTCATGGGGTTTATCTTATTTTAGGGCTTACTTTTTATTAAAATGAACTCTTGCATATTTACACTACAGAAATAAATGTTATTTGCAAGCACAATACAGTAAGAATCTTACAAATGGATAGCCTTGGTGAAAAGTACATTTACTCCTCAAACTGATTTACTTTTTCATCAAGTATACATTTAAGGGGTTTTCATTGTATGCTGCTGGCAGCTTGGCGCAGAGTGGATGCGTTCATTTTAACTGGCTCTGATTTCACACCCGTGTAAGCCAAGAAGTGCCTGTGGTGGCACACTTAGCACACTGGTGTAAGTCACAGGAAAATCGACAGTGCTCTTTTAGCAAGAAGGACCATCATGTATGGCTTCCCACATTATACACACTATCCTGCACAGTATCCTTCAACTTCAGTATTTGTATTATCCTGCAGTTACTCAGGATAGTCACCGTCTGTCCTGCCAGAACACAAGCAAAATGAGCAAAAATCAGCTCCTGAAGCAATTCATCTCAGGAACAGCACAAGACTGCCATGTCACCCCAAACCCTGTGACCCCCCTCAGCACTGATGCCAAACCTGCCTCACTCAACTTCTGCAGTAAAAGTCAACATTGACTTTTGATCCAAGTCCCACAGCAAACTAATGATGTCCACAGAAAGAGCACAGTAGTGCAAATTAAGGTAAATTATGACTTCTGTTCTGCACAGTGAGGATCTCCAGGTCCCTCTGTGTCCTTATGGGGGCAAAAATCCCACTCTCTTACTCAGTTTTGCCTCTTTTGAATGGGAAGAAATAGATTGTTTCAGGGATCTGCAGCGTTACTTGATGCAGCCCAAGTTCCTTTTAGCCAGAAAACCTCTCCAGATCTTGTGCTCTGTAAAAAGATTTGTTGCATTGTCTCCAAACCTATGCTGTTCTATTTTGATTTTAAATGTAACCTTAGAAATAAATGTTTACAAATCAGCTCATTGTGTCTCTGTTTTGAAGCTTCAAGCTTCACTTTGATTGCTGCCTTTTTGACTTTTTGCATAGGAAATATGTTTGCATGTTCATGGCACTATCGAAACAGCAATTAGATCACCATATTCCAGCTGTTACAAGGTTTTGGAATGCACTTTCCCATAAATATTTTGAAGAAAACAGAAGTGTTTTAGTGTGTCAAGCAGATACCTTGAAATTTTTCAGTTCAGCTTTTTTTTTCTTTGTTTTATGGTTTTTTGTACATTACCCTACATCTTTCTCTTCCATTGTTGCACTTGGTTTAATGCCATCTAAATAAAACAGGTCAGGTTTTCAAAAGCAGAGAGTGGCTTGAGAAGCTCTGATTTTGGGGACCTGGGGAGTTGAGCTGAGCCAATCTTCAGAAAGTTGAACTTATTGTCTTAGGCTACCAAGCACCACAACTGCAACGGCTTTTACAACACTTGTTATTATTTCTCTGATCTTTAAACTGGAACAGTTTTACCATGCCCAAGACCTATCTATCTACCTAGCCTCGTTCCTTCCTTCTTTCCTCCCTTCCTGGACAATTTTTCCACTTCAAACAAGGAAAAAGATTTTTTTTTCTTCACTTGCCTGCTAACATTAAATGCCCAGCTACCCTGACACTAAAGTGATCTCCAGCTGTGCGACGGAACAAGTGCATTACATGCAAAGGTAAACTCAGGCACGAGGGGGAAAGGGAGGAGCATCTGAACCTCACTAGCTGAACAGATCAGACACAGCCTCACTTGTGAAAACCCTTAGTCTTCTCCTCTGAAGTCAGTCAACTCCAGCGTAGGGCAACGAGGATGATGAAGGAGGTGGAGCACCTCCCTTCTGAGGAGAGGCTGAGGGAGCTGGGTCTCTTGAGCTTGGAGGAGAGGAGACTGAGGGGTGACCTCAATGTCTATAAATATTTCAAGGGTGGGTATCAGGAGGATAGAGCCAGGCTCTTTTCAATGTCATCTAGTGATAAAACGAGGGGCAGTGGTTGTAAGCTGGAACACAGGAGGTTCCACATCAACCTGAGAAGGAACTTCTTCCCCGTGAGGGTGACGGAGCACTGGAACAGGCTGCCCAGGGAGGTTGTGGAGTCTCCTTCACTGGAGATGTTCAAGACCCACCTGGACGTGTTCCTGTGTGACTTGTTTTAGGTGATCCTGCTGTTGCAGGCAGATTGGACTAGATGATCTTTCGAGGTCCCTTCCAATCCGTAGTGATTCTATGAGTGCCAAACTCATGCCAGTCAATAACCAGGCTTATGATATACAACAGGCGGCAGAAGTTGCCTTGAGTGAAGAGAAGGAAGATCTGCAGATTTTTATGTTATCAGATAACAATTAATGACTTGCTTGCTTGCTTGATGGTTACCCTGCCCTGGTGTACATGAGCAGTAACAAGTAACTCTGCTTTGCATTTATTTGTTTTGCTGATTTCTGATAATGCATTGCATGTTTTGCTTCCTCACTTCCGTACACAAGAATTGTTAAGATTTTTCCTACTCGTTGCTTCGTGTAATAAAGTCTCCCATTATAAGACCCAACTCAGTCGGAAGCCAATAAACTGCAATCACGCTAGCTGATTTACCTTCCATGTTTTTCATGATCACTCTGCATTTGGCATATGCTAAGGAAATCAATATATTGGGTGTTCTGTATCATTATCAGGGTGTAACTGGATTCTTTGTCCGTATGGTAAAGCTTCAGAGAACTACTGAGCGGAACAAAATTATTTTCTTAGGGATCAGGGAGCTAGAGTGGGAAACAGTCCTTTCCCACTGATTATACTATTTCAGAGCTGGTTGTCAACAATTTGTTTGGTGATGGCGTGGACTGGGTTAGGGATCAGCTATGCAAATTGAACATTAACAAGTCCATGGGCCCTGATGAGATGCACCCAAGGGTGCTGAGAGAACTGGCTGATATTATTGCCCTACCGCTATCTATCATCTTTGCCAAATCGTGGCAGACAGGAGAGGTGCCTGAGGACTGGAGGAGAGCCAATGTCACTCCAGTCTTCAAGAAGGGCAAGAAAGTAGTTCCGGGAAACTATAGACCAGTCAGCCTCACCTCCATCCCTGGAAAAATGATGGAGCGGCTCCTGCTGGAGGGCATCTCAAGGCACTTG
>VXBP01008071.1:43710-189310 GCA_013400115.1 Rhinopomastus cyanomelas
GAGGAGAGGCTGAGGGAGCTGGGTCTCTTGAGCTTGGAGAAGAGGAGCCCGAGGGGTGACCTCATTAATGTCTACAAATATTTGAGGGGTGGGTGTCAGGAGGATGGAACTGGGCTGTTCTCGGTGTCATGTAGTGATAGGACAAGGGGCAATGGTTGCAAGCTGGAACACAGGAGGTTCCACATCAACCTGAGAAGGAACTTCTTCCCGGCGAGGGTGACGGAGCACTGGAACAGGCTGCCCAGGGGGGTTGTGGAGTCTCCCTCACTGGAGATGTTCAAGACCCGCCTGGACGGGTTCCTGTGTGACTTGGTTTAGGTGATCCTGCTGTTGCAGGCGGATTGGACTAGATGATCTTTCGAGGTCCCTTCCAGTCCGTAATGATTCTATGACTCTATGAAACCAGTTGGACTGATAGGTGTGAATGATGAGCTTCTATTTCAACAAGCCAGTTACAAGCAAATACAAAACTTAACTATGTGAATGTTTCCAAAGCGTTAACAATAAAGGAGGTGAATCACACAGGCCTCACAGCTGTCATAACAAATTAGACGATCCCAAAATCACGGAGATCATTTGATAGCCAATTACCTGAAATAATGAAAAAGGGATAGGAAGTGAAGTCGCACAGGGGAACAAAACAAAGAGCATTTCTAATATCTCTGACACTCCTCTCTTACTGAGCTCTCCATCTGTTTCTGTTCCACATTAAGTTCAAGCAATTCATCTTCAAAATGATGTGCAGCTTTGACCCTGCCTGCACGTTGACGTCCAGGTTGCTGGTACGTATTTCTGCTGCTTTGCCTCACCCACATTCTCCACTAATGTCCCTTTGCATGTCCCCAATGCACCTTCTTCCCCTCCTTCACAAGCAGCACTCCCTCCCTCCTCATGTGTCACAGTCCTCCTGAAAGCCCTTCAACAAACCACAAAGCTCTACTAGAACACCCCAGAAAAAGACAACAATCCAGAAAAAAAACTCTGAGCCACCTTGAGACCAAATCTTTACCTAATTAGCTAACACCTTGATGGTTTATACAGCATGATTTCCTCCAGCAGGGCTTTGAGCTCATTGCCTGCCAAGATTAGGTCCTTTAAGTGAAACTCACAATGAACTAGGGGATGGGAGAAGAGGGTTTTAAGCTTTGGAAGGTTGGAAGAATTCAGATATCTCATGATTAATTAATCAGTGCACTGTCTCCAGAAACAACAGACAAAAAGCAAATGTTCCAGACACATCTGAAGTACTTCAAAGAAGAAATGAATGACTCACTTCAGTACTTTCCTCAAATGACTGTTGTCCAGAATGAAAAAATCCAATGGAAGACTGCTACAAGAAGGCATTTGCTAATAATGCTTCCTACTCATTCAGAGAAAAATTTGGCCATTAGTAGTAGAGTTTTAATGAGATACAAGGAACTGAAGTCATCCAAATGCAGAAGCTGGAACCTGGCATGGATTCCAGTTTGGTGGTTTACTGCAGGTTGTAAGCATCTACAAGACAGCTGTATTTCTGCACTCATGATTAGAAACCCTATTAAAGAAAAGTTGTTTAGGATGAACACTTCATACTCATAGCCATAGGTGTCTTCTTCAGCTAAATTAAAAACCATAGTCTCGTCAAGTCAAAAATCATCGAAATTTTAGTTACACCACAGTAAGCGACAGCATCTTTTCCACAGATTCAGCACTGTTTGATGATAATCTGAAACAGATCATTGCATAATTAATTGAGCTCTCAATAACAGCACTAGCAGACTTTGGCAAAGACTTTAACTATGGCTACTAAGAAGCTGTACAGCAGCTCTTCTAAATGGAGTGGACCATATATTCTCTGGTGCCCTGAGGCTTTTTCTGTTGTACTTGTAGCATAAAGACATCAGACCTCAACCTTGGGGATATTTCCTGCATAACAAGATCTCTTAGGCAATGAATAGCTGCAACTACCTCTGCTCCCCAGCACACTAAGCACATAAAGGTAAGGATGATGCTCTGCTCTGTGCATTTCCTGCCAACAGCTCCTAAGGTCAGGGTTCAAGCTAAATTCAGATCAGTCTCTGGGAAAGTGCAGGAACTACTGACATCACAAGAAAATCAGAAATGACCTGTGGTACACTTGTTGTTGCTCTCTTTGCACACAAAGGGATGGATAAACTAAGCAGTGAAACTACAGTCACAACTGTGCCTTCCCGTGTCAAAACACTTGTCGGGACAGATTCTGTCGGGACGTACAACTTTTATCCTACACACACTTGAACAAAGTAGAACCATCAAAAATGGTTCAACAGAGGATGGAAATGACCCCAGTGATGTTACTGCTCTCAACAGAACAGAGATAAACAGGACAAGTACCTCCATACTCTTACTGTAAGATCTAGTGGTTTTATTTTTCAAGGAAGTGTGGCTAAGTCAAACAACAGATATAAAAGTTTATGTACTCCCTAGAAACTTACCTGCATTTAAATCTATTTCTTCATGTTTCACAGAAAATCTGGTGCTACAGTATTAGTGCTCAGCTGTAATTCATTGGTTCCTAGCTGAATGAATGAACGGTTTTCAAGAAACACCTTGGAAATGCTGATGCCTAGCGACTATTGGTACAAACCAGTTTTACAGATCATAGAAAATCAGTTACTCATAGAAAGCATGACAGATACAAAATACTCTTACTTTAGATGGGAAAAAAATTGTGCATTATGATTCATAAATCAATAAATAGCCAACAAATCAGCAACACAAACAAGATGAGAGAACTGTATTTCATCTTCAGTAAGAGAGTTGGAAATATAATGGGCAAGGTATAAAATAGTTACCATGCTAATTTTTTACTCATCTAATAATACTAGTCCTTTGTATTTCAAAACTTTTTTTCTCTTTTGTATCTGCAGAGCTTCTAAACCCACGATGCAAGCTGTGAAATATGTTAAGCTGCCTTGTTTGTTTTAATAAAACAGACAAATGACAATATAATGCTTTAAAAATCAATATGGTCTTTTGCTTTTAAAATAACTTCGGCAATTTTTTCAAAACCACATCATCAGCAAAAATGAGCTGGATTCAGGTGACAGAAAGCAAAAGTAGAGGTGGAGTAAAGACTCCAGCCATTCCACAGAAAAAGGAAAAACCTCCCACTTGCAAAGCAAGAGGATGGATCTTCACACGTGATAAACTTGGGCAATTGCACAGCCCTTATTTTTTCAGTATCAGAAAACATTTTATAGGAAGGAGAAACCCTTTTTTGCTGTCTATATGCACTGGTACAGGGTGAGTGACTGCAGAGAAATCATATAGAATATCTTTGTCCTTAATATTGATATACTACAACTCTGAGCTCTGATTGCCTTTGACATTGCCAGACTTTCAAATACTGTACAACCCCTGGCTTTCCTATTCTTTATGGAAGGAACACGGAAGTGTTACGTTTGCCCACACAATGCCCCTAGAAACCTGCAGTGAACCTCAGTTTTCCTTTCTGTTTTCTTTGCTGGCATTGGATATACAGGACTAGAGATGCAGGGTAAACAAACTGGACCAGTAAGGTCCCTTGAACAGCCTGGATCACATCATTTTGCTGTAATCACCAGTACCTCTCTCCCATCTTGATGTTTATATATTTCGTGTATACATACAAAAGTGCTGTTTAAGACCTCAGACCCACTCAGGAACACTGACCAAATGGACAAGTACACGTGCACTGTCTTTGGAGAACCTTTTGTGTGCAGGCTATGAGAAATGTCAAGAAGAGCGGTCTGGGTGTGAAATGTCAGTTCTCATGCTTACACACACCCCTACCCCCACCCAAACAAAGCACACACAGATTTTTATGCACAGAGGGCTTAAGTAGTACTTCTCCTAGCATTAGGGTTTGGGTATTTTTTCAAATCTTACAATTTAAACTTCATTTAGGGCTGCTGCATGTGTCCTGGCTTCCCCAGGCAAGACCTCAGGCAAATTTATTTGCAGGCGAAGAAACTGTAATTTGTCCAGATGCCTCAGATGTACAAAGCCACAGACATAGATGTCAGGAAGTCCTGTGTAGATGGTTTCAGAACACATGTATGCCACTTGTGTAGCCCCTGTGCTCATATCTATATCCAAGATAAACAAAACTAGGGTGAACCCAGCTCCCTCTCCTTATCTCATGGAATACAAATACATGAAAGGAAAGCCTATTTATACCTGAATCTACAACAGTAAAACACAGAAGCTTTGTTGTGTGGTATCCACATAAAAATACAAGCTTGAGAGGAAGATACAGAAGTTCATGCTTAATCCGCTGATCAGAAGGGCCGGTATGGGAATCCAGAGCAGGAAAGTACAGTACAGCACAGCACATTTATAGTTATGTGCTGTAATACTACTTAGCATTGCTTTACTGCATGTGGGAATCCCAGCTTCTTCCTGTGCAGCGTTTAAATCACCCTACTGTACAGCTGAACACTTATAAACCTTGCAAACCTAGTGAGCAAAGGTCATTCAGTACTGGGATGGAGATGAACCAACCACTACAGTGGCAGAAATTACAACAGAATTTCTATCTTTAGTACTTGCTTTAAAATTACATACAGACTACAGTCCTGTAATCTGCACAGCATCCTGAAAATAGTGAAAAATCACTTTAAAAATTGTAGCAATATAAAATGATTGATGTGCTTATCAAAAGGAGTGAATCAAGATCCTACATTTGCTTTCTGCTTACCCATATATTCTACCAGACACTAGTTAGGAGGCAGCATATGTTTTGAGAAAGAGTGATTTTCTCTCTGCATGTTAGCTTGCGTGTATTACGGTTTGTACTTTTCTTTAAAAAGAAACGGGAGACCGCTGAGATATTATTGTACTCCACATTACCCAATTACCCTTTTTTAACCAGACACATTTGTCATTCTGTTGGAAAAATGAGTGTTTGATTGTTATCATATTCTCTCAGACTTCAGCCACTATTACTTCTTAAAAATGCAGGGAGAATGAAGAGCCCTTGTATTATTTACTTGCTGTGTCTCTACGTGTCTACACTTGTGCTCTGCCTCTTGCTAACGGAGTAAGATCAGTGGCCATAAGGGTCAAACTCCAGTCTGATAAATGTGGTATTTCCCAAGTATCTCACATGGTTGGCTACTGGGCACGTCTGTAGAGGCACAGCAGCTGCGAACTCTGATTTGTGAGCTGCAGACAGAGAAGAAAACTCCTGCTGAGACTCCCAGAGTATATCCAACATTCAGGTTCCTCCATGCATTCATCCTACAAGGTTAGGGCCTTGGTTGCAGTACTCGCTCATGTGGGAGAAGCCTAATGCTGGCTCAATGCAATGTGAAGAGCATCACTTCACCAGCAGCAGTGAAAACAAGCAGTCTGTCCAAGCTTGGCAGTGGTTGCCTAGTACCACACCCTTCCTCCTAAGGCGGCATTGCAGGAGGATGAGCAGGGGGCTGCTCATGGGATAAAGCGTTTCTCCGTGATAGTTACTGAATTGCTCTGTTCATTAGCATGTACAGATCAACAGATAAACTGAAATGAAAGTTTATCTATTCCTATATTTGATGCATTGGACTAGGCTTTTCATTATACATTTACATCAGAGGAAAGAAAAACACCAGAGGCTATGTGGAAAGATTTAAAATATACTAGACAGCACATGAAATAGGTCTACTGCAGGAGTGGTAGAATGCAGAAAAAAAATATTCATTGACACTTACAGGAGAAAGACAGATCCACCACGTCTGCATACAGTGCTCAACACAGGAGTTTGGGCCACAGGGCTCAACCAGAACTAGCTTGTCCATGAGAGGCCCCTCAATTCTTCAAGCCTTATTCAAGAAGATCAAAATAATAGTCCAGAGAGCCATATATCATGTAAAATAGCTTAATCATTTTTTAGGTAAAGCCAGAAATGTTTGGGATCTACAATGTCTGCCTCCAGCCAGCTGAGAGCTGTAAAACAGATTAAAATCTTCCTTTGGGTGATCCCCCAGCTGCTGACACCCTACACAATCAGAGGTGAAGGGTCTCTAATTCACTTGTTTTCATTTCTTCCAAATACTGCTCCAGCCATATGGAACACATGGTTCCTCTTCATACCTCAGAGCAGACAGCATGTCTGCCTCTACCCAGGTACCACTGTGCACTCCCTGCATCTCTGCCTTCCAACAAGAGCAGCCCAACCAACAACCGCTGATCCCTACCGGGAGGAACTGAGATATTCCGCAGAAGTCCTGAGTGGCACTGGCATGTGCCATGTGCACTGGAGAGCTGGTTATTTCCCTCTCTTTTGTGACTTCACCTGGAGCACATCATGACTTCCTTACACTTAGCAAGGAACTATCCCTACCCCTTGTCACTCCCTACAGTCTTTCAGTTCTCGTCCAGTTAGAGACTAATCACTCCTTGCCCTGTTATAAGCACACAGACACCTCCCCACCCAGAGCTACGCCATCTTCCTTTGTGGTTAAATCCCATGAGTTGCCTGCAAGGAAGGGTCACAAAACCATGGCCTTCCTCAACCTGTGAGCTCTTGACTGAATAGCTTTGCAGGGGGCACTGCTAATGACCATCACCTGTTTTATTGAGATTGACCTTGAATCAGCTCAGCAGGAAAGACTCATGAAAAACAGTATCCATCGCTCCTGAAAACTGCCTGCTGCATTACTAGAGTTGCAGTAAGTTCAACTGCAGACCACATGCCTTTTCTGACTGAACAAACGGCACAAGTCAATTATCTATAAATTCAGAACATATATTAAAGCATAGAAACATATTTTAAGTGGGTATTACATCCTGCCTCTCTTTTTCACCTTAACTGCTGGAGATTAAGCCTGCCACTTCGCTATTTCAGTCTTGTGCCATATAACAAGACATGAAGAGAGTTCATTACCCTTTGTCACCCCCAAGCCACCTGGATGAGAAAGGAGGAAACAACCTGTGCTAGAGTGGGGACTTTGAGGGAAGGGATGGAGGCAGGGGGAGGGCATTAGCAGGAAGCAGCATTTTAATTGCACTTCCTGAAAAATGCCGCTGTCAAGAAAATGACTGACGGAAGAAAGCAAGACAGTCTGAAAGCATCCACCATGCTGCAACCCACTCGGGGAGCTGAAGAAATAAGAGGCATTTTTGTACTCTGAGTGGCCTAAACAAATAAATTACAGTCTTGATAACCTTTTATTTCAGTACTGTGCCATTTGTGCTACTCCAGTTGGATTGTGTCGTTCCCAGGATAAATCCTCAATTGCAAGGGCTTTAAAATTGAGCTATAAAAATTTCCTCTGGGCAGAAATCTGGCAAAATGCAACACAATGAAAAAAAGCACAGGGAATAGGTCCAAAAATAGAAGTGAGTAAAAGATGTTTGGAAACTTTGGGTGGACAACAATTCATCAAATTTTTCTCCCTTGTTCTCTGGTAGGCAAAAAAAGAGTGTGGGGCCAGGCTGGAGGAACTCAATAGCTCGCCTGCAGTTTCTAAGAGACAAACTTCACTGCCAAGGTTTAGGAAAATGGGACAGTGGCCAAACTGTCACTATGAGCAAAGGAGGTCTAAAAGACAGAAAGATGAGGCAGTCTGGAAGTTGTGACATGCTGCTCAGCCATAGCTGATTCCCCTGTTAAAAGGCCATCTCAGAAGTTCAGTTACCCACCTAAGCTCAAGTTCAGCCTGCCTATTCCTGCTCCTGTTATTCCCTACTAGCTGCCTCCTTGTTGAACCTTAATGTGGTTCTCTCTATCCCTGCTGAGATACCTTCAGAGACACCCCGCTTGGAAGTATAAGGCATCATGCTTTATTACCTGATAAAAGCTTAGCTTCTCTCCACAGCTTAGTTTTTATGTGCAAATTAAAATAACTTTCATTTAAGTTGGCTGCTACCAGAACAACATAGACATGGCCAGGAGAGCAGACTCACAACTAGTGGGAAGTTAAACACACTGGCACCAGCACTGCCTGTATGACAAGGCAACAAGGAACAGGCCAAGTCCAGTGCGATAGCCTTCTAGACATGGTGTCATGATGTTGAGCCCAGACTGATTTTCACAACAGCTCCTTAGCGTGGCCATACCTTGATAGTAATGCAATTCCAGCATGACAAGGAGAGCCACAGCAGAAGGAGGTGGCCCGACAGAGGGTGACGGAGCACTGGAACAGGCTGCCCAGGGTCGTTGTGGAGTCTCCTTCTCTAGAGATGTTTAAAACCCACCTGGATGTGTTCCTGTGTGACTTGGTCTAGGTGATCCTGCTGTGGCAGGGGGACTGGACTGGATCTTTTGAGGTCCCTTCCAATCCCTAATGGTTCTACGATGATTCTATGACAGTGTACATCTCCTTCTGTGCAGCTTTTTAGCTTGTTTTTGGGTATTGCATGAACAAAAAGAAAAGAAGTGCAGCTACAGCCATTGTTTAAAAAAAATAAACCCTTTTAACATCAAACCTTCCACTGCAAGCTCAAGGTAATGCTTTCTATACAGAACAAAATGACATTCAAGTCTAAAACATGTTTCAGTCCTAATAACATACGGTGCCATTATTAGAACATGCAAAGAATAGGAAACAAACAAACTTATTTTCTTATCTTCCAAGAAGTCGTCTAATAATACGTTTCATACATGTGAGGAGCAAGACTTTTAGGCAGTGGCCACCAGAGTTAATGACATCAGGTAGTGATGAAAAATCTCAGCATGCCCCAAAGTTATGCAAAATAAAGAACAACTGATTTGAATTGCATCCAGCTCTGCAACTCTCTATCTTCAGGCCAATCCACAAGTACATTTGTTTGAATGTTTTTCATTAAATGCCATTGTGCCATACTAGATAAGAGATTCTATTTGGGCCAGCAGCCACTTCCAATTTTCGCCCCAAAATAAAAGATAGTTTATCAATTCCAATCAGTCTTATCCAGAATTAGTTGTCAAGTTTCAATGGCTGGCACGGATCTGACAACATAAATTCTGTATCAGTGTCAAATGACTAAAACAACCTTGCAGAAGAGGCCTGAATGTATAGTCCTGCCGGGATTGACCAACTACATTTAAAATATCAGCACTTCTGTGTTATAACAGCTTCTATTAAGAACAGTTACCTGATATTAGACATATTCAGGCTAAGCATCAGTTAAAAAATTGCTTATCTGTTTGAAAACTTGGAAAGCAGGTATGGGTTCTCACACAGGCAAAGAGTAATACTAATGAAATAATTGCTGTGGTGTCCTGGGACAACATCACTTTGCCTAAAAGATGCTGCTGGTTTTGTCTTCTTTAAGATAAGACCACACATACACATGTGTGTTCCTGTCATGCATTTATTAACAATCATCTTCCATTTTTAAAATAGCATCATTTAGAGGCCCTATGGAAAGCCAGATGCCCATTATACTGGGCATTACACAAACAAAATGTAATAAAATAATCATCCCACGCAGTTTGCAGTGCAAGCAGCCATGAAAGGTATTCTGCATCATCCTCTTTATGGGAAACTGAGGCATCACTACATTCAGGGCATTGTCCAAGGTTACAAAAGCAGCCACTCATATCTCCTGAATCCAGGGCCATAAAGCTGCACTGGTAGTAAATGCTGACATCCAAGAGAACTCATTAAACTCATTAAGGACTCATAAATGAGCTGAAATAAGTGCCAACCAGTTTAAATGTTAAATAGGTCATTGCTAACTCTGATCAAAATGCTTTATTCTTTATTGTATCTGAGAGTGACTTAAATTAGAAATACAGACATATTCGTGGGAGCAAGAACACAGGGTTCCCTAGCCAGCTGCTCTAACTGCTTCCTATCTTTATGCCCCACTGGCTGTCTGCCCAGCTCTGGCAAAGTTTTGGGCAGTGCTTCTGCTCAGTGGGGTTAAGAAGGGTATGGGAGATCTTCTGCTCTCTCCAATCTACTCGCCACCTGCTCCCTAAGGTCAAGCTGCTTCCATCACTGCAGCCATACTCCTCAGGGAAACCCCACATGAAAATAAGGCAACCCAAACACTCGAACTTCTCACCATACTCAAACCTTCTGATGACTCAGCTATACTGCAGAAGCTGAGATGTTTTTTCCAGCTGTGCTCTAAAGGAAAAAACCTCAGTCCAGGTCAATTTATGCAAGAAATGTTGCCTCAAGGAGCTTGAGTGGATCAAGATCCTTCCCTGCAGCTATCAGTAAATAGTCTGAAAGGCAAAACTGACGAATTAGTTCTTTTCCTCTGCAATTCTCATTGCAGTAATTAGCTGACTATGCAGATGAGTTCATTCTCAAGAGGCTGGCAGGTTTTGGTTCCCATTGTCAAGAAACCAGCCCTCTGCATGCAACACCAAGGAAGCCTGCATGCTCATAGACACCTCTGGGTTCAAGTCCAGAGGACTAGGGCTGCCTTCCTATCCATCATCAGCTTCAGCACAGTCAACGGGAGTTCAGAGCATTAAGGACCTGACACCTCCATCATACACCAGGGGTCTCTAGAAATCCTTCAGGCCAGCTAACTCAGAACAAAATTCTTTCTGAGCCAGCCAGGTCAGGCTATCCAAAAATAGCAGTCAACCACTAGCCTCAGTTGCACTGTCGCCTGTGTCAGTAGCTTAGTTTCTGGCTGTCTGGTCATATCTCCCGTTGCTCACTTCATCATGCGTATTTCTCATTCATTAATATAACAACAACAAGCTCCCAGTAATAGGATCTTGCCACTAGAAGATGATTTCTTGCTTTCAAAAACAAACATCTCAGTTTCACCTTCACATTGTTTTTATAATACAGTAGAAGATCTTCATCCTGTCAGGTTTTATTTTCATCCCACTGACATTATTTCTTAATTAAAAAAAAAAGATAAATAGACAGATTCTACCAGGTGCTATTGCTGATATGAAGCACAGTTCCTCGAGAAAATAAAGTGTCTAGTCAAAGAAAGGAGCTTGCCTGGCAGTCATTTCATGTAGCCAGCCATGAGCAGTGGTAGGTGGCCTTAACTGGCTCTCCTGTTCATTTGTTCTGCAGTTTTGCCATGCCTTCCAGCTGTCATTTCTTTTTCTGTATTGTTGTATTTATTTTTTAATGATTCTCCACTAAGGAATTTCAGCTAAGAGAACAGAGAACCAGTGGCAGCAAAGCATCGTCTCCCTCCTCCCCATGCGTGGGGTAAGTGAGGATTTTGCATTTCATACATCATTTACAGCTTGCAGATGAGAGGCTGTCACCAACCCTGCCCTGGCTCAGGCAGCATCCCACCACCAGAAACTCTAGTTGGGAGCCAGGATTCAGAATTTCACTGAGAAAAATCCCCGTATTTTGCAAAGAAACACCACTTCTAGAAAGTCTTGGTCACTGCAGAAATGTTTCATTCACTTACTCCTTTTCAAACCAAATAGCTCAGAATATGCCAAAATATTCCATGCGTCAAAGGAGATGCAAAGTACTTTGTTCTTCCTGCAATAACTTTTTTGTCTTCACTCTAGGGACCAAAATAAGGACAGAAGAGCACAGTGATTCTTTGAGGAAGCCTGAAGAAACATTAGAAGAGAGCTGCTCACCTGAAGAGACACAGGTCAGTAATAAAACCAGCTAAAGAAAAACAAATGACAGAAGCAAAAAACTTCTATATTTACAGAATTGTCTCTAAAGGAGAGACATTAATGAACAGTCAAAGAATATGAACAAGAATAGGATGAAATTCTTTTTCTTACTTGAATAAAAGAAAGAGGTTCTCTGGTTGTACATGGGTTTAGATTCTTAGGTGCTGAAGAAATGAGGCACCAGAACAGCTGAATGAACCTCCTCCTTTGAGTTGGATGAGCTGCTTCACTAGGGAACCGGATCGACGATGTATTCCAGGAAGAAAAAATATGTCAAATAGAGCGGGTTTAGGAAAGAGAATCTGCTCAGGGACAAGAAGATAAGGAAAGAAAAAAGCCTGCCCAAGAAACCACAAAATTACGTTGTGCTGATGATTATTTTGCTTTAATTCAGGCCACAGAAACGTGTGACCCTCTATATAATTGTAAAGCCTTGAAAAGATCAGTCCTGCAAGGCAAATCTACTAAATAATGCAGAGTTCCCAATAGAAAAGAAACCTCCTTCCATCTACAGAGGGATTTTTCAAGTGCCACATCAGAGATCTGAACTTTTAATTTTATCTTGCATTTAAACTTAACAATAGGTCTACTGTTTTCTTCCAGTAAGTTGAGCAAAAAGCCATTCAAACTGAACACAGAATAAAACGATTAGAAGCAACTCTATTTTCAAACTGCATATCCTTAACTCTAGCATCTTACTGTGTAGGCAGGATCCTACTCTTGGATGCTGGGTCACACAGCATCTTAGAAAGAACAGGACTGCTTAGGTTTGTAAGCTAAAATCAAGGTGATCAGTGTCCCTGTGGTAAACACATTGCTGATTAAACATGTGGAGTGGGCTAACTACGCTTCTTTCAGTACAACATGGCAGACACAGCCCATCCTGGTGGAAACAAGCAACGCCATCTTTCAGTGACACCACCACTCGAGGCATGAGGGCAAGGCCAGCTAATGCTAACCAGCATTTCTACGATGCAGAGAGACTCGATGCAAGCACACCCATGGGGTGCAGCAAGACTGGAGGTCATGGCAGCTTGGTGGTATCCACCACTATGTCCTACCAGGCAATGTCCAAGCATACCAGAACAGCAACTCCAGCAGCTGGGAGCAGCACAGACCGTGCCTGGACAAGCAATCCACCACCACACAATGCTTTCTCATTTCCTCTTTTTCCTCTAAAGTGTGTCCCCAGCTTCTGCGCAGAGAGGAAGGTGCCCATCACTCTGGCCACTGAGCCTAGTGATCACAGCGGATGCTGCACTGGAATGGCCACTGGGATTTGAGTGAGCCCCACAGGACTGTGAGTTACATCAGGGTACTTTTGAGTCTCAGGATCCAGGGGGCCCAAGAGATGATTCAGTGCTGCCTTTCTCCCCAAACTACCTACAAAGAGATGGAACATAGAAGAAAATTTTTTTAACAAGCCAGTAACAAACTGGCCACAATCAGGAGAGCAGCTTTGTTGTGATTATATATACATATATCTGCAGAGAAACCCTGAATAAGATCAATACTCTTATTGAGCTCATTTTCTGCAGTATGTGCTTAGCCTTTCCAGTAAAATTATTCATATAAAGCATACTGAGTAAAGCACAGGCTCTGTGCACCCAATACACGTTGTGGATATTCAGTATCCCTTCAGACTTCTTTCTTCTACCTGGGGGGGTCAGGCTACAGCATTGCTCTTCTCTCCCACATCTGAGTCACCCTACAAGAATCACCTTCTGTGGGAGGAGATGTACATTTACATTTTGTTACCCTCCAGTTTACACAAAAAGGCACCGTAAACATAGCTGGCACAAGGCAATCTGTCACGAAACACTCACGCATTTCCCTTGCTCCATTTTATCTGCAGAGAGGATGGAACACAAACTAAACTTCTCCCAGTAAATTTCATCCCTCACTAGGAAGAGTATTCCTTTTCTTTCCATCTTCTCAGATTCAGCTTAGGAAGTATCTGTCTTGTTTGTTTATATAATTTTGCTCTTGTCAGGCGATGCCAGTCTGCCTCTGATGCCAGAGCCTCTGTCTGCCTGCCAGTCTCACTTGTCTTTCACAGACACACCATCCCAATGGAATCAATAGATAAGAATCAATAAAATGCAAACACTGCACTTTACCCTGGCTGCTTCAGACTGTCTTCCTCCAGCTCTGGAAATGCTGCAGCTCCCCCTTCATCACCTACATAAACCTACATGGTTCAAGGGAAGAGGGAAGGTCAGTGCTGGGTGACCAATGCACAGGAAAAGCAAGGGCATTGGCCAGCTCCCAGCCTGTGGCAATGGATGTGAGTTTATCATTTTATTTTTTTTTTTTGCTGGTACTCTACTGCTTCAGGAACTTCCCGTGCACTGCGAGAGACTCCCAGGGAGTAGGATTTGTAGAATACCAGCAAGACCAAGGGAAGTCTTGGTGTACTTTCAGAAAAGCAAATCCTGAAAACTGCTCTGGTCGGCTCAGAGGACTTCAACCACTGCCCAAGCCAGATGATTTTAACCAGTCATCGTTTCACAGCTGCCATGACGACAAAAGCCCTACTCATTCATCACCACATTTTTAACTCCAGCTTCTTCCTTAGTCTCTTTCTGACAGACTGCTGCCACTAACAGCTTTCCCTTTAGCAATGTCCGGATGCCACAAATCACTACTGCACAGCAGGAGCTTGGTAGAACACAGCTGTACAATCTCCTCTCTAAACAGGCCATCAACTACATAGACAGCTAAACAAGCCAACAATTCTGTTCAGGATTTCCAGAGAAATTGTCACCTCCATTGCCCCAGACACATGGGGGGATGAAGGATGGCAGCAGTGGGCCATAGCAAGACTGTGGGCCATAGCAACGCTGTGGGAGCATTTCCTGCCTAAGTTGCTGCAAGGCTTATCAATTTGAATGCTTCTATTATTCCAGTACATGTTTTGCTTTAACTTATTCTGGTTTATTTCAAACAATAATATAATTTGTATGGGTATGATGCACTTCACTTCACTGAGAAGTTAAGGTCTCCAGAGACTCACACTAAAATCATAGTGATATTGTCAGCAATGTAATTGCCACACAGTCTCCAGAGACTTCTATTGAAATTGCTTTCCTCTCCTAATCTCAAGTAGTAGGAACAACATCCCAGCAGAGACACCAAAGACTTGCAATGGAGTCATGTTCCCATCATAAATGGTCTCATAATGATCCTCTTTAGACATTCTTTGAAACTGCCAGGAGATTGGTGCTGCACAGTATTTATTTTCCACAGTGTTCAGAAAAGGACATTAATGTTCTGTCTCTTGAATCCTGGAGCTCACATCCTATTAAAAAACTTTATGAGAAGTAACTGCTGCTTCACTTCAGTCCCCTATAGAGTCTTCAGTATATATATAATTATTATTTCACAAGCTTCACTACTGAGTTGCAATGAAATTAGGAAACATACTCTTTAGTAAAGACTGGAATGCATCCCAAGGATTTGTTTTGCTCTATGAAGTACAGACGGGAAGAGGCAAATAATGTATTCTTTCCCCCAGAAAGCAGACTATTTTCATTGAGAGCCACGTTGGTCCATGCACGACAACACTAGCAAAAGAGTCTAACACTCTCGAGAACAAAAGTTACTGGATTTCTAAAGGAGGCTGTAAAGGTTATTTCCCTTCTTGTTTTCCACGGATATATGTCATAGTCAGCAGGCCAAGTTACCTGAAGCAGCATTCTTGCTGTGAATGGGGATTTAAACCCACCTGCATGTAGGGGCAGGCTTAAACTGCAGGATAGAGGAAAGATCCTAAATCTGATTGACTTCTCTCTATCTTTGAGACCTCTTCAACTGACAGAATAAGTAATCAAAGTTTCTGAATTTCTGGATAAAGTTCTTTCTCAACAGGCAAGCTGTGCGTATGCTCAGGTTACAGCTCAAATCAAATTTTGCGAGAAGTGTTTGAAGTCCTTGGTCTCAAGGGGTTTTTTTGCTGGGAGTACCAGCAAAGTTTTTGTATTTTAGTGCACGGAGAAGAGGTGAGCAGAGGCTTAAGGGCCAGAACTCTTAGATTCCTCTCTCATCTTTCCTGGCTTTGGGGTTCAAATGGTGCTAGCACTTCATGACTTTCAGAAAGCAATCTTAGGTGCCCCAGACTCTCCATGCGCAGAAAGAGAGTAATACTAGTTTCAAGGATAACTGTCTGCCACATAAGAAACAGGAGATTAAGCTTTAATTGCATAAAGAAGGAAACTAAGAATACACAACAAATTATTCTACCCTCTGGGACATCCAACTACTCCTGTGCAGCAGAAAGTGGAAGAAAACCATTGTATTCAGTTCATACTTACCCCAGCTACTTTACTCTGGCAGTCATGTGCTGGAAATCTCATATAAATGTCATCTCTAGCCTTTGGCTGCATTTGCCATGATATTACATGGTACAGAGGCATTTCATAGTGAATCAACGATACCTCTGAGTTTAAAACAAAGGCTAATCAGCCTCTTGTAAAAAAATACTGGCATTAAAATCTACTGGATATATGTCGCAGAGGTACTTGGAGAGTAGCAAGGATGAGGTTTTTTTCTTCTGCTTGCTACACAATTTAGGAGACTCATGAATATATAGTTGTATGTAAATGTAATAGATAATCACTGCTAATAACAATTATTCAAGCACTGAGGAGAAATGGATCAATGATCTCATCTTGGTACCCATGAGTACCTGATCCTTACTGTGAAAACTTACAAGCCAGTCTATATAGAGAATTAAATGAGTCCCAGTTTGTACACACTCACCAGAGGAAGAGTACTGATCTGCTGCCATTTCATAGTGCAGATATTAAAATCAGCAAGCATTTTAGTTTTATGTTCAACACTATATATTTCAATAATATTGAATATTGTAGACTTTACTGCAGCTTATAACGGTCCACTGTAGGGTAAAAATAATAGTAGCTGCATCTAAAATTCAACAATCTTAAGGGTTTGCTACAAGCCAGTTTGAAGAATTAGATGGTGTTTATGTCACAGAGTAGTTCATTGTTTTATTTTTCATTCCGAGTCAAAACTGCATCTTTTTTACCCGTTAATGAACCCTGCCTAAAGTAGACATTTACATTCAAACTATTTACCTGATGCATAATGCTTTATGAAAAAAAGAGCTCTAAAGGATACCACTGGAATTTTATTACAGACTTTTGGTGCAAATAATAAAATCTCTCTACAGCTAATGAACTGCTCAACAAAGCAAGTTTGTTGGTTAATAAAAATAAATGCTTTTAAAAACAAATGAGAGATTAGAAAAATATGGTTTTCAGGGAAGATTTGCCTACACATTTTATATTAATTGACATATATTGCTTTCAAATTTTCTGCAATTCTAATACCAGGAAAATAAGAATCAGGAGTATTAGCTTTCAGGACATCCAATTTATTATATTAGAATTTTTACATATAAGAGTAAAGACTTCATTGTTTCATGGAGTAAGACAGAGAACAACTGTTCGCCACATGAAAGACAGATAAGCACCTACAGCCGGACCTATTCTGCCAGTAAACAGGCTTCTCTCAGTCTTTAAGATTTGACCTTTATTTTTTTAACCTTTGAAAGACAATAGTAAAAACCTAGTGGGACACCTCAAAGGAAGGCAGTGCTTGCCTTCACAGCCTAAGGGTCTCCAATGATCATTCACGTTTGTAAATATGGGACAATACCAATACAGTTTCTTCTCCTGCAGTGTCCTACATTCACTTGAGAATCTCTCCTGCTTCTTCCACTTACTCCTCTGTTATCAAGGACCGTGCCAAAGCACTGTATTCATGTGCATGTCTGTCAGTCTGTTGCACAAGACAAAGCTTTTTGAGGTCATGGCCTCTCTGCAAGTACTTTAAGAGAGTCCTGCTTAGACCTGTTAACCACGCTTAATGCGCAAATAGGTCAAAGATTTACAATCCATTCTAATTCTCTGTACAAGTTTATACTGAAACCTGTTGATCAAAATACCTGGACAAAAATAAAAGTTAGAGGAGATTGTTCTCACAGTTAGAGGACAGAACAGACAATGAGATTACGCCATGTGATCTCTGTTACCCCACAGGCTTTCACATCTCACACAGATGTTCTACATTAAGTCCAAATTTTCAGTTAAATTACAACAGTTCAGCTCTCAGATAAACACTCAGTAACCAGAAACTAAAGCTCCATCAAATACCAAAGACCCTGCACGGAAGAGGAAAACTGGTAAGATCCCGGAAGCAAGACAACTCAGGAAAGTTGCTCACACACTCACATCTGCCTGACCTGACAGACTTCTTCCCATCTCTAGATGATGATAAACAAGACGATGTCCATGTCAGTCAAACACAAATAACATGGCTCAGGAGTGGCAATTGGTAACCCCGTGTTTCAGAGCCCCACTTCCGAGGGTGGAATATATCCTGCTTTAGAGGTGAGCGGTTATTAAACAAACAGCAAATTCATTTAACTGTGGAAAAGGATTAAAAAAAAAAATCCTGCTCCTTGCAGGTGTCCTGACACACAAGACCATTATACCTACTTGCCTGAGGTGGAGACTTTAAGGGGGACAGATGTGCTGAAAACAGCAAAGGCAGTCCAGTTTCCCACAGTACGCAAATGAAAAAGGAAAGAGATGCCCTGAGCACACAGCTGAAGGAAAGCAAAACCCCATAACTCAGTGGGACTCCAAGGAGCCATACAAACTCTCCTATGTGTCAAAGTTACTTCTTCCAAAAGGACATTCAACTTCATCTCAAAAAGCACAAGCCAAGGCAAGTTTCACCCTGCACTTCATAGCAAACACAGCATTTACCTGCCCTCGTGGTTGACAGTCAACGTGTGTTATTTCAAGGCTGATTTTGCCAAACTTCAGATTCTAGACACTGGATTTCTTTGTGCTTTTGCCAGACAGAGCAAAAATCTGCCACCTCTGATTTTCAGCTAGTATGACTTTCCAGTGTATGCTTCCCCATCATTTTTCTAGCTATACATGAGCTGTTCCTCATCCTTATTCCTTGTATGTATACACAGCTCATCCGGTAGACTCAGCAGTTTAGCGCAGTCAAGGACTGCAAGTCGAGGTTTGACTCAGACAATGCTCAAGGTGATCTGCATGGCAAGATCCAAGGGACAACTATCACCGACGGGTAAAAAGCAATGATTTATGTAGGCTACTGTGTGGGAATTTCAACCTGTGTCTTGGCAAATTTTCAGCTCAGGTAAGTATGTCTTGCCCTCTTAAAATTCCTTTCAAGCTTCACGTGGAGAAGTTAACCTCCATATACTTTCCTACAAAGACATGAAGCTATAAGATACTATCACAGACGCTGCAGCACCTCAGTGATGGGCAGAGGATCTCCCCCTGGGCCCGTTACAAGGCACTCTGGTCTCAGAGGGAGGAGGATGTTAGCTTGGAGACAGAGAAACCTACAGCAATGCTCTTGAAAAGGAAACAGCAATAAAGTTAATAAGATACATAAACATTACACCAAAATATGGAAAATCAAAATACTGCTTGGGAACACAAGTGTTAACAGGTTCCCTTCCCATTAACAAAGCAAAAGCCTACAGGTTGTTAGCATCTGCGTAGATACCTTCAGATACCTTCCTAAATATGAGACTAGCAGCACTTGCACATGCCTTGCTCAGGTGTAACACAGTAGCACCTTATGTACTCGTCTATGAAATTACAGCAGTCTGTATGTACACAATCAATGCCTAAGTTCTTTTTCAAGGGCAGTAAAACCCAAGGGTTGCGCGGACAGCAAAGTGAGAAACACAACAATGCAAAAACATCCGCTGACTTCATGTTGCTTTTTAAGAATTACTGGTTTATGCTATAAATTTATTGACACCTAGAACTGTTTTGAACTGATAAAGTATTTCTTTAAGTATTGCATATATTCACTTAAACCATGTTTTCTCAGGGTAGTTAAAAATACCCTGTAAGGAAAGATAGTCTCTAGTACAAAACAAATAACCTAATTTTATACAATAACACAAGGAAAGCCTCAATTATTGTTAAACATACAAAGCAAATTACATTTTAATTTTCATAAATGCTACACTTCTTTGCAGGACTGCTACTAAAATTCCAGCAGAAAAAGCACCCATCTCAAAAGAGGCATAAATAAAAATATAAAAATACTGCACATTTTTACTTCATTGTTGGTGTTAAATTTATCTTTAACAAAATAATCACTTCTAACAATCCTACGTTCAAACCATTCTGAACCTGTATCTTCAGAGAAAACTATTCTTGCAACACTGAAAAACCTCCTGAATAGTTTTGCTTATTTTCTTGCATAAATCATCTGCCACATCCTCAGTCTGGCATCCTGGAGATGCACCATCTCTCCCTCCCCAATGACATACTGCCTAAACAGCTGCCTCATAGATGGTTAAGGGCATATAAAGTTTATGCTGTCCTAAAAAACCCAAACCCTCTTGCCATACTGTGATTCTGTGAGAATAAAGGCTTATTATTGTCTAGCACTTAATGTCCAGAGAAGCCTACCATAGCTTATTTAAATTTTTAAAAAAGCAAATAAATCACACAACTTCCAAATGGAAATTCCTCCAGTTTCAACAACTTTGGTATCCACAGCTTCCTAAAGGTGTTTTTTCTCATGACGCAGTCAAACATGCCCCTTTTGACAGGAGAACAGTCAACTTCTTATTAGGGTGGAGAGAGGGTCCAGCTAGATCTGGGGCTACAGCAAAATCAGATCTAGATGAAACAGTAACTTGGGCAGAGCACCCCATATACATTATCATGTTCATCTTCTGCAGCTTCTTGAGTGTTCTGGTCTGAGATCAGAGCAGCAACCTCCAATTTTGAGGGAGAGACAGGAATCACTTTTGGCATTTTTCCCCTTTCTTCACCCCTTCATTTGGGAAAAAAATCACTCTCAAATTGATACAAGAATGGATTCTATTTTTGTAGCCAGAATTCAGAATACATACTTGTCTCTGGAGCTTGATTCCACAGGAAGTTATCTTGAAGCGAGAAGCGTCTAGTGTACAAGCATTTTAAAAGATGTGCTCAGTGGCTTTATATTTATCTTTGATTGTTGCCTTAGAAGAAACTCCTGCCAAGATATCACACTTTTTAAGAAAATGCAATACCTTTCCTTAGTAACTCTAACTCCAGTGGCATCTTCTATCACACACAACCTTTTCCTCCCAAAAGAAAAAAAAGAAGGAGAGCAAGGAAAACTTTCCATAAATAACAAAGCTCATAAGCAAGTCACAATGCAAGTCCCGTACAGCAAAATCCAGGTGGCATAAATGATGTATTTTGGGCATCACATTCAGTGTGGGGCCAAGCAGTGCACCTGAGGGACAAGCAAGTGTGCAGGAATGTACAGCATCCACTATGTGAACTGGCACCATCCTGCTCCTTTCTGCACCTTCAGACACGGTCTGAAGACACAGTACATGTCTCAGCCTCAGGAGATAATCTAGAAGGATGTCAGCGTCCCTCCTGATTGGGTCCTATGACTTGGCCCATTACAAACCAGTTCCTCTCACATCTCGCATGTTGCGCACCTCTGTGGACTGTATTCTTAACACAGCAAGAAGCAAAATACGATCTTCTTAGTGTGCAGCAAGGCCCCCCACTCACCCTTACTGATGGGCAGCTAATAGTCAATATTAATAATAAACCCACCCGAGGTGAGGCTGCCAATGCTAATGAGCCATACCCCTAAAAGGACCCCTGGAAAAACAAATTTGCAGCCCTTATTGTCCTTTTTACATGACTGAACCACCTTCCCGCTTAACAAATAAACATCAAATGTGTTCACACCAGGATAAATAAATATGTTGCCACTCTGCCCCTTATTGAATACTGGAGCACAATTAGGTGCTTTGCTAGCATCCATGATGAATATAGTGCTCCTAAATTTAAAAGACCCATTTAAAATATTCCTAGACACAATGACCATTTAACATGTTTATACCGAATAGCGTAAAAGAAAACAGAACAATTTGGTTTTCAAACATCCAGGACTGATACTATTGACATTTAGCTCCCCCCAAGCCTTAACCTTATCTTCTTTGTCCTTGTCTCTCCCATTATTCTTCCTTTCTTTGTTTACTTGCTCTTACTTTCCTCATCCTGTCATTTGCACAGTAACATTATTTTAACGAGTACATTTGAACAGGAACTACACCAATTACTACATCATCCATTTTTGCTTAGCCTTTATAAAGAAAAGGGTGAAGAAGGGAAGGAAAAGATTAAACCGAATGCAATAGTTTCAAGTTCTTTGCAAAGTGCTGCGGCATCTCAAGTTGAGCCTGCTCTGCAGTGGATGTGTAAAATATATTCAGTGCCGTATAAGTAATGACATATCAATTAACTGTGTCACAAGGTCTAAAAATATGCAAATTACTGTACTTCAATTAGAAAAATCTACATCCTTGGAGAATATTGTAAATCAGGAAATCTGGGAGACATTAAGAGTAATCAGTGAAGGAAAGCATGCACTTTTCCCCGTATCCTATTTTTATACATACATAATGAAATAATTATAGCTACACTGTATTTATGCCTCTGCAAAAATATTAAAATCTTAAGATCTTTACAATGATAAATTTAATCCACATTACGTTTGCAGACAACATTAATTATATGAAAAAGAAATCTATTATCATTCAATATAACTAAGTTGAAACCAATTTGGACATGGAAATTAGACGGATGACTTTTCCACAGTACCAATATATTAGAAAACAAGAAATTCAGGAGAGATATATAGATAATTAAAGTTGCATACGTGAAAAAGGCAAGTGTGTCTCATTTGAGTCTAGAAACAAAAATATATATTGGTAATGTATATTGATGCACGCCGAGGAAGAGAAAAAGGAAGAATTGTTATGTTTTAACAGTAGTTTTTCAGTGATTATTTTTCTGCTAGGCATTCTACATCATACCCAAAGCCTATCAGTGCATGGTGTATACCTGCAAACATGTATGGCAGTGTCAGTTTTCAAAGACTAGGTCATTCACCGCTGTAGCAGCTGTGGTGATATCTTTTGTTTGAAATTCAGTTTGCATCTGTTTCAGAGATGCCATAAGAATGCGTATAAGGAACAGGCACATGACTTGGATCTGCAGCAGCTCCATTCCCCACTCCCCACAAGCTACTGGAGCCTTCCACAAACTGTGCAGACCAGAAGGAGACATTTCCCAGTACTGACCCAGAAGAGGATGAAAGGTCTGCCCTTTCCTCCTCTACTGAAGAACCTACTCCATGCTGAAGAACCTACTCAGAAGCATGTCTACTGTCTCTTAGTGGAGTTTTGCCACCTCCTTCAGGTGCTGCTGCTGACCATCAGGTGACCAGAATACTCTGAGGCACTCTTCCAATGATACTCAACTCCACAGTGTGGAGAGAAGCCACTGTAGCTCATTTACCTGCTACCAAGTGTTAGGAGGGGAGGAATTTGCAGGAGATGGCTGGGACACTTGTGAAAAGTGCAAGTACCCAAGCAAACATCTCCTTGCAGCCACAGTCACATAGGGAACACACACTAAGGCAGCCAAACTTATGCAGGTATGAACTACAGAGGTGAGGCAGTCCAATATTTCATCATTAAAAGATACATTTTTAAAGTACTAAAATTACAATCCTGTACTTGAATTTATCTGAGCAATCACGAACACTCAGTGGCCAGTGCAATTAATAGCAGGTTACTTGGAAAGACTGTTAGCATGAAAGACACAAAAACTGGACTGAATCCACTAAGCACCTTTGACGTGGAAGCTGAGGCCACTAAATCCTGACAAAAGGTGCTCAGAGTACTGAAGAAGGGGCTCTCCCTATCAGTTTGTAAACATTACAGGACCACAAACCTCTATGAGGTTCAAGGCTTTGCGGGCTTATTCCTGGGGTTCTCTACAGATCACTCAAGACTCAGTCCTGCTCTTAAAGAAGATGACGCATTTCCCCATTGACTTTGAGGAAAGTAGGGACCAGCCCTTCATGGAACCCATCTGCCATTTACCTATGCAAACTGCCACATCTTTTACAGTATAAATATTATCATACACATGCAATGTTTAATTTTACTGGACTCTGTATTTAATAAATCAGAGCATAGATGGATTTGAAAAATGTATATAGGCCAGTTTTGCTTAAGCAAAGGAGATTTCTGATAAACATGCAAATAGGAATTTAAACAGCAATTTAAAAACCACGAATTCAATTCTCATTACTTATGCAAACTATCATGGTCTTGTCATGCTTTATTTCTCTGCCTTATCGTTTTATCTATGGCATTTCCCCTCTGTCGCTGCATTTTCTTTTTTTCCTGTCATCTACATTTTCTGGATGTGTTTCTAATGTCATCACCTCAATATTTTAACCTTTCGGGTAATACAGGATTTAGAGCAGCAGGCAGGGAACAGGCATTCACATGTAACTAAAGGCACCTCCTGTAATCCCTGCTACATAATTGCGGAGAACAGAAAACTTACAGATACTATCACACAAATACTTTATCATATGAACCTAAGGGCATTTACAGGCTAGGCACAGAAAGCAGACATACCAACAGATTTATAATTGTATTTACACACCTTAAAACTTTAAAAAGCTAGTAGTCATGATTTATAAGGAATATCTACACCTCCTTTTTTTAAAAAAGGCTTCTTTTATTTCATTCAATCTGTGCCAAATTTATTTGCTGTATTTCTGCTTGTCATTACAGTTAGGGAAAATACCAGAATATCCATCCTTCCTGAGCTGTAGGACAGCTATCAGATAAGGATCAGAACAAATGCTAAAAAAAACTGTCACGAGTTATGATTAACTCTATGTAAAAAGAGGACAGGCAAGGGGAGAAAAATACAAGGAAAATTATAATCACCCTACCAGTCCTGGGGGGAGGGTGCTGCTGAGGGAAGGAAAAAACCCAAATTAAAAATAAAAAGCAGAATGAACGAGAGAGACAGAAGAACATGCTGTAAATACAGCATACATTTTATTACTGCCTATGTGCTGCTACATCCCAACACCTTGCAATTTAGTTGCCTATTATTTGCCTTTAAACATTAGCAAAGGAGATCTACAATTTTTGAAAGGTAATTATACTGTAATGCAGATGGCAGTAAAACAATTACACAAGATAAGCCCTTGCAATGATCTTTACAAAGCAAACCAAAAGTACTACTGAATCATAAAAGCCCCAATGTGGAGAAGGCTGCAATGCAGCACTGCCGCTCTGCCACGATTCCCCTGCAAAAGTGGCAGAGCAATATTGCAAACGGTGTAAGAAGCAGACACAGTGAAGGTTAAGTACTTCATAAGTTTAAAGGCTTCTTAATCCCACACTAATCCTTTACAGTCTCTATTTAGTGTAGATCCCAAAATACTCCAAGTGCTACAGAAACTCTTGTTGGGTTGGGGTTTTTTTTCCCCCTCCCATAGAGTTTAACTTTTACACCCTCCCGCTATGCACAAGCTCCACTGACACACTGTATTTTTAACGAGATTTTTCCTGCCTCCTTAAAGTTGTTGAGACACAGTGAAAGCAACTGCCGAGGAATCATTCATTACTATTAATAGACAGCTTTGGAGATTAAATGAACAAGTAGTTTGTTTGACTGTCACATCAACGCGTTTGGTATTTTTATGACTTGTTGGTGACTCAGTGGAGATTTCAGATGGCAAAAGGTGCCTCGTCAACCCACACTGATGGAGACTGCCAGTTCCAAACAGATCGTTCTTGTTTTAAACCTTGACCAGCCATCCAACAAATCAGGGCACCTGCCAGTGATACACTACGGATAGGAGCTAGCAGGGAAAAGAGGACACACAGGAGATAGGATCTGATCTTTGCTATTTTCCAGTGCATAAAATAACAGCCTGTCATCTACCTTTTGCAGGTCATTTTTATCACATTGCAGGCCAAAATGAAATTTGACCTCCATTTTCCAGCTAGCCTGGAGATGATAAATTTAATGCAGGCAGTGTAAATGAATGGTACGCTACTAGGGAAATGTCGAATTGGTGAGAATTATTAGTGGTGAAGTTTTTGTCCCTACATTCTTCATTCTGTATTTTCCCCTACAGTTTTTTTGTCATCCTCTCCCTTTATTTTTCTTTCACCACAGCCTGACCCATCTTCCACCTGGAAGGATAACATTTACTGCAGCCATGCCCTGGTCACAGCAAGCATTTTTCTCCTTCTGGATAATTCAGAGTGCAGGGCAGCATAGACTCAACTCTGCAGACTCTCCAAAAGAAGTCAAAAGGACTACTTTGATGTAGCAAGAGAGAGGAAGGCAGGGTAAAGCCAGCAGACATGTATGTAAGGCTTTGTAGGACCACACTCTTATTATTTCCATATTTCTGAGAAAAAACATGGAAACAAAAGGTATGTAAAGTTATACTCACCAGTGACAGTTTCATAAACCACACCTATCTTCACTCACAAGCAGTATCAGGGCTTTGGCTATAAACTCTCCAAAGAAACCTACTTTCCCATGAAAGGTTAGTAAAAGAAAAGTTCCTGATCAGAACATTTGGCTACAAACATGGCTGGAAAATAAAAATTCATGAGTTTGCAATAAATTGTTTTAAAACTAGACTAGACTTCCAACAGAGGCAGCTCCTCTTTGGCAGCAGATAAAGAGCCTTCACGCTGATAGTCCTCTTCCATTAATTGTTCTGATGAAGGAAAGAAATTAAGACTAATGGTGGACCTGGTGGACCACTCCACTTGGCCACAGTTTCCATACACAGTCCCCTGTCCTAGAGAGTCTTACATTATCTGAGATATCCCTCTCAATGCTATTTGAAAATAGTGACTTACTGCCAATGTAAATCTGATACTCCCTTGTTTAAAACTGTGCGGTTTTATTATTAAAACAAGATGCCTCACTGGAGAAAATTTAGTACCGCAGAGAAAAGCAATGGATATATTTCATTATTATTATTGTATACAGGGTGCACTGGTTGTAAGAGGAACATCTGTGCTCCTAATTTTATTATAACTTCCAGTATTTACGATATCCAGTGAGGCAAGCAGCATGCACCATGTGTGCCTCTGAAAGATGGGGACAAAAAAATGAATACATGACAAAATCCTGAAACCCTGCTGAAATATGGCACAGCTCCACCTACTTTTCTGCACTGGAGAAGTAGCAGCTACATACCACACAGTCATAAAAACCTGACAGAATCCACAGTTGAACTCACAGGGACAGAGAACTTGTGTTTGTAATGGTCTTTCCCTCTGGAATTCACTCTCAGCAAGGAGATGAGTTTGAACACAAATACTAAAACTATCAGACTGCAATTCAAAGCTGGCAGTGGATCTTCTGCATTACTAAGTGCTGAACAGTGGAATGGCCCCAGGAGTGTAATCCTGAATTAAACTACACAAATTCAAGTACCCATAAGCAAAAGATGTATAACTGAAGCAGAGGGAATTAGAACTAGTTCCTTCTCTTGAAGGAACCAGATGCTTTACAGACATATTGTAGTAGCTCTCTACTACACTGACAGATGCCTTAGTGATTCCTATAATTGGTGATGATGACAGTGATAAAGGTATGCTTACTTTTATCCCACTGGACTGACAAACATTATCTTTGAATCTCAGAATCTGGAAAAAGAAAGCAAGCTGGATACCAGTTCTGCGACAGGCAAACATGTCAAGGGAAAATTCTGACCTGCCATCCATGGAAAAACAACAGTATAAAAAAAAAATCCTTTCCTGCTACTGCAGAGAAACTAGGAGTTATTCTGGGAGGAAGGAAAAAATCCTGTAAATACTGTTTTAACAAGTCCTTGTGGTTGGCCTATTCCTCCATGTGCTGTTGCAGCAATGTATCCTACAGCTATTTACACACCCACTGATCTGAAGTAATTCCTGTCCCCTCACTCCAAAGAAGGCAATGCGAGTCAGAAAATTTTACAGTTTAGACAGTAGTTAGAAAACTTTTTCCCGCAAGCATGCATACTGCCCTCCTTTAATCTGTCAGCAGATCCCATGGCTGTGTGCTTCTCAGGCATATTTCTGGCTCCCAACTAAGACTCCTCATCCAAAGGATGCAAAGAGCTGGGGTGGACAGAGATGAAAGGAATGGCTAGTCAGGCCCCCATCCAAACCCTTGCAGCATCTCCTTTGGCCACTGTCAGAGGCAGACTCACAAGCTAGGCAGCCCACAAATCTGACACTCTAGAGCATTTCTTTTGTTCCTATGTTGAGTATAAGCCTCCCCAGAGAAACTCCTATTTGGTCTTGTAACCCAAACACTACACTCATGGGAATATCCTGCAGTCACATATTCTAGCCTGCAACCTCATTTTCAAAATGTAATTGTTTGCTAGAGAGATCTTACACTGAATTTGTTCAGATAAAATACTAGCCAAAAGAAAAAGTAAAGAGACTTATTAAAATGGAAGAGGAACTAATCAAGTGGAATAAACCTTGCCAAGGTAAAGGCCGTAGGACTGCTGGAAACAGAGATGAAACCATCCAGGCAAGAACCAGGGCCAAGCCCTTGTCTGCTGTCATGTTGACATCTTTGTGGAGAGGTCCACTGTGCTACCCCTGCTGCAGTAAGAGGGTGATTCTGCCAGCAAGTGCTCATTCCTTTGGAAATAAAAAGAACACCATACACTGGAAAAGAGAGAGAGCAAAATCAAGAAATTAAGAGCAATGTATAGGCAAGGAGAAGAGTAAGTCCATAAAGTCGAGTGACCCAAACTGTGCCCTGACTATGCCTTTGCTGCCAGTGAAGGTCTCAGAGTGCTGAGGATGGGGAACAAGGTCCTCCCTGAAGCACATGAGGTACTGCCCTGTGTCTATGTGGCAAATGATCCCCCAGCAGGTAGGGGCCACAGCACGAAGGCAGCTGTGTGGGCAGAGCCACAGTTCCACTGGCGTTGCTGTTTCTTTTGCGGGGGGAGATGGGGGCTGCTGTAATAAGCTATCTTGTCAAAAACCAACAGTTTTGCCAGGACGAGCTATTTCCAGCAGTTCACCCAGGACTGCTGTGCTTTTGCAGCATATGGATATAGCTGCATCAGCAGTCTGCTCCTAATGGAGACAGAGCTCCAAGGCTGCTTTCCACATGGAAAAGGGCGAAAACAGAGAGCAGCCAGCTTGCCACTGCAGTTCCTCCTACTCTCAGACCTAGTGACACTGAAGCATCCAGCTTCCCATGCACTTTATGCTATTTCTGGCAGAGACTGGTCATGCAAGAGGCCATATGGCTGCACAGATACATGGATCAGTATTTCAGGCATTGTCTCACACAGAAAGAGCAAAAACTGTCTGTACAACACGTAATTCATCCATGGAATCATAGATCATACAATCATAGAATCACTACGGATTGGAAGGGACCTCTAAAAATCATCTAGTCCAATCCGCCTGCAACAGCAGGATCACCTAAAACAAGTCACACAGGAACCCGTCCAGTCGGGTCTTGAATATCTCCAGTGAGGGAGACTCCACAACCCCCCTGGGCAGCCTGTTCCAGTGCTCAGTCACCCTCACCAGAAGAAGTTCCTTCTCAGGTTGATGTGGAACCTCCTGTGTTCCAGCTTACAACCATTGCCCCTTGTCCTATCACTACATGACACCAAGAACAGCCCAGTGACATCCCCCCGACACCCACCCCTCACGTATTTATAGACATTAATGAGGTCACCCCTCGGGCTCCTCTTCTCCAAGCTCAAGAGACCCAGCTCCCTCAGCCTCTCCTCAGAAGGGAGGTGCTCCACCTCCTTCATGATCTTCGTTGCCCTACGCTGAACTCTCTCCAGAAGCTCCACATCCCTCTTGAACTGAGGAGCCCAGAACTGGACACAATGCTCCAGGTGTGGTCTCACCAGGGCAGAGTAGAGGGGGAGAAGAACCTCTCTTGATCTGCCAACCACCCCCATACTGATCCGCCCCGGGAAGCTGTTGGCCCTCTTGGCCACAAGAGCACATTGCTGGCTCATAGTCATCTTGTTGTCCACCAGGACACCCAAGTCCCTTTCCCCTGCACTACACTCCAACAGGTCAGTCCCTAGCTTATACTGGTACCTAGGGTTGTTCTTGCCCAGATGCAAGACTCTGCACTTACTCTTTTTATAGCTCATTAAATTTTTCTCAGCCCAGCTCTCCAGCCTGTCCAGATCTCGCTGAATGGCAGCACAGTCTGCTGGGGTGTCGGCGACACCACCCAGCTTTGTGTCGTCAGCAAACCTGCTGACAGTGCATGCCAATCCCTCATCCAAGTCATCAATGAATAGATTGAACAGGACGGGTCCCAGCACTGATCCCTGGGGCACTCCACTAGATACAGGCCTCCAACTAGACTCTGTCCCATTGACCACCACTCTCTGACTTCTACCCTGGAGCCAGTTTACAATCCACTTCACTACCTGAAAATCTAGACCACACTGCCTCAGTTTGGCTGCAAGGATGCTGTGAAAGACTGTGTCAAACGCCTTATGGGATGGGATGGTGCAGGATATTGGTCACGCAAAAAACAGTTATCAAGATGGCGAACTGATGTGTTTCAGTACGGATGGAACTGGGGAGAATAACAGTGGGCACACAAAAACTGCAGAGAGCTGTCTTGCAGTGTAAAGGAAGACAGGCTGAAGAATTACAAAGCAGCTGGCCTAGACCACTGCTGGTTAAAGTCTACCACTGCAAAGGCGGCAAGAGTCTGTTCCACAGTAACCACTGTCATTTGCCTATATGTTTTGAGATTTTTTTTTTAAATGCCTCACTGAATGGTGGGGGTTTGAAGGGACACTCTAAAAATCATCTAGACCAACCACCCTGCTAGAGCAGGATCAGCTAGTGAAGATCATACAGGAACACATACGGGCAGGTTTTGAACGTCTCCAGAGAAGACTCCACAGCCTCTCTGGGCTGGTTGTTCCAGCGCTCACTGTGAAGAAGGTTGTCCTTATATTTAGAATACATGGTGTACCACAGCCTTTATTAACAGCAACATTACAGATCTCAAAAGTTGCACTCAACAGGTGGAAGTATAGTACATCAAATACTTTTCCATGAAGCTTCACCCCTGTCATCTGCCTTAAAAAGCTCTACAGTCCAACAGCAACAAAACATGTGAAGATAAAATTAGCTGTGATTTCCATATTGTATGATCCATCAGAAATCATCAATCATCACACAACAGCTGGAACAATTTGTGGCTAAGCATTTCAGCAATAGACTACAACAAACTATCAGGGTTTTCCAAATGCAGACTAGTTTAAAACCTTCCAATCTGAATATTAACAAAATATTTCTGAACAGAAAGGCTGCAAATCTAATTTCCAGCACCCAGGAAAAGAAGTAAATAGATACTTTATTCTATGTCCTTTAACTTCTATAGTCTTTATGGATAATTTTTCTCAGCAAGTGACACAGGTCCATCTGCAGAGAACTTAATATTTTGAGATGGAAATTGAAAGAAGGGCAGGCTAACAGCTCCCTTCAAATTTCTATGAAACTTGCTAATGGTAACTTCTGAAATTTCAAAGACAGCAGCACTCACACAGATACTAATATCACTCTTACAAATTTCCAGCTTTTTCACCTGACATTATTTTGCAGCTAATGGAAGGCACCAGCTGAACCACTGCACAACACTGCCCTGGCAGAAGCAAGCTCTTCCCTTTATAGGCCCCAAATCTCCAAGAGGAGACATGGCTTCTGTTCACCTTCTAGACAGGCCCCATGATGGATGTCTGCTGTTTGGATATGGTAAGTGTTAAAAAAGACTCACAGGGTCAGGCAGAGTCTCCAGGAAATTGTGAACTTGGCCCCTAGAACAGCACTAGGGCAACTTAACAAGTATAAAATCAAGTAAGATTAAGACAGATGATGTATGTACAGCAGGAAACAAGAGACTGATCCCACTGGGGGCTAAGAGCCCTCTAAACTTAACAACTTCCAGAGGAGCAGCACCTTGCGAGAAGGGCATCACTTCACAAGATCAACCTCTTCGGCAGGATTTGTGGGTGCTACTATTCTTGGCTCTCTCGTACCTTCATGTATAATTTTCTGCAAGTACATTAACCTTGTTGTGGCTGAATCACCCTGTGCATTTTTCCCTCCCTCCCTTGCCCACAAAGAGCTTTCCGATCTTTGGAAAAGTCAGTAAGAATTGCCAAGATACCTCCTTATAATTGCATGAAAAATGGAGGGCATGATTCTGCCACTCCTCCTCATTCAAGCATCCTCAGTGCTTTCCAATGTCTTAGTATACGCTGCTGGCCATGAAAAAATGCTACAAGGTAGGACCTTTAGCAGAGGGGAAGAAAGGATACTAAATGTCAAAGCAGAAATTCACTACATCTCAAAGAAGCGAGAAATACTTAAAAACTGGATTATGCATTGAGTAAAACAATTCTTAAAAATATCTAAAAGTCACATTCCCATTAAAATACTGCATCAACCACACAAAAATTACTCTCTTGAAAAGAACACACTTCAGGCTATAAAAATCAAGCCTCCAACATTAGGCAATGAAAGAATTATGGTTGCTAACGCAAACTTAATTTGGTATCCTTTGCGTACACATTATCAAATAGTTCAATTTTTTAACATTTTTTTAAATTGCAGTTCTTTAGAGCACAGGATGGATTGTGTTGAATTAATAAAGGAACTATTCAGTATTTTGTCTTATCATTGTTCAGGGTACAGCCTGGAAGTGACCTCGAACGATCATCCAGTCCAACCCTCCTCACCGCAGCAGGATCACCCAGACCAAGCCCAGGCCAGTTTTAAACGTCTCCAGAGAAAAAGACTCCACAAACCCCCCAGGCAACCCTCTCCATTGCCCCGTCACCATCATTGGGAAGAAGTTCTAGAATCACAGAATCAATCAGGGTTGGAAGGGACCACAGGATCATCCAATTCCAACTCCCCTGCCATGGGCAAGGACACCCCACCCTAGATCAGGCTGGCCAGAGCCCCATCCAGCCTGCCCTTAAACACCTCCAGGGATGGGGCCTCCACCACCTTCCTGGGCAACCCATTCCAGGCTCTCACCACTCTCACGGTGAAGAACTTCCTCCTCACATCAAATCTAAATCTACCCATCTCCAGCTTTGCTCCATTCCCCCTAGTCCTGTTGCTACCTGACATCCTAAAAAGTCCCTCCCCAGCCTTTTTGCAGGCCCCCTTCAGATACTGGAAGGCCACAATAAAGTCACCTGGGAGCCTCCTCTTCTCCAGACTGAACAGCCCCAACTCTCTCAGTCTGGCCTCACAGGAGAGCTGCTCCAGCCCTCTGATCATCCTCGTAGCCCTCCTCTGCACTTGCTCCAGCATCTCCACATCCATCTTGTAATAAGGGCTCCAGAACTGGATGCAGTCCTCCAGGTGGGGTCTCACCAGAGCAGAGTAGAGGGGGAGAATCACCTCCCTTGACCTGCTGGCCACATTTCTCCTGATGCAGCCCAGGATCCAGTTTGCCTTCCGGGCTGCAAGTGCACACTGCCAGCTCATATTGAGCTTTTTGTACACAAACACCCCCAAGTCCTTCTCCTCAGAGCTACTCTGCAGCCAGTCACTGCCCAGCCTGTATTTGTGCTTAGGATTGCCTCGACCCAGATGCAGGACCTTATGCTTGGTCTTGTTAAACCCTGTAATGAGGTTGGCTTGTGCCCACCTCTCCAGCCTGTCTAGGTCCCTCTGGATGGCATCCCTGCCCTCCAGCGTGTCTGCTGCGTCACACAGCTTGGTGTCATCAGCAAACTTGCTGAGGGTGCACTCAGTGCCTCTGTCCATGTCACCGACAAAGATGTTGAACAAGACTGGTCCCAGGACTTATCCCTGAGGGACTCCGCTTGTCACTGGCCTCCACTTGGACATGGATCCATCAACAACCACTCTCTGTGTGCGGCCATCAAGCCAGTTCCTTACCCATCTANAGGTAAAGAAGTCATGGGCTTCATCCCATGATACTTTGGCCAGCAGATGCCTGAAGCGATCAAAGTCTGCACGCCTAAAGTCCAGGGTCGTAAGCTTAGAACACTTCCTCCTGATTGCCCTGGGGATCTGAAATTCAACTGCTTCATAGTCACTTCAGCCAAGGCTGTCCCTGAGCCTCACACTGGTCACCAACCCTTCCCTGTTGGTGAGAACAAGGTCCAGCATAGCATCTTTCTTGTTGGTTCCTCCACCATTTGGAGGAGGAAGTTGCCATCTATGCAATCCAAGAATAACCTGGATTGTTGGTGCCTCGCTGTGTTGTCCCTCCAGCAGATGTCAGAGTGGTTGAAATTCCCCATGAGGACCAGGGCCTGTGACCTGGAAGCCGCTACCATTTGCCTGTGAAGGGCCTCATCTGCTTGCTTCTGCTGGTCAGGTGGCCTATAGCAGACCCCTACAGTAACATCACCCTCCCCTGTCTTCCCTTTAATTATAACCCATACACTCTCCACCAGCTCATCACCCTTCCCCAGGTGGAGCTCCACTGATTCCAGCTGGTCACTGATATAGTGCTCTGAGGACAAAATTATTAATTTCCTATAGGCTTTTCTATAGCACTTATCACTAAAATAAGTGAGGGCTTCACAGACACTTCACTAATCTTCACCAAAATGCCTGCAAGTTGACGGAACTATTATTCTGTTTTATACATGGGGAGCTTAGGCACAGATAAATTAAAGCCAGAAGTACCCACTAATTTGGGAAAGCCTGCCTTAAGATGGCCAGGCCATGATTTTTCAGTCTTTAACATTATGCAGCGCACTGATTTCAGTCTCAGCTATTCTGCAAAACAGGCCTGAGCTATTCTGCAAAACAAGGCTGAGGCTAGGCTTCCAGAAAAATGTGAAACACAACTAACGTTAGTCTTTTAAAAGTCTTATTTAAAAGGCTTTGCATCGTGGATAAATCTGTGACAGAACAAGTGGCAGAACTCAGTTTCAGGGAGCTCAGTGACTAACCAGAAGTCTGGCCAGCCCCACCTTCACTGCCATTTATCCCATTCAACCTCTTCTGTTTCTTCCAAAGGACAAAATACAACCATTAACATCAGTCCCAGCTTGTTCACCTACCATCATGTACCCTGCACAACTGGTGAGGCTTAAATCCTAGGGGAACAATGCAGCATCACGAGTGCAAGATTATTACTCCAATGGATAAGGGGTAAATTAGTGTTGCATTAATAACCTATATTCCCCCATTTGTTAACAAATCCACTCTAAATTACCATTTTATTGCTAACATTGGCATGCATTTTCCTTTATTTTTTCCCCAGAAAACATAAGAACAGTAGCATTGTGTGGATTTCCTCCCAGTCTCTCAACAAAATATTTAAGTTGTACCATGCAGACTTCAGCAGCTTGTAGAGTAACTGACAGCAATAATATATGATGTGGACAAACACTTGAAAATGGATGACAAATACTCTTACCATGAAAATTAAGAGGTATTCGGGAACAGTGGAATACAGATGAGTACGACCTTCGTGGTTTACATTCCTTATAATTCTCAAAGTTCTTCCAGTCTCCTTACTAGGCCTAACTACCCTCTTTGTCTTTGGTTTCCAATCCCCCCCATCATTTTGCATCCAGTTATCTGTCTTTTCTCCATTTCCAAACCCATCTGTTTTACTTGACCAAACACTGTTATGTTCTCCCAAGCCACTGCATGATCTCTCCCTCCTCTCCATGTTAACACTTATCTCAGTTCCAGAACCTCCATTTTCCAGCCTCTCGCTCATCCCTCTCCAGTGCTTTCTAACATGTTCACAGCACATCCCCGCTCTGACCAGGCCCTTGTCCAAATGATCTCTTCCCTCTTCCTCAGCTTCCTTTTCCAGGCAGTTCCAGCACGGTGTGGTTTGAACCCAACTGGGTATAAACATGCTCCTACATCCAGGAGGTACAGCAACAGGCTTTAGGGCAGAGACAAGGGCCAGGGAGGACTCACTCACCAGTTATGGTCCCAGGAAAGAGGCAGATTCAATTTTGGGAACACAGAATCAGCTTCCTTTAAATAACAAACTCCACCACCAGATCACCAGCAGGAGATCAAGAGATACAGGTGACTCTTACATGAATACGTCGTCTCTCGTTGTTACAGGCCCTGGCTGCTACCTCCTTCCCCTGTGGTGCAGTGGGGAGCAGGGGATGGGGGGGGTGCACCCTGTCCCTGTCTGTTCTGCAGCTCCTTGTCCCTCAGGGGACAGCCCCTCCTACTTAGTTCTCCCTCTGCAGCAACACGGTGGCTCTCCCATGGGAGAGTGACAGTCCTCCACAACTAGCATGAAAGTCTCCTGTAGGGCATAGGTGGGTTCCCCCAGCACAGAATCACTCCAGTACAGGCCTTCCTCGGAGTTACTGTCTGTTTCCAGATCCATTCCCTACTCACATGTGCCCTCCTCCACACAGCTGTGGACACTCTTCTCCACCACTGATCCCTCAGACCTCCAAAGGCTCAGCCTGTCCTTTCACCACGAGTGGAGGGGAAATGGCTGCTCTGGCGTGTCTTCCTTGCTGCTTTCTCCTCTCTTTCCTCACTGACCTGGGCATCAGCATGGCCACATCCCTTTCATCCTCCTCCTCCCCTAAAGCAAAAGAGAACTCCCAAAATGGAAGACCTCTAAACTAAAAGCCCACCAAACAAAAGAGCTCCTTTGCCCAACCAGTTTTCTCCTCAGATATGTTTATCATAGAGTCACTGCCAGAGGTGGGTCTGACTCAGAACTGGGGGAAGCTTTTTTTGAAGTTTCTTACAGAGGCTGTGGCAGCAGCCCCCTTTTCTGCTACCAAAACCTCACCAGACACAAACTCGAGACACAGTGTTACCAGACCCCATTTCCTTCTAGAGAAAAGGAGTACCCCATTCATCTGCACAAACTTACTGAGTTCTTTTGCAATTGGATTGATTTTATTCTCTGTACTACCTCACACAGTCAACTTGTCTCTTCTCAGCAATGATACCTGGGACCAGTCAGGCTTGGTGCAGCCCAACAGATAAGGTACATGTGAGACTCACTTGCCCTCCACCAGTGACTCACTTGCAATTCTTGAGGGCATTGTGGCTTCTACCAAGCCCAAGCACATATATGTAACATTAAAGAAGTAAAAATCTAATTGAATATTTAAAGGACGCATCCCAGTAATTTTCTGCTGTAAGATTTGTAAACTGCACAAAAACGAGTCCTGTTTCCATGAGCACTAAAGGAGCATCTTGAGGAAGAAGACTACCTCCCTGTCAGTTATCAAACCACTGCTTCAAAGCACAAGCTGTTCAAGAAGTCTGAAGTGTTTCTTAAAAAGAGCAGAACAACATGTTTTCAGCACTTCATTTTCAGAAAGCTGATAACTTTATGTGGTATTTGCAAGGAAATTCTGCTGCAAGGTTGTTTGGTAAAACAGTTTAAGTTTTCAGCAGAGGAAAAGGGGATGCTTTAGAAGGACAAGGTACACAGCCTTCAAAACAACCTATGGTGTCAACCACCTCCACCCTCCTTGTAATAAATCCAATAACTTCTTATTTCAACCAAGAGAAGCAAAACTGGGAAAGAAGCCAGAGATATGAGGAAAGTGTATTCCAGGGTCAGGGAGACCTTATTGGACAGAGTTCTTTTCTTATATTTTCCTGAAGATGCCCTAATAGTCAGCAATACTAATTCTGCTCATTTTATCTACAGATGCAGGATGATAGGGATAGGCCGTCACTGGTTTGGCTGAAGCGATCAATGAATATCTGGGAACTGACTGCAGTTTCCATTCAAAAAATACATTGCTTGGGGAATCGGGTACAGCTTGAAGGCAATCCTGTTTTATCAAGGGCAGTGTACAAGATACTCCCTAATAACAACTAACAAGGATGAAACATTTTCCTACTCCAGTAGCCTGACACCTTCCTGTGGGCTTTGATCTCACTAAAAAGTGCTTTGTTTCTGTGGGTTGGGGTTTTTCACACTTTCCATCAGAATCACATTTCAAAAGCTGCTCAGCTGTCCTTCCTTCCCACTGCTGTCTGTCTTTGTGCCTGTGCTGCTTGTGTTTGTGTCGACTCGTGAGCACACACATGTACACGCTTCCATCATGATGAGCTAACAGAACACCACGTAGCCATTTCAGTTCACACTTGGCTGCAAATTACTGTATTTTTAAGGAGATTGTAACTCAGAGTATGCTAAAAGGACCTCCAGAAAAATTTTTTTCCATGGCTGAAGAAAGTGGGCATCACATTCACCAGCTCCCTCCAGGTTTCATCACAAGCCCAGGATAAAAATAACATCAGTCTAGGCCCTGTCCAGCCATACAGAAACCAGCTATTTCCAACCAGGCAATAAGCAATGTGACTTACCCAAAACACCACAAGTTTCTTGCCCAATTCTCCACCCCAAAGGTGCCTATGCTGTACATGCATATGCTTAGACCAGACATGTGCTGCTGTGCTTGTTTTAGAGACAGTTACACCAAAGTGCAATGTGATGATGCGGAAAAGGCTGAGGTGCTCAATGCCTACTTTGCCTCAGTCTTCAGCAGTGGAACTAGCTGTTCCCTGGACAACAGGCCTCGTGAGACGGGAGACAGAGAGGGGAAGCAGAATGAGGCCTTCACAGTTGGAAAGGGAGTGGTCAGCAACCTGCTACACTTAGACATAAACAAGGCTATGGGGCTTGGATTGCAGCCAAGGGTGCTGAAAGAGCTGGCATTTATGCTCACCAAGCCACTTTGCAGTATTTACTTGAAATCCTGGCTAGCTGGGGTTGTCCCAATGAACTGGAAGGTGGCAAATGTAACACCCAACTACAAGAAGGGCAGAAAGGAGGATTCAGGAAACTATAAACCTGTCAGTCTGACCTCGGTACCTGGGAAGGTCACAAAACACATCATCTCAAGGGCCATCACACTTAACGTACAGGACAACAGGGGATCAGGCCCAGTCAACATGGGTTGATTAAAGGCAGGTCCTTCCTGACAAACCTGCTCTCCTTCTATGACAGGATGACCTGACTATTGAATGAGGGAAAGGCTGCGGATATTGTTTACCTGAACTTCGAAAAGCCTTTGATACTGCTCACCATAGAATTCTCCTCGATAAGCTGCCTGCTCATGGCTTGGACAAGCACCCAGTCTGCTGGATAAAACACTGGTTGAACGGACAGGCCCAAAGAGTAGTGGTTAAAAGAGGTAAATCCAGCTGGCAGTGCCACAAGTGGCGTGCCTCAGGGCTTGGTGTTGGGACCATCTCTGTTTAGCATCTTTATTGATTATTTCAATAAAAACAGAGTCTATCATTAGTAAGTTTGCAGATGACATCAAGTTAGTTGGGAGTGTTCATCTGCCAGAGGATAGGGAGGCTCTTCAGAGAGACTTGGATAGATTGGAGCAATGGGCCAATGTTAATGGCAGGAGCTTCAGGAAGGCCAAGTGCCAGGTCCTGCACTTGGGCCACAACAACCCCATGCAACGCTACAGGCTTGGGGAGGTGTGGCTGGAGAGCTATCTGGCAGAGAGGGACCTGGGGGTTCCAATAGGCAGGAAGATGAATATGAGCCAGCAGTGTGCCCAGGATGCCATACAATGGCATCCTGGCTTGTATTAGAAGTAGCATGGCCAGCAGAAGTAGGGAGATTATTGTCCCCCTGTATTGGGCACTGGTGAGGCCACATCTTGAGGTGGTCTTAGGCCCTAGTATGAAAGGTCTGAAAACAAAGCCTTAGCATCAAAATTAGTTATAAGCACCTTTTTTCCTTCACTTGGAAAGTAAGCAGTTGTGGATGGGGCTGGAGCAGGTGCAGAGGAGGGCAACGAAGCTGGTGAAGGGCCTGGAGAATAAATCTTATGAGGAAAGACTGAAAGAGCTGGGGCTCTTTAGTTTGAAGATGAGGAGGCTGAAAGGAGACCTCATCACTCTCTACAACTACCTGAAAGGACATTGAAGAGAGGTTGGTGCTGGTATTGTCTCACAAGCAATGAGGGACAGAACAAGGGGGAAGGGGTTCACGTTACAACATGGTAGGTTTAGACTTGATATTAGGAAAAAAATTTTCACAGAAAGGGTGGTCAAGCACTGGAATGGACTTCCCAGGGAGGTGGTTGAATCACCATCCCTGGATGTGTTTAAAGATTGTTTGGATGCGGTGTTCATGGATATGGTTTAGGGGGGAACTTTTAGGGTAGGCTAGATGGTTGAACTCTATGATCCTAGGTGTCTTTTCCAACCAGAGTGATTCTGTGATTCTGAAACAAATGCACTCTGGTACATTTCTGGTCAGTATCTATTTCTGGTCAGTAACTATTTCTACTGTTCTTAAACAAAACAAAACAAAACAAAACAAGACCAAAAGCACTCAGTTTTATTTAACCATGTAAGTGACAAGTGCATTAAATACAAAAATAAAACCAGGCTCTGAACAGGCTTCACGCCATCTGGCTGTAGTGAAATGTCTCTGGATGCCAGTGGTGCTCACTAGGCCCTGGGCAGGAACATCATCTTTACTGCAACCTCCAGCCCAAGTGTCTGTTGTTCCTTCTTTCGTAACTCCAGCCTGCTTAAAACAAAAGCTCTCAAAGTGTAGAGGTGTGGGAGGAACTGCAGTGACATTGTGGCTTTTTTCTTGATCACTACAAGCACACAAACGGTCACATTTTATCAGGCAGGGAGATGCAGCTGGGAGGTTAAGGAAAGAAGCAGGGGAGACGGAGAAGTGTGGATGCAGGCAAGTGTGTGACATGACACCAGTTTACTTTGAGCTTCATTAACTTAGTACCTTGTGGGGAATTCTGGTGTGAACAGTTTGGTGAATTAAGAGTCTCTTTTTGTACAGAATTAACCTATGCTTCAGAATATCTAGGAGCAGGATGGGGAAATCAGTGACATACAGCCTAGACACTTCATTTTTGTGGTTTTAATACCAAGAAGACACAAAATACAAATGTGGAGAGTTATGTGACTGAACATAAAAAGGAGCAGCTCACTGAGCGCTGTAGCTCTCTAGAAAACACACATAAAAATTCAGAGAAGAATCGAATGCGAAGCAATAGCACAATTTACTTACAATCTGGAATATCAGCAGGATTTTAGTTTGTTGTTTGTGGGTTGCTGGGGTATATGGTACATTACAGTAGAGCATCAGCACTAATTCTACATGGCAGCTCCTCAGAATACCATCTGCTTCCCCGGTAACTGTTAATATAGTTGTAATTATCTACTTCTAAGCACTTTATTGGGAATATCATTTGCAAATTAATCAACTACAGACCGGTAAAACAAATGACATGCTTGTCTGAAAACAACAGCATTATTTCAAATTATTTTCCTAAGGATTGGGAAATATCAGCCACAGCCAAAGCTGGGAAGAGAGGTCTACATTCAGCTTAAAAACATTGATTCTGGCTACATCCAACATGAATTTGTGGGTACACAAACAAGTAACTGTCTCCAGGAGCCCAAAATCTGCACTGAAAGAGGCATCCCCTTTGTGAGTCCCATTATGGTCCATACCCACATTCCTCCACATCCCCTCTCACTGCCCTGGCATCTTGCTTTGAGTCAGGCTACTCCCGCCTGAAAAAGTGCCACTACTGCACTTTTGCCACTTTTACACAGCTCTACTCCTTACTACTGGCTTCTGTTTCATTGCTTGCTATCTTCAGCAAGGGTTTGTTAGCCCTGAGTAGCTCAGTGTAAGTTTATATAACCCAGAAGCAAACATTATCTTAAGAGGACCAATCTGAGATCTGTGACACATGGCCAGTGCAGGATTTATTCCTCTGAACACCAGTTACAGTTATCATGTTGCAAAACTGAAGGCTGTCTAATGAGTGAGATTGGGTTGAGCTGTACCTTCTGACAAAATGAAGTAGCTTTAATTATTTGAAAAAATGGTTGCATGGGACACCATACAAAAGCATTGTCCCTACTGAAGTTTCCAGTAAGCTATTAGGAAAATGAATTGGAAGACCACAATAAGCAACCAGGCTGCTCTAAGTTTACTCATGCAGACACCATAAATAGCCCTTCCATGATAATGCTGTTGAGCAACAGATTTTTAAAATCACTTAACTTGTAATTCTTGAAATATTGGAAGCCTTGCAAAGTTAATACAATATTCTGGCTCAGTGAGCAAGCAATATGTAAGGCATGTTTTCTGTGGCATCTGTTTGCAATGTCCTTTGTTTGGCAGTAGGGCTAAGTGAAGCCCTGTCTCATGGCAGACAGTGGAGTAAGCTGATCGATAATCGTGGAGTGCCATTTCTACATTCATGGTTCAAAGCTCGCAAATAAAAGCAAACAGGTTATCTGCTCTGCGATATGTGTCCTCAGATCACTGTATTCTAGCATCTCAGCACTTTTCTTATGCTATCTATCTATTAATGCAATGATCAAGGTTAGAAGCAAAAAGTACATTGTTTGGGGAGAAAAACGAAATTAATTTCTCTGGAGTGATAACTTCTGCGTATCGCTTCAGCATTTGTGAATCAGCTCCTGAAGCAAAAGTCCTGCTTTGTTACTTTAGAAATATGGTTCTATTTTATGTTCCTTTTGCTCTACACTACTCAAGGACCCAGACATAACTTTATTAAGTAACAGTTCATAGTAATAAGAGTTTATGTTCTTTCAAAAATTGAAGTCCTTGAACAGAAACCCGCTCAAGAGTTGAAGCAGCAGACAAAAAACTCAGCTGGCAAAACTCAGAGAATAAAACAGTTTTCTTTCTTTTCACTGTTGTTCAAATGAGCAACAGCGTTGTCGCTTTAGCATCAAGGCCGAACAGCTACTACCAACAGCCACTTCTGCGCATGATGAACCTTTTCTTAAGAGTTACAGCTACTTAAATCCAGTCCATTCTTAACTAACAGGAACTTCATGTATGATTCATCACCTCGCTTTTAATATGCCATTAAACTTTATAAAACAGCCTGGGAAACTGGCATCAATCTACATCCAAAGCTTTTCAAAATTTTTACATTATTTGACAGATACACTTACAAAATATAAACATTTGACTTTCTTTACAGAAGGATATGTTGAAGTATGATAAACACCTTCAGGATGAAACCTAATTGTCTCTTAACAAATCACGTAGTCTGTCTTCAGACAGCAAATTTCTCTGAATGTCAGCTAAAGCAAAATTTTTGCCAGAGCCATGAATACATGACTCTCAAGTTACCATCTGCAAAGTACACACAGCAAAGAATTATTTGGGGACTAGGAGATGGGGCAAAAAGGGTATTTATAGTACATGTTCATTATAATATAAAAATGTTGGCTGGCTTTTGGCACTGCACTGCACTCTCTATATAGCATAAACCAGCTTAAATCTTCATTGTTTTTAAGGTCTTATGTCAGTAGACATCAATTAATATCTGGGCCATGAACTCTTTTTCACATATTGCTGAGACTGAAGCTGTAAGTTTTGAGCACGAACTGCTGGATAATAATATTTGTAAGATAAAGACCTGAGAGTCATAAAGACATGAGAGTCAGCAACTTCAGTAGTATCTCTCATTAAATATGTTTTTCCAACTACAGTGCACCACAGCCTTCTATTCCCTCATTCTAAGTGAACTCTACTGCTTATTAGATCCTCACTCATCCTCTACTTAGTGCTGTTCTGAGACACTAAACAGCACTGCATGCCAGACACCAATTCTTGACCTTCTTTCTCCTACTCAGAGTAGCACAATGGTTAAGAAAACACTCGCCCAGGGAGTCAAAATTTCATAAACTTAGTGATTCTTTTTCAGATGTATTTATTCATAGGAAGCAAGTAATTACATAATCTAAATACAGCTTTCAAGCAACCCAACTTTTCAAATTCTAATTAAGATTTTCAACCTAAATGGACAAAATAGAGACAGGAAAGGGTGGCTCCATTTTCTCACTATTTCTAAAGCATCAGTAAAGAATAAACAAGCACAAGAAATTGGAAGAAAGGTGAGAACACGGGTGTGTTGACACCAGCCCAGTAGAGGAATTCAGAGCTGAGATAAATGCTCTAACCTTAATGCACCTTCACGGTGCCTAGTCACCTGCAGGGATCTTTGAACAATGAGTGCTTCTGCATATCAAGTGAACAGAAAGACTTTGAGTGGACGCCATAAGGCAAATTAAAGCTGCAAGGGCGGCAAGAGTTCAGAGCACTTGGGAGTTTGTCCACTGAACGTTTCTCTTCAAGACTCCATTCTTGTGCAGGGTTAATTTTGCACAAGAATATAATTATTTGCTGTGGGAACATCATGGGGTACAGGCCTTAGCTGTTGTTGAGAGGATGGCAGACTGGCCAGTCTGGCTTGGCTGATTCACCTTTTGTTCGTCTCCACAAGTTTTGCTTGCAAGTAGTACCATTGTGCTTTTGTGATTTGCCACACTGAGCTCACAGGAGGAGTTCAGGTGGCAGAAAGGGGAACATCACTTCCAAGCTTAACTTGAATCAGTCCTGCAAAATCCTCCTACTAGTTTTGTCTAATATTTCTTTGCTAGTAGCAGGACTTGTCTGCTGCATAGGACATCTCTTCTGTTCTCTGGAGCTTCGGCTCACTTCATAACCGTTCCTTGAAGGCTCCCTGAGGTTGCTCTTTGTGAAGTAAGACATATTCTGAGTGGGCACAGACATCTTTGCTCACTCTCACGCTGCAGCTTACTCATTTCCCGTGCTCCACTGTGGTTCTAACCTTCTTTCAGAGTAAGAGCAATTTACATCTCTTTAACTAGACATATTGGTGTTATTACCATTGCAGTCCTATTGATTGCAATGCTGCACTTAGCATCACTGTTCCAATTTTATCATCCTTAGTCATTCTTGCATGACTGTGTATTTATGTATGAGTTCTATTATTTAAATTAGTATATAACATTAGAAGGGAAGCATGACAGAAATAAAACAAACTGAAAAGCACGAAAGAATGATGCCAAAATACTGAAAGTAATGGCCTCCTTTTCTTGGATATATCAGCATTCAGTATTTGGATTTCTTTTAAAGGGAATGCGGTTATTGGTTATTTAGAGACATTATAGCCATAAAACAGCATGATCAACCTTGAACACAGGCAAGTGATTGCTTAAAAGCTTCATATTCTGCTCTACAGTATCACACAAAAAAAGCAAAGAAAATGTTCTAGATAGGGGTATCTGCAAAGTACGACAAAGGCTTATCACAGCCAGTGTTTACCAGTAAAAGACAGAATCAGACAAACACTGCTGAAAATGAAAACCCAGTTGTTTCTACTATAAGTTACAATGACCAAGAAATCATGAGTGTGTAGTCTGAAAAAACAGTCCAGAACATCTGATAATGTATCATGACATCTATCAGGTTTCATCACCCCATTAGGCATTCCATGTACAGCACAGGAGAGCAAAGGCAATCCTTTCTGCAATTCACAGGCTGGAGGTTTTAGTCAGTATCTGAAATACATCAAAACCATTCTCATTCTTCTATTTAGAATAAAATTCACACCAAGACTATATGCCATGGAAGAACATTAACTGCATCTTTCCGGGACTCCCAGTTCCAGTGTAGTCACCACTACTTTTCAGCTGGCCTGCAAAACTCCAGAAAAAAGAAGCTTACAAAGGTCCCAAGTGCTCACAAGCTTATTGATCAGCTGGAATTACAGTATACGTGTTCCTCCGTATGCCAAAATGATCTCAGTAGAGCTCGTGATGAACCAAGCAGGAGGAACTCCCATTCCTGTACTATTAGCCTGGTACACCTGCAACTCCATGACCTCATTAATAATGCATAGCTAGTGTTCCCCTTAGGGACACAGTGACTTATCTTAAAACAGTATCAGTTCAATGAGAGACAGAAATACTCTGCCTTTTTGAAAAAAAATTACATTGATCTAACACTCTCTCAATACTTGATAACCTAAATAAGAACATGCAGATATAACACACAAAAATTTGGTAACTGATGTAATCAATAAGTAGGCCATTCAGCAAATTCACTTTCATTAATTAAGAGAAGGAAGTGTTGTTTCTTAAGACAGATACAAAATGACAGTCATATGTTATTACGTCATGTTAACATCTTGATCCAATCTGGATAAAAATAGTATGTCTCATCTTTTTTAAACAAACAAATCCCCCGCTTACTACCAGTTGGCAGTCTGACAGCACAGCATTTTAGTTTTAATGAAAAATGTGCTTTCTCAGCCAACTAGACCAAACACACCCATGCCATGCATGGTCTCAAGAGTGGCTTTTGCTTTAAGACCCTGCCGCTCCTTTCAAAGCTTAAGTACGCTACTGCTTAACACTGGTAGCTGGGATGGGAACCTGACAAATCCTTAGCTTTTTCATTTACAGCCAGAAGGGAGACAACAGATCAGCCTTTTAAAGTCATAATATGGGGTCTTGTGAGCCACCAATATGTAAGAGTTTGAAAGAGAAACTGAGAAGACATGGAGACAGTTACTTATCAGTTCCAAGTGTGGCAATAAGCTGAGTTACCCACTAAAACCTGACAGTTCCCATTGTAACCACCACAGAAAGGAATTAACAAGTACGTATGACTATGAAAGTATAAGAAATCAGACTTTCCTTCTCTTGCTATCCATCGCGTTACTAAATTTCTCTTTCCCAATAGGATTTTCACAGAAGCATAAGGATCCACCACTTCTGAGCATCTTCACCAAACTACAATGAAAAGCCTGAACTACAGGCTTTTCCACTACATCTATCCTACTGTCTTCTACATCCTTGCAGTGCTCTCTTCCTGAATGGAAGCTAGTGATGATTCATGCATATTCAAGCTAGGTGCACACCTCTGCGGAGGCTGTTCACATCTGCCTATTGGCACAAACAGTTACAAGCTGCCCACACCCAGCACATCCCAGCACCCCTTCCCTAGCCTGCCAGACCATACGTAGGACTGTGGGGAGAAATGTGTTCCAGATGCAAGTAGAGGAAAAGACAATACAATGCCTTATTTACACCACTGTCATCTTTGGGGAGAAAGGCCTCCTTAACCAAAATGTTTTCAGAAGCAGCTGTTAACTTACCTTTCCCTCTCCAGACAAAACAAAGCAAAGCAAGTAACTCCTAACTCCCTCTAAAATAAATAATCCCTTTATTTTTTTTTAACCAAACAGCCGAAAGGAAGAGTATTTCAAAACTAAAGAGATACAACCAGGAATGAAATTCAAACATCACCTAACCTAGATGTTCATGACAGACCAAATCTGGCCTGACACAGGAATGATGGAGCTTCAGAGTTCAATAGTTTGGTGATTCAGAAAGACAGGAAAGACAATGAATGTCAGTATAAGGATTTAAAACTCAGCCCAGCACATAACTAAAAGGCAATGTAATGGCAGACGCCAAAGAGTATGTTCTCCACAAAGCTACTGCAGTCAGTACCTGAGCTGTGTAATTCTCCACTGAGGTCTTCATACTCTAAAGAGTTTCATCAAGGATAAAACACAGGAGAACTACAGAAGGAACATAAACAGGACAAGCGTCTGCAAGCATAATGCAGGACAAGCTGTCCAGAGCCTCTCTTGATTCTAAAAGGACACATCTATGCAACAGACAGCAAGATTAGTTAATGAAAATACCCTTTACTGGTAGCGGGTCAAAATGACTGATGTATGACAAAACAGATTTCATGAACTGAGTTAGCAGTCTTCGCAAAGTTGTTTGGCATTCATAACAACTCAGGATTTATACTCACACTAACTGATGGGGGCAGCTACAGTATTACTATTAACAAAATACCAACAACTGATACAGCCCCTAAGTCAATTCTATTTACAGTTTGTCATTCCATTAGATCAAAGCACAACTGGCAGAGACACACAAAAAAAGATTTCATCTTCATAAAGATCATTTTTTTAACATACAAGCAGAGACAGGCATATACAGACACATTTGTTATCAATAAAGGAAGGAGGTACTGTAGTAGGAAGAACGAACATCTGAAATGGAGACTTGTGCAATTTTACAACTAATTCAAACTAGTAATTAAAGTGTGCAAAGTCAGTCACTGAAGAAAATGGGCTCTTCTGCATGACACTGCGTTCTCATGTAACCCAGTAGAGGGTCCCCAGAAGGTCATTCTCTGGGACACCTGCAGCCATCTAACAGCAAACTGAGAGATAAAGTACTCAGCTATAAAGCCACTGGGTTTTCTAGCCACAACATTTTAGCATGTTAATAAGACAGCAGGTATTAAAGCAGGAGAAAACACACAGTGCTATTCAACTTTATAACCTCTCACTAGTTAGCCGTATTGCATGCCATTCAAAAATTTCTCAGAGGAAAGCTAACACTCCAAGAGTCAAAGCAGCTGAGGAAATATGGGATAGTTGTGAGTTGCCACTGAAACAGTTACTTGCTTTGCATAGCCAGTGGCTACCGGGGCCTGGCATACACATCTTTTCAGACTTGGCAAAGCACTTGGATTTGGATTTTTTTCTTTTACAAGAACCACAAAAGAAAATCTACCTTTAAAAGAGTAGAATTTAAAGTTGACTATCAATCTTATTCCTAACTATAACTGGGATGCTCTAACAACTCTTCTACAGCAGGGAATCAATTCAGGATTTACGCAAGTGATGGTCTTGGCAATCCCTCCCAGAGCACAGTCTACTGAAGGCACTCTTCACAGACTATCAGGAGATCATGATGTCCTTGGAAGTCACTCTAACAATAGAGTGCTTTTACAATTGAAAATGCACCTCAAAGGCTGGTGACACTATGGATACGTCAATTCCTGATGCACATGCTTCATTGTATGAAATGCCTTTGGAAATCAAGGGCAACAACAACCTGGAAAATATTTTTCAACATTTGGACTGTTGCCACCAAATCAATAATGGCAGAACAAAATGAATTACAAGATTCCACAGCTTCAATCACAGAAGAAGTAGGGAGTAAGCCAAAAAGACAAACCACAACTTACACTGAGAGACTAGTTGGACTGAATTGTATGTAGACTCATATCTAATTAAATGAGACTAAGGGCAAAAGGGAGGCAAAATCATCTGATAGCTGGCAAGGAATGGGTAAACACAAAAGGGTACTCAGCTTGTGAAATATAGAAGTAATCTCCCTTGATCAGGCCAAAGGATTGACATGACCTCCACATCTGAAGGACAGGCAATGTCACAAGAAAAGGAGAAAGGATTATTACAATTTTTCCTGAAAAGCTTTTCCACAGGATGCAGTTTTTCAGCACTCTAGCAACACAGGTTCAAAAAGAGTTAGGGGAGATTCAAATTGGAGAAGGCTGTGAAATACAGATATGTAAGACTCAGCAGTTCTCTCAAAAGGAAATAACATGCATTGCTTTGGTACATCCACACTAAATATTTCTGGCTTGTCAAACCTCAGCTCTGTCAGCAGCCAGCTCCTCTTACTTGCTGTCCACTACCTTCCCTTCGGCAATAAACATGGAATAAGCAAGAGCACCATTTCAGACATCAGCATGTTTGGCTGAGGTCAGAGGGGAGAAACCCACATGCTGGAGACCCTCTGGGGAGCAGAAGGCTCGTACAGATCACAGTGCTGTCTAGCAGAGATTTAGATAGCTTTCTCTTAAGAAAAGCATTGACTTAAAAAAGACCAATCCAGCAAAACTCATTTCCAAAATGGCTGATTTTGTCTCTCCAAATAACTTAACTCCATCCTCTGAACCACAAACTCTGACTTACATTTATGGCCAACTTTAGTATTACATTTAGCTTTAAAATACGGCATTTTTCCAGTGCTCTTTAAAAGTGTTTCAGAGATCTTGATGGGGATATAACCAGCAGGAGTGGGGAGGTGATCGTGGCCCTGTACTCTGCACTCACGAGACTGCACCTTGAGGCCACAGTCTAGGGGTTAGGGAGATGTTGGGATGAGGGCTGGACTTGTTGATCCTGGGAGGTTCTTTCCAGCCATAATAATTCTATGATTCTGTGATATAGTGCTCCTTATTTTACTATTGATGCTGCTTCTGTAAACCAAACCTAGGTCTGGAATAATGAAGTCCAGTAACTGTGTTGAACAGATCCTTGTGGGAACAATGACTCGTGCTGACACCTGTATTACTGCTGGGTGGAGTAGTGAAGAGAGTATCAAACTTTCATGGTGGATGCTCAGGTCAAAGAACCCACAGCAAGCTATAATATAATTTCTACTGTTTTTCATAAATGTACAGTGAGTCAGGTAAGCACACATCAACATTCAGAAACACAGCCTCAAAATGTATGTCAGCAATACCTAGGTATTTGAAAAACACTTCCAATAACAGTGGACAGAGACCCTGATTTCAACCTTGCATTATGAGTCTTAATTTCCTAACACAATTTGCAATCCTTTGCTTCCTTATTGTCCCCACAAAAAACCAAACCAAAACAAAAACAAAAACAAAAAAGAAAGATGAATTGCTCAAGTAAGTTGGATAGCAAAATGGTTGCTAGTAGCCTAAGTACATGAATCTCCAAACATCCTACTCTTCTTTCCAGCTGCATTCGTTAAAGGATACAGCCAGTATCCTATCCTGAACAGCCAGTTCTAATACGGGAAATTACAGACCTGTGATAAATGTACATCAGGTGCCAAAAGTATTTAAATTCTATCTTTTTCCAATTCATGAAGCTCATTGTAGCATTGTATTGTTGCATTATTAGATTTATGCATTTAGCAAGCAAGCATATTATAAGAGTGACTGTAAGTAATTACTCTTTTCTAACAGCAGGAACCACAGTATTGTCCATGCTATGTTGTTTTTATGAGAAAACCAGTCTGCTTTTTAAAAGAGACTTCAATGTTTAAATAAACAGCCAAATATCTCATTTATTAATAAGCCATAGACCTGACGTGTAGGAAAAGCAAAGCAGCTAGAAACAGGGTAAGTGACATAAATCATTTATTACAGCATATTGACTGTGAGATCTCATCTAGAAGAGGTTGTTTATATACTGACATCATATGCATTTGGGGATTACCTCTTTGTAGGACATGTTTAAAAATGTGGTTTCGAAAACTAGCAAATTCAAAGGTTCTTATTCTTTGTAACTTTTCGATCTGTCCTTTGGAAAGGGTCACTGTATATATAGAACGTTCTGTCAGGAAATTATGGCAGTGGAACACTTGATTAGTCTAATTGCTAAATGGTTGTACTAGTTCGCAAATCTTTCCATACAGACTCTTGCAGAGAACATTCTCAAACCCAAAATCTTGCTTTTCAGATATCTAAAAAACGCTCCTTGTTGGAGGTGTCTTTCTGCACTGGGGATACTGACATTCACTAAACAGAGCCCTGAACTTCATAGGTGGCTTATTTTCATGGATTTTTTTCGACTCATTTATCTAGTCATTCCTCAGATAGCTTTTCAGAGATGAACAAGAGCTTTGTACAAGCAAGTTCTCTGGAATATGGACTTACATGTGCTATACAAGCCCGAGTACCTCACCCACCTGCTTCTTGCATTTATCACAGCATCACAGTATCACAGTATTACCAAGGTCGGAAGAGATCTCACAGAGCATCAAGTCCAACCTGTTACCACAGAGCTCAAGGCTATTTATGACTCTCTGGAAACATTTTAAAGCTTATACTGTTCATATATGATGTTGTCTCTACTAAATAATCTTTATTAATTAAGTGTATGCGTGCACAGTACACAAAGAAAATTGTTATACATGTTCTCATTTCATTACAAAGTTTAGACCCAATTTCTAATAGAAGAGCACCTGCAGTGTTTCAAACACAGGAAAAGAACTCTGCTTAATTGTAGACAACATAATGTCTACTTCAGTCTAGTGACTCAAAACCCTTGCTCACATTTCTCATTCAAGGCTGTCACTGGAAGTATCTAGGTTATGCAAAAGCATGCAAGGACTGAGTTTACCTAGGACTGACTCTTTCAGACATTACATGTTATCAGCTCTGTAGAACAGCAGCTGTGGAAAGCAGCAAGAAAATAGAAACCCCAGTTTCTTCTTCTTATTCTAGAAATCCTGTTAGCAAGGCTAAAGAAGATGAAAAAGATGAGCAAAATGTTGTCTTATGAGACATTCTGCTTTTACAGATGCTGTTGAAATGTTATTGCTGAGTACCTGGGCAGCTTATAAATAAACCCTTCCAAAAGTGTATTTTTACACAACCACAAAATAAATTAAACCATCCAAAATTCATGCTGCTAATTAAAATAGTTCCTGTAGGAGGGCAAAGTACCTAAAAGGCTGAAGTGAACATGGTGTTTTTTAATTGAACAGAAGCTGATTAAATTTAAACCCTATTTACATATATTTGCTAGTATCATCAAAACCTGGTAACAACTACAGTTTTGTACTCCAAACTGATAATGGCCCACCAGTTGTAGGATACATCTCTTGCTTTTATAGAAAACTAGTGGCATGACATTTTCATTCAAAAAAATCCACCAGCACAGGAAACTAGGAGCAAGGAATATGCAGTCTTTTATGTATCTGGATGAAAACATTTTATGATAGAGTCATAATATTGGAATTATACGAGTTGTGAGACACCAGGAAGGGCCCATAAATGGTTAAAGGTACATTATATTACATAGTCCCCTTATAGAAAAGTGGTGTTCATGAGGGAAATAAACTAATCACTTGCTACTTACTACTTGCCAGAAACAAGCTTAAAAGTCACTTTTATTCAGAAATGATCATTTTAATTGTAATGGATGACACAGTTTCATTTTGACCAGCTGTTGAAGATAAATTTTTCTCCTGACAATATGACTCAGAAAAAACTCAATACCTAACACCTGAGTCGCCTAAACAGTGAATCTAAATACACCTCAAGACATACAATAATCTTGTCATAGTTGACTACACAAGTTGTACTGCAACCCTGTGAGTTTACAGAAGCCCATGGAACTAATTGAGCAGACATGGCCTAAAGAAGAGCCACAGATACACTGAGCTCTCCTTTTGCTACCTTTATAACAAGACTCAATGTGAAAAATGAAAACCTTTATAAAGGAGACCTCCCCACCTTGCATTGGCAGTCAGCAAGCAAGGCACTGGTGTATTTCAAGGTCTTGCAAGTACAAGGTCTTGTTACACACAATATCTTTAATAACCTAGCAGCAAGCCACTCTCAAGATTATCTTTCACCCTATATTCCATATAGCAATTGAGAGTAGTCGGGGTGCCCTTGTTTTCTCTTGGATTAACAAAATGAATTTGACTCAGAAGAGGCTTCTTGAGTGCGGCCATGACATTTTTCTTACTGGTGTAGTCTGTAAACTATGGCTCAGCCTTTCCAGTTAATTATTACATTTTCCATTCTACTCTGAACAGAAGTATTTCTCTGTCAGACTGCAGTCTGCCACGGAGGTTGCAATCCGTTCACTGATCCTCATCTTTTTGAGACTTGATTGGAGTTCACCAACATTTACAGTAGTGGTGGCTCTGAGTAAGTCATAGAACCACTATGCAGGAGAATCTCCATTCGTCACTTCTTCATGCCGTAGACCACAACAGAACTACAACAACTACAACGACACCATTTTTCTTCTCTTTTTTTGGCTTGCTTTACTGGTTTATTTGCAGAAGTTGGTGGGTTTGCTCTCATTCCCTCCGAGCTGCTGCTTCTTATATAGGGTCAGGAAATGAAACAACCTAGTTGGGATAGGGAAATCCCAGGCTGGATTAGGACAGCCCCAAGTACAGATCCCAGACAACATGTCCCTGCTAGGAACAATGTGACAATGTATAGACCAGACACTAAGCTATGGTGCTGTGGTCTGCAGCATCTTCTCTTCCGGTGAATCAGAAGGGCAAAATTTCAAAACACATTTTTACTCTTTACACCAAGAACAGTATTGGAATTTTTAATTTAAGTCCAATATAAACCTAGAAAACTGTCTTCATTTTCCACTAAAAAGTAATACACTTTTCCTTCAAACAAAGGAATAAATAGTAATTAAGAGATATTATTTCTGACCCTATAATAAGATGTACACTTAGCCAAGAGTTTAAGTTAAAGCCAAAGTTATTTGCACACGCTGTATTCTAGGCTGTCTCTTTCAACAGCTAAAGATAGTCCTAGGACAGAACTCTCTGCGGAGATAGTGCAACACAAAATCAAAGTTTGCACTGAGGCAGCCCAAAATCCCAAACATTCTGTCCCCTGGGCTCAGGCCAAGCTCATTTTCACTCACACACTGGCCATCCACACTGCTCCTCGCAGCCAAACTGAAGCAGTGTGATCTAGATGATTGGGTAGTAAGGTGGATTGTGAACTGGCTGCAGGATAGAAGTCAGAGAGTGGTGGTCAATGGGATGGAGAGGGAGTCCAGCATAGGGCAAGGAAGATGATGGAGGCGGAGCACCTCCTTTATGAGGAGAGGCTGAGGGAGCTAGGTCTTCTCAGGATGGATGGAGCCGGGCTCTTCTCAATGTCATCTAGTGATAGGACGAGGGACAATGGTTGTAAGCTGGAACTTAGGAGGTTCCACATAAATCTGAGAAGGAACTTCTTCCCAGTGAGGGTGACGGAGCACTGGAACAGGCTGCCCAGGGGGGTTGTGGAGTCTCCTTCACTGGAGACGTTTAAGACTCACCTGGATGTGTTCCTGTGTGACTTGGTCTACGTGATCCTGCTGTGGCAGGGGGATTGGACTAGATGATCTTTCGAGGTTCCTTCCAATCCCTAATGATTCTATGATCTATGCTCTCCCTCCCAACATGCATGGCAGACTGGGTGGCTTTTTCCCACACAGACCTGTAGTTGGGCTGCAAAGACTACCATTGTAGTAAAAATAAAAAAGATCTGAAGGCTGGAGGCTTAAGTCACACAAATGCAGATTAGACTCAGTGGGCAATTAGCTGCTGGACCAATCAACACAGGCTGCTTATGACCCTCCTGTCATAAGCAGTTTCAATTCTGACGTTGTCCCTACGAGAGAGGCTAAATGTCACAATTCCCTGATTCTGGTGAGCTCAAGTTCTACGGTTATATTATGGATCAAACAAGATGGCCAAGGTGATCCCTCCAGGCTTACCATCACGGATCTACATGCTAACTGTCCTGTGCCATAACTCCCAATCACTAGCAAACTTCAAGGAGTGGAAGAACCAAACCATCAGCAAAGAGAAGATAATGTCAGAAACTTGATGAAACATGAATTTTGCCCTTGTCCTTTGCTGAATTCCTGTGACAAGTTGAAACTTGCGTGGCTGCACAGTGGAGGTGAAACCTCCAGTTGAGAACAGGTCTGCCTAAGAACAAGTCTGCTGAAGGACCCCATACACTATGTCATGGCCCCAGGAACGCTAACCTCTGCTGTAACGCCGAGCAGCGACTCTGACAGCCATCTCTATATCTTTCAATTTTCCATAACCAGTCCTGCACTGCCCCTCACTTTCTGATATTCAGTTACATCCTGTGTAATTGGAGCAAGGCCAAAGTTCCTCTAAAGAATGAAGACCAGTTAAAGTTACAAACAGAAACCTTATAAAGTTCAGCAACTGGATTGTGTTACACGTTACGTAGCCCCCAAGCCAGCACAAGAGGCTGCTCCAACTCTTCCATGGTCAGGTAAATGTTTCTGCTCTGCACACTGAGATCAAATGATGTCCCACTCCACGCTGCAATAACAGTGCCATCCTCATAAATACAGCAACCAGCTTTCTTACTCCAGAACAGATCACATAAACAGAACTTGCATCTTGTGAGCAGAGATGCTAGTGTGGTGTGACACAGCCCAGGGGGGTTGTGGAGTCTCCCTCACTGGAAATATTCAAGACCAAACTGGATAGATTCCTGTGTGACTTGGTCTAGGTGATCTTGCTGTTGCAGGCGGATTGGACTAGATGATCTTTAGAGGTCCCTTCCAATCTGTAATGATTCTATGATTCTATGATTTCAGGACATTCTAGAATGTGACATTTCACTGCTGTATAGAGAATCCATCTCCTCCCAACACCACAGGAGCCAAGATCTTTTAGCTTTACATCTTCCATGGTTCAGCCACACACATGCTTCATTAGAAGCATGTAGTAGAGCTGCATTTCAAGTTATATAAAGGCAGCCTCCCATCTACCTAAAATTTCTGAGGCCTTTTCAGAATCTCTGCTTTACATCCAATTACACTCGTGATCTTCCTGTTCTAGTGGTGCCAGCAGTAGCTAGTCACAGCTCAGCATGACAGAAGGGTGCACTACTGCCAAAACCATTTACTACTCAGCTCATGAAGGCAAACCATGAAGCATCTGGAGAAACAAATTCAGACAACTTCAGAGCACCAAAAGGTCCTTTATCAAAGAAAGAAAGAGGTGTTTTAGGGGCAGTCCTTGTCAACTTGAACCTGTCCATCACTGGGACGCTCCAGGTACATACATAGGTGACAGTATAGCTGGGTGTTGGTTCCCTGTGGTCTACAACCAGCTCTCAAAGGGTGGTTCTGGACCAGCCGCTCAATGAAGGACAGATTCCCAAAGGAGAACAGAAAGGGAATATGAGAATGAGAAGAGAATTAGTTGTGTTCTAGCTCAAATGAGGATAACCAGCCAGCTGAATCACTCTTCAATCCAAATGCATGATTAAACCTGAAAGGGGCATAAGCCATAGTCCTTCGTCAATGCAAACACAGATTTTGCCTAAACCAATGCCATTCAAATCTTGTGTCTTTTCTCAGCCACAATCCCTTTAAAATCTGATGTCCAGAGTACTGAGTGAGGGTATGCTGAGTCTCAGATGACCTTTTGGACAAGAGCAAGCACACCTGGAAGCTGTGTTGTTCGATTTTTCTTTGTGGACTACACCGCACTCACATGAGACCGTTTTAATGGGGTGTCACTTTACTAGAAATATATGGGATGGTGATTGCCCCAGTTTATCTTCCTGACTCCAGCATAGATTAACTTTTAAGATCAGTTATCAATATAGGCAATTACAGCTCTCCAATTAGGCAACAGCACACAGCTGTGCATTTCTGAGCAGTTAGAGCACACACCATTACAACACACACACACTCCTTCAGGACTGCCGCTTTCAGCTGAACTGTGAGTGCAGTTATCTTCTGGCTGCCACTTATTGTTGCTCCGATTAAATGGAATTTGCAAAAAGAGATAAAGAAGCCAGCTAAACCTGTGTGTCGACAAGACTTTGTGCCTCACCCTCAGCAACTCATTCAGAGAAAACCCCATCATACCCTTATCCATAACTGCAATACTGCTAAGATTAGTATTTCAGAAATAGAGTTCTGCCTGAAAAAAGCACTGCAACAAGAAGCTTATTATTGGTAGACATACTAGCACTGGCAGTCAAAAGGAAAGCTCAAACAAATTTTGTAAATCCACTTCACAAAGGCATCCAAAACGTCCAGCTCTTGTTAAACACGTATCCGAAAACAATACAGCCTTACCTCTATAGGCTGCCTGAAGAGCACAGCTGTATTTCTAAGCCCCTCATGCAAAGTTTCCTTCTCAAAATAACTACCAGGTAGTGATCAGTGGGATTTAAGTGACCTTTGGGGAATACAAAGGACACGATAATAGCTAGATTTGCACTCTTCAGATTTGACAAACAGCAGTCATACCCTCACTCACTCTCCAGTTCCACCGGAACGTACCAGCAGGACACAGCCAAGTCACCGTGTATTTTCTGCTCTGTACTGGAGCTTAGCATTTCAGGCACTGGACTTTGGAAAGCTACAGCTCAAGAAACAATTCTGAAATCTGGAGGAATTTTCCTAATAAAAGTATGAAAAAAATACATACAGAAATACATACAGTTTTGCCTTCTTTGCTGTCCTGTGGCTTTTTTTGGGGTTTGGTGGGCTTTCCTGGCATCTGGTGCAGGAGGCTCTGTAACCAGTAGCCAGTATAATGTAGTGCTCCAGCAGCCTGATTACCATTTCAAAAATTTCTCTCTCCTTTTTAGCATTGCATCCTCATACCAAAAATAATGCTCCTGTGCTTAGGTTTCTTATTTTTAGCGTACTAGAAACACATCATCGGTAAGCTGTATGTATATTCAAAAGCACTGTCAAATAAATTATTTTTATGGCATGTGATTTTTTTCCCCTCCTCTTCTGATTTATAATGGACTTTAGCATTGTTAAAACTGCAGTTAGTCTGTCTACAGTCATTCTCCTCTCAGGCAAATGGAAGTACAGTCTTGCAATTTTTAAACCAAATTACTACTAAAATGTGTGTAAATAGGAATTTTAGTAAGATTTCCATGTTACAAACATTTCAGCTCCAAAATATTTGGAATCAGTCTCAGAATGGGATTAGCTTCCACATATTTTCTCTTAATTTTACATATAAATGAAATACAGGATCTCTCATCATAATTCTATTTGAACTATTCAGAATTATGACTCTGAAAGTGCTCTACACGCACATCTACACAGATTACTCAAAGTCACTCAATTCTGTAGCCTACAAACAGAACATACCAACTCCAGAGGTTTTACAGCTCCTCAAACTGACTTTCAGAAAAGCTAAAATACAACAAGGCAACAGCCTAGCTAGGGAGAAAAACTCATCACATAAGCTTCTGCTGGAAGGCTCAGGTAAACTAAAAGTATGCTGCATTTGGATAGATTTTAAGATACATTAAATTAATGATGATGATCTGACTGATCAGGATAAGCAAGGAATTGTAGACCTGGGATCTTTCTTGCATCACTGAGGTCTGTAATAGCTTTGCCGCTGATTTAATGAGACTTATGCCACAGACAAAACTGCCATAAATGAAGGGACGGTGATCAGAGTGCAAAGGGGGCAACGACAGAAGTTTGAGTAAAACAAAGGGTTGGGAAGAGAAACAGAGCAACATCAGAAGCAACGATTAGTTGTCACCAATAGCTGCCCTGCAGATAACCAACACTGTCTTTGTATCTCAGCGGAGCACTTCACATTTGCCTTTTTGTGAATCTGGTTGAACACAAAAAGACACACATTTTCACAACAAAGCCACGTACCTGATTATCTGAATGCTGCATTACAGCTCATATGGCTTTATTTCTTTCATCCAAAGTCTAATTTCCAGTCTATTTCTTTTCCCTTATGTATCGCGTACAAAAATAGCATCCTGAAGGCAAGGTAATTTCTTCTGTCTGACCTCAAGTATATAAACACCAAATACACTTCACCCATTAAAGTTCTAGTAGCTTCAAAGATTGCACCCCCCGTGATTATCCTTCCTGCTAACATTGTTCAGCACTGCATCCCGATGTTCTTCCAGTGCTGTGCTAGCTACAAACCAGTCTTGCGTGCTGTGGAAAGTCACACAAGTGACTGTCCCAATGGAAATACATCAATAAATTCATAATACGGATGGATTAATGTGTCTGTGTCACAACGGACAGTACTCACTTAAACAGAGACTCTATTGTATCTGTGTTTACGTCTCTGTGCAATTCACACTTCTACTGGCATCAGCAACGGGGAGTCAGGTTCTGTGAAAATTTCTACCCCAGCAAGTCACTCATTCGTTTGAATTTAAGCTTCCATCAGGTCCCAGGCTTAGAAACAGACAGATTGCTTCAGTCTAAACACGAATGGGAGACAATGAAACACAACATGGTTCACAAAATACTTGCTCATCCAAAACTTAGGCAAACTCCTGTAAAGTTGACACTGTCTACAGTAAAAACTTTTCACCTACATTGTGAAGCATCACAACAGGAGAATCCTGCCTTGTACGCGGTACGTTAGGATCTAATTGTAGTTACAGTGCTGAATTGTGAGCTTCACCCACAGCAACTCGCATGCTGTGACAAGGAAATAAAGTTCCCTATTATGGAAATCCTATATTGTATTTAATTATGCAATTATATTTTATTGTATTAGCAAATGGTTGGGCACAGTAACAACTGCTGGGATTTCTGCAAATTAGGAGCACAAAATTCATTCTTTCCAACAGCTGATTACTTTTTATGATTCTATGGGGTTTTTTCCCAAGCTATGGAAATGACTCTATTTTTAGCTTACTTCTCGTAGATACTCTCCAGCAATAGTGATCCCCTCTCTTGACACCATAATCCACAAGCACACAAAGAATTTCATTTTCACAGAGTCACTGGGCCAAATTAATCCCTAGCATAAACTCCTATAATTTATGCAAATGCAGGGTGATGTTTACATCTAAGATGAACCAGACCCACAGCAAACTACCACACCCGGGGGTTTGTTCCACTTTTAGAGGCAAGTCCGGTGTTCACAGCACTGCAGAATGCCTGCTCTGGGCAGGAAGTACAACATCTCTAACGCGTCAAAGATAAACTCCTACTACCGAACAAACCAGTCCTACATCTCCATGCCCGATGGCAATCAAGTGGCGCACACCACCTGTGTCTCCTTGAGCCTGGGGCAGGCTTTTCTACTCCCTGGCTTGAGCGAACACCACGCCTGCAGAGATGACAAGGCAATGCAGGCAGAGATGGGCAGCAGCAACTCGTTACCTTACACAGAAACACACTTCCTCCTTCAGCCAGTGAGGAAGACAAATGGGAAATTCATTTCGGCCAGGAATTTTTCAGTGTCAGAGTGCAGGGAAAAGCAGACATGTTAGGGCTGTGTGAATCCAGAAAAGCAATGGGAATTACAACTGAAATCTAGAGTAAACATATGCAGCACCGCTCTGTGCCACTTACAGAAATAAAATTCCTCTGACTTTAAGGACAAGTGCTTCAGGGCTACAGGAGAACTACAGAAAAATCATTTCATAACAACCATGAATATATTTATACCAATTAAAGAAAAGATAATGACTTGGTTAAACTAAATAAACAGCAAATAATATTCTGTTCATTCTCTTCTTCGTGCCTTGGCATATAAGGCAGTGCTACTGCAGACTCTCAAAGTGGAAAATGAAATCTAAAATTATTTACAAAACATAACATGCGTAGTTCTTCCTTTTGCTGAAATTCCTCATAAACGCAAAGAGAAGAGGAGTGATACAGTGAAACAGGGCTTGATAAGAGAACCGTATCTTCACAGTGAGAGACACTGACCAGCTAGAGAAGATCATGACGAACATTTTCAGCATGGAAATGAATGAGACATCCCATCTTTTATTCTCAGAAGCTGTGAAATCCTGGCAGCTACAAAGTGCTTCAGTGTGGCTGAAGAAGCTTATTTTAATCACTCACTATCGTTAATGTAGAGACCCCCCAAACACCCAGTGTTTGGCATTGTGCTCATTTTCTGTATGTATTTTTTTAGTACATCTGGTGAAAGCAGACTCATGTGGCTTAAACGCTCACAAGTATTTTAATAAGAAACATTCTTGCATATCAAACCCATATCCACATTCTTTGTTCTGGTTTGGTTTCTCTGGAGTGAGTCTCACAATAACATTCTTGGCCTCTGTTCACATGTTCATCACTGGCGTGTTTATTGAATCACGTTTACACGGCTTAAAAAACCCATGTTAATCTGGACACACTGTGCTTAGCAGTAATTCAAGTTAAGATTGGATATGCTTTTCATTATAGCAGCCTAACAGTCACTTGAAATAACAAAAACAGCAACTTGGCGTTGCCAGATCTAACACAGATTTTACACAGCCATAACGCACGCTCAGCTCACGTCTGACTTCAGCTGAGCGCTCAGCAAGCAATTCACCTGCTGGCATTTATTTTTGTTAAGCAGTCTAGCAGTGGGTGTCTGGAGTTGCTTTTCTTTATCTACATGACAGGATGGTATAGACAGACATTACTGGATTAGGAAATATTTTATTCCTGAAATGAAGTTAAAGGGTCAGTGTCTAAAATAAGTCATTACAGATCTCTGCTAGGAGATTAAATACTATCTACCAACTGAAAACCAGTAATATAAAATATGCAATTATTCTGCAGTATGTGATTACAGTACATTCTTCACATCATTTATTTTGGCTCTGTAAGTGCTATCCATGTTTTTACAAAGTAAAAACTACTAGAAGAGGTATCGAAACAGAAAATACTCTACAATAAATAAAAGCACGATGGGATTACACCAGGGGTTTTCCATCTAGGGGCTTCTGGTGTGGAAAAGCATGAGCATGCAGGGATTTTGTTTAATACTCTGTGATTAAAACAAACAGAAAAAAGCAGACAAGTAATGAAGATCTCCTTTAAAGCAAAGTGAAAGAGCAATTTATTGAAAACATCATAAATATGCATTACAAGGAGGAAGAAAAAATATGAAATGACATGTGGCAAGCCCATATTGGGGCATCGTCATTTCCATTAAATAGATCCACTCACTCTAAAAAGCATCTTATAAGGCAGTAAGGAACATCGCTTAATACCAAGCAAACAGCACTCACAACGGGAAGGGCGTTGTGAATCACAACAGAGCCTGACTACTTCAGAAAGTACAGGCACTGTGGACAGGCACTGGAATGTTCCAAGTCAGCATAGCTTACTCTGGTACCTCATTACTAATACAACACGGACATGCAAAGAAAGATGTGAGATCAGCTGTTTACATCTCATGTCTCAGCCACTTCACTCAAATCTCTGAACAGATTTATTATTTACTTGCCTGTTAATAAAACTAACAGCTTTACCAGTCAGTACTTTTTCCCCAAGCTTCGGGATTCCACTGAGGTTTGGAGGCAATTAACATTCACCAGTAACAGAGCAATCAACATGGGGATAGCTAATGGGACTGGACAGACTCCAAAACCAGGTATTAGGATAATAGTGAGTCACTGACACAAGGTTATTATGTTAATTTTGGAGGGGAGAGCAACAGTGAGTTTTCAATAGCAGTATCTGTGATTGCTGTCACATTAACATAACAGTCTTTTCTGTATGTCTGTCTTCTGAATCCAAAACATGCTCAAAGCTGAAAACATGTAACACCCAGAATTCTCTCTCCACTGCCTATTGCCCAACCAAATTACTTTCACGACTATTTCTAAATGCTTTTTCTTCAATGAACAAATAGAAGGCATAATTTCCAAATGCTAGGAATTGCTAGCAGATCTGCACAGTACATTTCTGCATGTTGCATTCAGAGAAAGTTCTGGTTAATCCAAACATCCTGAGATTAAAAGGCAAGGGATATCCCTGGCAGCAGCAACTGACTGTATGAGGTATGGCTGCTATCTAACCAGATCGCTAAGCAATTTTAAGCTGCAGGTTGGACTCTATAAAGGGCTTGGGCACTGCAAGACATACACTTTCAGAAAGTTGATTCCAAAAGGGAATCTGAAATGCAGAGGTAGCCATAAGCGCATACAGAACTCAACCTCAGGAGCGCACTGGAGTGTAAGAAACTTCATCAGACTTCTGTTGAGCACATGGCCATACAACCAAAGAGGAAAGCTTACTGCTGAGTATATTCCAAGTCTTACCCCCTTCCAAGGCATGAGCTGATTGTCTTCATCCACAGACCAGAACCCTCTCCTGCTGTTCTATGAAAGCAGCTGCGGCAGCTCTGCACAGGATCATTGTAGCAGACCAGCCACCAGTAGCTGTTATGTCACGCACTGGTGTTCATGGCAGCAGAAAGGTGAGGCTCCTGGATCTGAATCTCTTCCCAGACTAAGAGCCCACAATGTAGTGTATGTCTCCTATGACAGCACCAGTTCCAGTAAGCCATAAGTGACCCTGGTGATGGGTAGTTGCCTTTAGAAGCTGTGTCACTGAGGACACAGTCACTCTGGATTTGGAGCACCAGAGCAGTGATATAAAGACAGTCTAATTTTGTAGCACCACTGTTGTAGTTGCTAAACTAGCTGCTCTTAAGATGGCGGCGATGGCAGCAGGGCGTATGCAGGCCCTGCAGCTCCACACATCCAGCAGGAGCTGTTTTGTGGTCCCTTGGGTTCCAAATGTGCAGGAGGTGAAGATACAGGGGCCCTGAGATTCCAAAGGCCTGAGAGAATCGTCCTTGAAGATAGGGAGAAAAGCTAAACAATGCCAAGTAAGGCAAAAAAGAGTGCGTTCTGTGACACCATTGGACGGAGAGAAGAGCAGAGAGTGATAACTATAGTGAAGAAGATTGGTGGTGGTGGTACGATAAGGGAGACTATATTGTGTGTATTTCTTCTAATAAACGCCATTTGCTGCTGACCGTATTGGTGTTCGAGTGGTACGCGAATGGTCCGGGTAACACGTGACTGACGGAGCCGGGCGTAAAGAAACCTGAAAGCCGTCACGCCAACTCACTGGATGCGAACTGCAACTTAGGCTATCCGAGGCACTGCAACACACCACTATTAGGGTAAGGGACATTTTGAATCTTTCAGATGGCTGATCTAAGGATTAAGCAGCCTTGAAGAGGAGTGCAGACCTATGTGTCCAGATCCATTCCAACTGAGTACATTTCACTGAAGTTAACAGACAAAACAAGAGGCCACAAACAGGAGTATTAAACGGAATTGTTATTTTTCACAGATTAGTAGGTCTCAGAAAAAGGCATTGTACAAATGTAGCCTCTCCTGCAAACATATGGCATGTGCTATCAGCACCATATGTAGCTTCTGTACTTAGTGGAAGAGCATCCATTCTCGCAACTTCTATACCGTATTTATTAAGTTATGCTGTGCCTTCCATGAACATCCACCGTTTTTACAGTGCTATGCTCTCTACACAAAAGCCACTAGAATTTGCCAAGTAAAAGCTAATAAAAGCAAGGAAAGGAACTCAGTGTTTGGCTTATAGGCTTCATTTCACTTCATCCTGCATCCAAATGCAGACATCAGGGGTGGGACACATCAGACATTTCACTCTGCCAGCAAATCCAGAACAGTGTATATAAACTAACTAAAATGCAAAAATATTTAGCTTCTCACCATGAAAGGCTGGCACAATAGTACATAAAACATAAAGATGACACAGCTTTATCCTTCTAGTCTGAAGGATCATTTAAAAATTAAAGACGTCTACACGGCAGTAGAGATGCTTCCAACTGAAGTTGTCCATGTTTTTGCAGAGGCTGAACACGCAAGCCAGTTCACTGAAGGGCAAGAATCCTAACACTAAATGAAAATGGAAATTAAGGCTTTTGTTTTGGGGAGTTGTGCTCTTCTGGTGACCTAAGCTCCACTGATGCTCACTGCCCTGGGAATTCCCTGCCTCTCTGAGCACAGCCTGTCTCAGCCTTGTAGATAGACTTCCATTCTCATTCCTGAAATGGATGAATTCCCCTGCTTCCCCTCCAGCTCTGTCACCCCAGCTGGACAAGGGAGGTGAGCCTTTTCCTCTCGCTGAAGACTCCAGAAACTGCCAACAAGGCCTTTGTTTTCTTTATGTGGTGCCATTTGCTGGTTAATAAATAACCTTACTGGCAGGTTCTGGGGACTCCATCAATCTTTCAGCATCCCCCAGCTTTTTCTTGGGACCCTGGAGGTAGTCCGTCGTAGAAACACCAAAACAACTGGTTTTTTTACTTAAATATGTCCTTTCTTGGCTGAGACTTGAGCACAAGAAATTACTCAGATCCCCATTTATTTCCCACTGTCATTCCTATCTCTTTACTAACCTGCATCTCATCCAAAAATTGGGATTTAGTACTTCATGCTTCTGCCTTACTGTCTTCTCCAAAAGGGAGATTCTTGGAATCATTCTTGAGTAGCTCCGTTCGTAGCCATTCTTATGCACAAAACACAGCATTTAAATACAAATTATTCAAGAAGTGTCCAGAAAATACTACTGTCAGCCTTGGGGGAAAAAAAGTCACTTTGAATATACTCTGTTTTAACACCCTTCCACTGGCATCTGCTGCTGGTCTGAGCCACGGTACAAGGTTATAGAGACGTGTGATTTGCAGTATTGGCTATTATGTGTTTACACTAATCTCAGCCACCAGCTTAACCAGTACTGTGTTTTGAGCTGGGACTCGGGCTGCTCTGGGCCGAGCTGTAACACACAGGCTGATTTCACAACTCTGTTGAGGGGGTATGGAAGGGGGTTCATATTTTCTTTGCACAGAAAAAGGTAAAACGACTGCATATTGCTCTCTCCCTCTGCTGCAACAGTTAAATATTTTTCCACTACAGCCATAAGACTAGAAGATTAAAGAGCTAAGGGCAGTCATCCGCTTCTTCAGCATGGTCCTGCCACAGGTCTCAATCACTGGCTTCCCCCAAAGCCACAGGGGTAGAGATTAAAGTGCTTCTGGTTCATGGTAATCCAATCAGAGCTAGAAGGGCTTTAATCTCCGACATTCTGTAGACAAACGTTTTGGCAAAATGCCTTCCTTATGGTATTCTGGATCCCACCCGGGCCGACTCTCGCTTTGACTGGGACTGGGGCTGTGCAGGATTATCACTCCACCCAGAAAGGGGGCAATTCTCGCCTTTTCCCTGGATTACAAAAGAAAGCACCTAAGTGCACATCCTCCTGCATGCATGATAAACTCTTACCAAGTTGTATACAGGAACGCAGTGCAAAGTCTTTGGTCAAAAGAAGATGGAGAGAATGTACTTTCTAATATAAACGGGACAAAGGTGATTTTATTGTTCATATTCTCAAAGGATTCAACATTTAGGTCAATCATCCTCTTCTAATACAAGGAAGAAAACTGCTACAGCCCAGCCACGTAGAGTGAGCCCATTTTTTAAAAATGAGGTGACAAGCAATTGAAATTCTGGAGCAAAAACCAAGTCTCTCCAGCCCAGGGAATTTGCATTATACCCACAGGCTACCACAAGACGGTTCGAATTCTGCCCTGTCATATAGATAGGATATGGCATGATCTTCCTTGAAATGTTAGATTTATGTACATCTGTTTGTGTCAACCACATTACTCATAAGCAGTGAAGGGAATTTTAGCCAGAAAGGCTGAGAGAGTCATCCTGAAAAAAAACCCTGATTTTAAAGCAGTTTTTTTCCTGCTACAGAGCTTTGCAGTATTGACCCTTTCACACTTTCTGTGTGCATGTGTGTGAATCACTGAAGAGATAAAGGATTTTCACTATCATCTTAATACCCACATATTATCACCACCTTCCCCTATCACTCTGTTGGACCTGTTCAGTGAGTAGGAAGAGATCATCTTGCCTACCTCTCACTACAGAAAGAGAAGCATTGCATTAGACTGTGGTTTTCATTAAAGGGTAAAGGGGGAAATCTAAGAAGGAAGTCAATGGGGAAAAGGAATAAAAAAAAGTAAAGAAAGAGAGATGAAGGAATATTATTCTGAAGTCAACGTGTAAATCTTCAGCTACACAACTCCCACTTGCATTAAAGGGATTTGCACAGCTAAAAGCTCATGCATCGAGTTGACAATAGAGCCATAAAGATGTGAAATCTGAAAGGGAGTTTTGTTACAGTTTGGGATTTCCTAAATGTATTCATTTGGAAAACAAGTTTTTAAATTTTTGTAACAAAAGGTGAAAGTACCAACAACAACAACATGATTCCATGAAGCCCACACAGCTGGGGCTGAACACCTGAAAGGATTCTTCCACCTGGCAACTAGATTTGTCCCACCTGTTCTGTGACAGTAAGCTGTTTGCAACATTTCGGCTAAATCTGATTTCTGTGTGACTTGGTCCAGGTGATCCTGCCGTTGCAGGGGGATTGGACTAGATGATCTTTCGAGGTCCCTTCCAATCCCTAATGATTCTATGATTCTATCTATAGGATTAATCAGGGTAAAATGTTCTCATAGCCCTAAATCAACCCCCTTCACAGGACACCTTGATGGCTGAAGGGCTAAGAGAAATAACCCAAAAGACACCCTCACCTTTTCTACCAGCAGTTGCCAGCAAGGATACAACACGTAGAAACTTCTCCTGAAGCCCACAGGCTTTACACAAGTTGTGTGTCCTCACATCAACTGTCTAAATGTGAGAAGATAATTTTTCATGCCCCAAGCCCAGCTCAGGCAGTAGGCTGAGCCTAGAAAGAGAGAAAGCAAATGCTGCTGTGCTGAAGTACAGTAAAGCCACAGCTAGGCTACAGAAAGCTGAACTTGAGATGCTCACTGTGGCTCCAGAAGAGTGTGGCAGCTGGGATCTTGGTCCCTTCTCTTTGCGTGGTTGATGGTTGGTCCCCCAGAGGTTGCACCAAACCTCCAGGGGGTCATGTCAGAAAAGAAATTACTGACTAAGACTGAGGAGAACTGGGTGTAACACTCAGCCTACTGCTGCTTCACAAGGTGCAAAGGAACACGGGTACGGAGACTTTTCTTTCTCTGGAAAAGGCAATCCAGCTCACCCCATTTACTGGAAGCACTGTTACACCACAGGTTTATTATTAGTAACAGGTTGCACCGAAAGACCAAAACTGAGCTTTGTACTTCTGAGAAAGCAAGGCAAATTGAATGTTTCTGAGAAGATTTTAAAACCTGTTGCAGGTTATAATAATTTTATCTGCTTTCCAATTACTTAGACAAATTTTGGTCAGCACCAGAAAAGCGTAGACATCATTCAGCATTACGCTGGCAAGACCATGTTAGTGACCCACATACTGCTTGTACCCTTCTCACCTGCCATCTTCTCAGTCATCGCTGCCAGTAATAATCCCAAGAACAACCACATCAGGCAGTATTTCCCACATCTCTATTATCAGAAGACTTAAAAGTGACCAGACCACATCTCAGTCCTGCTGAAGCTGATGGAGTTGTGCCAGTTTTGAATAATTTGAAGATTCTAGCCCTACATACTGAGACTATAGCATAAGTTCATCCCCAAAGTGCAACGGTCTTCCTGTGCAATTTTCCTGTTGCCATTCAATGTACTGATACAACACTTTCACTGTCTTCTGTGGCATAAAAGGCCACTGCATCACTGGTCCAATGTCACTTGCAAAACTTATGGCGATAACTTGCTCTAATCAATAATTGTCATGTCATGCATTAATTGGCACCCTTTGCCACTTTTATCTCCACAACTTACAGCACACAATCCGGCCTAGCCGTTTAGCATTAAAAGAATGGTAGCATTTACAATCATGATGAAGAGCTTATTGACAACAAGGACTTTCCACCCAAATCAATACAATACAGATTACTGTTTCAAAATTAAAAGTTCAAAGGGATTGCTTAAGAAGCAAAAACTGTAATAGAAACTCATCAAAGCTAAATAAGCAATAAATAAGACGGTATGAAATCTGTCAGAGCAACTTAGCATCCCCATTCTATTTGTGCTTCATTTTATTAGCTAATCAAAGTGTCATAATATTTCTACTGGCATCTATTTACTGCCATGTAATTTTGATAAGGGCACCATCTGTATTTATAAAAGCATTATCTTAATAGCTGTCTAGCAATCTACAAACACAGGTGATATTTAACTTTTCTAAGGGGATCAATTTTCAAGCAGGCAAAAGGACTGATATAAGTCAATACGCTGTGTTAACACACCAAGGGCCCTATTTGGATCTCCCCCCTGCCATGGGCCTTTCTAGCAGCTTTGCACTTAAACCAAGCAAGGAGGTGAATTTGTTTGACACGCTGTGCGCTCTTCTTTGCTTTATTAAGATGTACAGCCATGAATTTTGTTTAGCGGGGCTTAGAGCCGCCCAGATTTTAAATCCTTGGCAAAGAAAAAAAGGAATTGTCACAGAAAACTATTTTGCCACAATGCAAGTTCGCTTAAGTGAGAACCGTCATTTAGATTCTTGATGAATCAGGATTTTCCTAGAAGACCTAAGGCTGAAAATTTGGATATATTGAGGCACTGCAGTGGGCCTGTCAGTGGAGTGAGGAGGTACCAAATGCACGTCAGGTCGTGTCTCTTCCATCCCAGAAGTACAACAACCCCTCAGATGCTTGCTTCATCCTGGCTCTCAGCTTTCATGCTTGATGGTACAGCAGCCCAGCTTCAGCAAAGGAACGTCTAAGTAGAGCCTGCATTAAGATTTATCCCCATGGGACAGGAGAAACTGCTCAATTTTCCCATTCCAGAAGAGGACCCAGACCTTCTGGGCAAGTTTTCACACAAGAGTACTCCTACAGTACTGAAGATGCAATACACGGTGCTTTGTGCTTGTGGTTGGTCTCGGAGGAACGCACGAGTCATGCTGTGGGTCATATGAGCAGCTCTGGCACCCTTTTCTTCACCCTGACTCTTTCTACCATCACACATGGGCAACTCCCCAGCTGCTCAGCTTTGCTCAGCACCCCGGGCTGCCAGCTTAAGGCTCACAGCTCATTTGGCACCTTCTCGCTAAGGCACCGCCAGCCTTACAGCTCAGAACTCTCTCCGAACAGCTCTTTTAAAAAAGACTTGGAGCTATGAGCAGAAGCAGGACTTGAGCATCATCTTTTTAAGCAGCCACTGAAGCAAGGACTTTCTGAAATGCTTATGCAGAACAAGGCATCTGAAACCTCACAGATATGGCTACAGAAGACTCCTTGGATTTTGCTCATTAGTTCTAGCTCTAGCTCTTTGGTCTATGTGGTGGGGAAATAGCAATTTCCGCAGAATTAAATCCTTTGGGATCTAAAATAAATACATTGTCTAAAAGCCTGGTTAGAGGAGAAAAGGATAGCCAAACGCAGCCCATCTTCTACTACATGACAAGTACATGTCAAATATTCTTAGACTGAATTTAGTGCAATCATTTCTAATACATTTCAGTATTAATTGCCATCTCCTATTTGACATTATAATTACACATAACTGAATAACTATAAAATTGCTGCCTTATATTGCAAATTAGTAATTATAGTAGTAAACATTAACAAGATGCCATATATAAAATAGAGATTTGTATACTAAAATGAATTAGAAATAATTGCAATGCGTGATAATTAAAATCATGCACACATTAGCTATCTACTTCTTAGGTGGGTTTTTTTAATTTAGATTCTCCTTTTAGATGTTGAATTCCTTATCCAAAAGAGTTTCTATATCTCTTATGCAAAGGCATTTTTTTTAAATCCAAGAGGAAAACAAGACAAGTTGCATGACTTTAGCCCAAATGGGGGTTTGAGGCAACACTCATATACACTGTTACCTAAGCAAGGCTATGAAGAGAAAAACTTGAAGATTTCTCCAAAACAAAGAGGAATCCTCTCCTTGCTCAATCTGCAGGATAGGCCATTACCCCCGTAGTTCAGAAGCTTGTAATTAGCTTGACAGTATTAGTCATCACAATTAGTAACCACAGCAACCTCAAAGACACTTTCTTGTCACTGTGACCTCTTCCAGCTTTTGTGGCTAAAACGACTCACAAGGGGCTCCCGAGCTGGCTGCATGGCTGAGTCCAGAGTGTTGTGTTGGACAGAGTGAAATCAAGTTGGCAGCTGGTTCCAAGCGATGTTCCCCAGGGCTCACTACTGGGGCCACTCCTGTGGCCAGTGATCTGGATGAGTGGATTGAGGGCACCCTCAGCAGGTTTGCAGGTGACACCAAACTGGGAGGCTGTGTGGATTTGCTTGAGGGTAAGAAAGCCCTGCAGAGGGACCTGGATAGGCTGGATTGATGGCCTGAGGTCAATTTTATGAGGTTTAACAAGGCCAAGTGCTGGATTCTACACTTTGGTCACAAAAACTCCATGCAACACTACAGGCTGGAGAACTTCTCAGTGGAAAAGGACCCTGGACTGTTGATTGACAGCAGCTGAACAGGAGCCAGCAGTGTGCCCAAGTAGCCAAGAAAGCAAATGGCATCCTGGCCAGCAGGACTAGAAAAGCGGTTGTGGTTAGGTCATACCTCCAAGTACTGTGTTCAGTTTTGGTCATCTCAAAACAAGAAGGACATTGAGGTGCTGGAGCATGTCCGGAGAAGAACAACAGGACTAGTGAAGGGCCTGGAAAGGAAGCTTATCAGGAGCAGCTGAGGGAGCTGGGGTCTGGAGAAAAGAAGGCTGAGGGGAGACCTTATCAGTCTTTATAGCTGTCTGACAGCAGGTGGTAGAGAAGTGGAGGTCGGTCTCCTCTCCCACGTCACTAGGATTAGGACAATAGGAAGTGGCCTCAAGTGGTGCCAGGAGAGATTTAAACTGGACATTAGGAAAAAGTTCTTCCCTGACAGAGTGGTCAGGGATTGGAACAGGCTGTCCAGAGAGGGGGTGGAGTTGCCATCCCTGGAGGTACTCCGAAAACGTTTAGATGTGGCCCTAGGTGACATGCCTAGTTTAATGGGCATGGTAGGACTGGGTTGACTGCTGAACTTGATGATCTTGGAGGTCTCTTCCAATCTTAATGATTCTATAATGTCCATCTCGGGCTGCAACTTGCTTCTTGTGAGCCCATCATATTTTTTCCTGTTTCAGGACTTGGGTGAACAATGCCAGGAGTTCCCTTCAGACACTCTCTCTCTTCTTTACCCACTCTGTTGATCATCGCAACATTTCCAAATGCGAGTTTCTAACTTCGGATGCAGAGCTTCGTAAATTCTTACCTTAAGATTTTACCAAACCTACAAGTAAACTTACGTGTTAATAAGTGAGAACTAGAAGGGAACATAATGGGCCACAATGAACATGTAGTGTAAGCTTCAAATGATGATGTTAACATCCAATATTGTGGGGTTCTGAGGATCGGTAATTCTTACCAATGACATTGGTAGTTATAACTAAGGATCACCTAGAATCAAGCTTTCTCAGAAGTAAACTAGGTGAAACTTCTGTCCTGGCAACATTTCCAGCTACCTGCAACTACACTTTTTGTACCCTGTACTTTTGCCCTCTTCTCCTCCAATGCTCACTTCCTTCCTGGTTTTATTTTTACAGTGCTGTAGAAGCCCTAAAGGAGAGGAGGGGTTTGAGACGTGAAAGCTGCCATAGCGTACAAGCAAGGAAGAAATTAGGTTGCTAAAATGATGTGATAACCCTACATTTATCTGCTCAGGAACATCTTCAACATCAGTGTAAGACTGGAACACTAATCAGAAAACAGCCCAGACACACCGTCAGTAACAGTGCAGTAAGAGGGGACAGCCCCTCTATGAAATTGTTTTATTTGATAAAGGGAGATTCTTAGTGCTGTAAATCTACCTCACATGAGTGATCACATTGCCACAGGTACAACACTCATTATTAACTAACTAAAGAGTATGCACCAGATCAACCAAAAACAATCTTTAAAAGCAGGTACATAATTTAATTGTACCTAGGTGCAGCTCTGCCCTAATTTATCTTCTGACCACTTTCAAGGTGTTTTACGTAGATGTTTAATCTAACACTCACTGCAAAGGGTAATTCTCATGAAATTGCTATGGCACCTCCTGTATCACTTAATGCAAATGCTTCAGTGCTTCAGCAACGGAGAGAAGCTTTTTCAATACAGACAAACATCAAAGTGCAGCATGAAGTGCTCTCTTTGTTCAAGTTGCTCTAAAATGTTTCACAGTAACGAGACATTCAGCCTCTAACACCAGCTACATTCAGATGACAAATCAACATCCGAACAGTGGATGTACATCGCATGTCCATGATGTGATGAGGAATACGGGACTCCAGACATGCTTTGCATATAAAAGTACACCCAGGCTCATGAACTTGCACAGAAAAACTAGACCAGCACATGCTTACATTACTAACTAATGGGTGCCATTAGGATCTGCTTTTGAGGGTTGGGTTGGTTTTCTTTAAAAAAACCAACTTATTTTGGACTCCTAAATTTAGATTTTAGACACTTTAATAAGCAATCCAGTCATTAAAAATGATATAGCTGGCAGCACCCTTTAACCTTACTATTTGTATACATATGCAGAGCAAATTTTCAGCAGGTACCAAAGCATGCAAGCAGGAGCTAAGCTTTTGCATCCACCTGTAAAATCATGGGGGTCAGCCAAGAAGAGGGGAATTGGTTCCTGGTGAAGGAAGATGGACCCCAAAAAGCACAGTAAAGGCAACAGGATATCAGCCTGAGCGATCTGTAAGCGGCCCCAGGATAAGCAGTCTGTATTTCTTGGCAGTGGGCAGACAAAATGCGAAGGACTCAAAGAGTGAAATGTTGAGCCTGAGCCTTGCTCTCATTCTTATTTCAAAATCCCCCAAGTCTTCAAACCAGAATTACACCCAGTTTCCACCAATTGTGTTGTTTGGCACTACGTTTGCTTTGGGCATACGGTAAGCTTGGGTTTATAGCTTCTGAGGCCATTTGGATACTGCAACAAAAGTTGGGAGGAGGCAACAGACGAGGGGGTAGAAGGAGCTTAAAATCTGCCTTCGGCCTCTGGTACTGAATTGCCTCAAAACAGCCCTGATGGAAGACTGCACTAGCACCTCACTGACAGGCAGCAGAGGGGATTCAAGGCAATCTTGCTGATACCTGCACATACATTTTCTCCATCTGCCAATTTTCTCTGGAGAAGAAGATAATCTGTTCCCTTACTCCAGTACTCCTCATTATTAAAAGCAACCAGGGTGGTTTTTGTTTGGTTTGATTTTAATTAAGACCCCCACCAATATCGCCGTCCATCATCTCAAAAAATGGCTCAGGAGGACATCTACTTCCTCTCGCAGTTATTTTTCACCTTTACTCTTTCACTGAATACATAAAACAGCACAGTGGGTATGGATTCCCATATTTACAGAATACTTAGGTAAGCAGCTATAAATCTTTTTACTTAGAAGCTCTCTCCTCAGGTTACCATTACCATCCATCTGACTAATAAATGTACTTATAAATGTGCATGTTTTCACATCTCTCTCACCAATGTGGCGTCACTGCGCTTGCTAAGCATGGTACAATTACTCAAGGCTGGCACTGTAAGTCTGTGCTTTCTTCCTTGACACAGAGAACTCTGTTCCCGTTAGCCAGCCTGGGTTTTTTCGTCTAAAAATGCTCTTAAATTTTTTCATTCTCCTGACATGAAATGAAATGCTTATGTTACAGAGAAGATTGGAATACATTACTCTGTTAAAAAATAAAACTCACGCTATAAATACCGCCCTACTAGGGAAAAAGACATTTATGGTCATGTTTGCATAGTCCCAATGCCAACACATCAGTAATTTGAAATCATTACCAATCTTTAGTTTGTACAACGGAGTAAGTAAAAACGTTAATTTAAATATCTTTCCACACAGCAAAACTCTACTGACATCAGCATATTACCAAAAGCAATTTTCTTACATCAGCTCACATCTTCCCCTAATTCTGTAGCATAGCTCTTGGGAGTTGCTACAAGGTCTGTGTAAACTGAAAATCTAAATAACATTACGATGCCTGTTACAGAACTAATTTATAATCTAATACTCTAGTTGAATTTAATATCCTACTTATTTATTCAAGCAAAATATCTGGAAAGGATACGCCACATCACAATGTAGTTGTTATGAAAATGGGAAAAATAAAGAGGAACTTTAAGTGCGCACAATAATAGTCGGTAGGGACAGGTACAAGCAAGAACTGTTGCCTGCCCATTGCACAAACAAGAAGGTACGGTGCCTTAGTAATTGGGCTGTTTGTTTCAGAATTCAATTATTGACAAATTTAGTATTTTACAGCAGATCTGCAACCTGAAAATGCTCCTTCTATTAATGTTATTAGCTCCACGGTAAAGTGGCACATAACTGCTGGACATGCTGCTGCTTCCTCTTCAGCTACATTTAACGACTCCTCGTCTTAAATGGATTGAAGAATTGAGCTTTATGGCAGTATTTGTGAGCATGTGGTATCAATACAAACATGGTCATACATGCATCGTGACTTTCAAGTTAATGAAAACAGACTATATCTGTGAGTATCAAATTTACCTCTTAATTCGCCTTTTCTAAGCCCTTACAAGCGAATACATCTCTCAAACATAGTTTTGTAAAAATATTTAGGATCACAGCAGGAGAGAAAAACAAATAGGCTACAATCTTTCACAAAACATTTTGCTATTGAAGTGTCACTGCTGGATAAGCCCTGTTAACTATTCTGGCAGAAGCAGCATTTTATAAAAACTTAGTAGACCTGAATAGCATATTTATATGGCAGAGCTGAGTGCCCAGAAAAAGGACAGCATCCGTTTTTAGCCAACTTAATACCCACCGTGGAGGCCTGCATAAATCACGTTACAGTAAACGCATAACCTCATTGCTTGACTTGAGTCGTGCTGCAGCCTGAGCTTTCAGCCTCCACCCAGTGCTCAGCCACTGACTATCATGTTCTGGCAATTGCTAGAGGTCATAAAAGCAGCATCAATGGCATACACAACAACAACTAATAGTATATTCAAAATGCAGCATCAGATAAGGGATTTGAACATGTCTATTGGAGAGTAGTGTAGGGGAAAGGGACTTGGGGGTCCTGGTGGACAACAAGATGACTATGAGCCAGCAATGTGCTCTTGTGGCCAAGAGGGCCAACAGCATCCTGGGGTGGATTAGAAGAGGGGTGGTTAGCAGATCAAGAGAGGTTCTTCTCCCCCTCTACTCTGCCCTGGTGAGACCACACCTGGAGTGTTGTGTCCAGTTCTGGGCTCCTCAGTTCAAGAGGGATGTGGAGCTGCTGGAGAGAGTTCAGTGTAGGGCAACAAAGATGATAAGAGAGGTGGAACACCTCCCTTATGAGGAGAGGCTGAGGGAGCTGGGTCTCTTTAGCTTGGAGTAGAGGAGACTGAGGGGTGACCTCATTAATGTCTACAAATATTTGAGGAGTGGGTGTCGGGGCGATGGAGCTGGGCTGTTCTCGGTGTCATGTAGCGATAGGACGAGGGGCAATGGTTGTAAGCTGGAACATAGGAGGTTCCACATCAACCTGAGAAGGAACTTCTTCACGGTGAGGGTGACGGAGCACTGGAACAGGCTGCCCAGGGGGGTTGTGGAGTCTCCCTCACTGGAGATATTCAAGACCTGACTGGATAGGTTCCTGTTTGACTTGGTTTAGGTGATCCTGCTGTGGCAGAGGGATTGGACTAGATGATCTTTCGAGGTCCCTTCCAATCCGTTATGATTCTATGATTCTATTGCAAGAAAGGCTGAGAGACCTGAGGTTGTTTAGTCTTGAAGAAGGCTGAGAAGGGATCTTATTAATGTCTAGAAACGTCTGAAGGGTGGGTGTCAAGAAGAAGGGGCCACTCTCCATTCAGTGGTACCCTGTGATAGGATGAGGGGCAATGGGTACAGGCTCGAACACAGAAGTTCCACTTCAGCATCAAGAAAAACTTCACTGTGAGAGTGACAGAGCACTAGAAAAGGCTGCCCAGAGAGGCTGTGAAATCTCCATCTCTGGAGACTTTCAAAACCTGCCTGGATGCGTTTCTGTGTGGCCCTACCATTCTATGAGTCTCTGTACGTATAGGTTTGGCCCTGATGAGTGTCAGATTTCTTCACTTAGACACACAATTCACTGTGGGTGAAAAGTCATTCTCGGGCTGCTACGAAAACATAATGACCTCATTCAGCTGATTTGCTTCTGTGTGCTTAGGTGGACCCAGTTCTAGACTGGGTGAAACGCCCTTGTTTGGATGTCCAGGCAACAAAGAGAGAAGCTGGTCAACCCTGCTACCCTTGGCATCATCGTAGTTGAGGGCATAGGATACCATTGAGTCATAGAATGTTTTATGTTGGAAAGGACATCAGACATCCTCTGGCTCTAACCCCTCAGCTACGGTCAAGGACTCCTCTCACTAGACCAGGTTGCCCATGGTGCCATCCACGATTTCTCTGGGCAACCTATTACAGTGCTTCATCACCCTCACAGTGAGGAATTTCTTCCCAAGATCCAATCCAAACCTATCCTTTTTTAGTTTGAAGCCATTCCCCTTGTCCTATCAATTTCATAAAAATTCCCTCCCCATGACTGACTGAGTTTAACAATCTCAACTCACAGTACAGGCTCTAGCATTTACATGCAATAAACATTCAAAAGAGAAAAGGCTGTTGTCCAAAACAGAAGGACAGGAAGAAAATTCCTCTTCCTTTTTCTCCAAAAACCCTGCAGCTTCTTACATACAATCACATACTCCACAGAACCGCTGATTAGAGAGACACTATGTCTATGCATTAGTGTGTCCTTTAAAAACTAGTTTATCATCATCTTCCTTCAGGACATTAAAGGCTTGTCAAGTACTTGCTCTCCTCTTGATATTCCCCTACATCCTCCCCAAGGCCTCATTTTGCTGGCTCCCGGAAGCCACCAAGTAATCAGCCCCATGGCAATAGGAGTTCCCCTCTGCCACTGCTCTGCTTATACACCCTGCAGCAGGTTTAATGTTGACTAAGAAAAGAAATAGGAGATCAAAATGCCCAGTCTCCAGGTTCACAGCAATCATGCAATGAAGGTGTAGGCAAAGGTGCAAAGTGCAACAGCCACCAGCACCAGAGAAAACTCTTCCTCTGGAAGAGCTGGACTCTTATCAGCCTCTTCCCCATCTCCTGTTCTGTTTCTCAGATAGCAAGACAGAAAAGTCTGGGGATGTAACATTGCAACAGGAGCTGTTCCAAGTGGACTACCCTATAATCTTTCTAGAAACCTCACTTTAGAAATCCCTCTTTAAAATTGTAGCGGGTTGGGGATTCTCCACCAGTTTTAGCAAGTAAGGTCTCGATGACATCTCGGACAAATTTGCCAGACAATGAATGGCTTAGGATACTGGATAAAAGTTTATTAACCTAACTGTATACAGACAAAGGAAAAAGGAAACAAAAAAAATAAAACAAATAAAAACCAGCAAGTTGGTGCACACAAACCTAGAAACTGCGTCACACATGCCATTACACTATCTGAGGAAAATACCATGGGAAGTCACTATCGTTTGGGCCTTGGGTCACAACAGAGATCTGGGCAACACCAACACCATGCAAACCGGAGACGAGTTCCACCACCCTCTCCCTTAACGCCCCAATTGCACCCCGGTGCGAGCGGCATGCATTCCAACAACAAGCCCCTGTCTCTGTCCTTCCGACCTAAGAGATCTGGGCAACACCAACAGCATGCAAACCGGAGACGAGCCACCGCTCTCTCTCTTAACGCCCCAATTGCACCCCGGTGCGGGCGGCATGCATTTCAACAACAAACCCCTGTCTCTGTCCTTCCGATCCAAGATTGAAGGATTCTCAAATCCTTAAACAACAACATCCTAAACAAAACAACTCCTTTTTCTTTTCTTCTTCATGAAAGCAGAACTGCTGTACATTTGAAAACGCTAGCAATTTTCAAACTACAACAAAAATATATTTATATTTCAGAGGAAAAAAAATATCATGCCATGAGATTAACTTCCTTCATTAAAAACCAACATTATGCAAGGACTTATGAGAGTCCTGTTTGCCACATCAGACCTGAAGTAAAATCTTTTTCCACTAGCACTATAGAAATAAACATCACATTTGTAAGGTACCGGACATCCTAGAGTCGTGCCAAGCACATCAGTGGAAATGGGAGTAAGGATGAAGGATGCTTTTTTTTTTTGGATTTGGTTTCTTTACCACCATTCTGCTGTTGGCACTTGTGAAGACTACCAGGGCAGAAGCAGTCCCCAGCACACATTAAATCCCCATAAGCTGCCTTTAGGTAACTTTTTTTTCCACCACAGGTACAGCACAGGAGGGATTCATAAAATGGAAGGTCCCTGGCTCTCAGTTCTTTAGGCAAGCAATAAACTTCCTCCGGCCGTGCACAGCATGAAGGCTCCTCGTCTTCCTTGCAACAAAAGGCTGAAAGCTGTCTGCATTTTTATCTACTGATCCTTCACTAGGCGAAATTATTTTGGACAGCAGCAGGGCCAGCTGCTCTTAATTATAAATCAGGTCTCCAGCATATGTGCACAGAGCACAGGGCTACTCCAACAGTCAGGAAGATGAAGCTGTACATGCGAGCCAGCCCCCTCAGGAACAAGCTGCAGCACACGCGCTGCAGGTGTGTGGTGCTGCACCCACAGCGCCAGCCTTCGATGAGCTCAGCTCCTGCTCCTTCATCAGCCCTTCTCCTTGGGAAATGGTGCCAAACTTCGAGCTGCTAGAGACGAGTAGCGCTTAAAACGTGTACCGCTGCACTACCCATCTCCTCACCAGCTTTCTCTTGTTTGCTTTCAAGACATTCATTAATAACCAGATTTGCTAGGGTTTTTCTTTCAAGTAAAAACCAGCAGACGAATATAGCCCAAGGGCCGTAAGCACCCCATGAAGGGCCACACCATGGCCTGAGGGCACTCTTCTTCTCTCTCTCTCGTCTCTTTTCAAATATTTAAAGATTGTAGAAAGGCAGGGACCTCAGGAGAACATACGGCTCGATCCCCTGCACCAACATACCAACAGCAACATTCTTTCAACAGAGAAATAGCCAATAATAACCGGCTGCAGGTTATTGTGCTGTACGAGGCAGCAGCGGGTGCCTCAAGCGCTTACACTCATTATTTGGACTCAAATCAATTGGACTTATTTACTGTAAATGGTGCTGAGGGCCAAAAAGTCCCATTGAAACGAAGGCATTTCCTCAAAATCCTCCAAATCTCTAAATATTTCGATGTAGACTTATGAAAAAACTGAGTCAATGAGGCTGAGCTCACAGCTCAAGTCACTTTTCTCCTGGCTTTATGAATGTTTTCACTCCTTTTACTTTTTCTCTTCCCCCAATGGCTGACAGGCATTTTGAAAAGATTTATGATCCTATCTCTTGTAGTCTAGTACACCTGCATCTGAGTTCTAAATATTAGTGGGCACACTTATTACACTCCTGTGCTTTTTTGCCTTTGAAGCAGACTGAAATGCAAACTTGATGCATGCTCCTCTTTGTCAGCAACTTGGCCACAAGACCCATCAGTGAAAAACTCAGCATCCTTTTAGATGAGGAGAAAAATAATGACTGAGACTTCAGCACAGGAGAGTGTATAAGACAGAGGAGGAAAGAAATCTGAAGAGAAATAGGCATTAAAAACACCAGCAAATGAAGAAAGAAATGACAGTATATTCTGAATCTGCATAAGCGTTCACAGCTAAATGGCAAGCAGAAAGCACTGGCTAGTGCAGCTGAGGTTCTAGCTTGGTAACTAGCGTGTGCACTCCATATGTTCATCAAGCACCAGACTAAGCCATCTGTTCTTGTGTCTGTGGTAAAGAGAGCCAAAACCTACCTGATTTCTCACACCTGCTCTCAACCCCCTTCTCTCTCCAAACAGCAAACACTTTCAAAGAAAAGAAAGCTCTCCGTGGTGGACACAAACCTCTGGAGGGTGTGTGTGTTTGCCTGTGCCTTGAGGGAGAAGAGTTCATACTCCTGCATTTCATAATGCACCAGAAAAACATATGACATCTTCCAATAACTCCAGGGCAGATTTTCCAAGGCAGGAATGTGCAACTGGGCAAGCCTGACTTGCACGTGCAAATACCAGCTGTGCATGCACAGATATCTGACCCGCGCACACACACACACACACAGAGACAACCGGCATTTCACAATGCGCTGAGTCAACTCTCGCTTGTGAAATTATACATCTTGATTGCAAGGAAATAATTTTAATTTATCTAATTCAGCCATGTACTGCTATTCAGCTGGAGTTCAAAGCAGTTAGCCAAAGTGAAAATGACCCAATCCTTCAGAAGACGTAGGAGCAATGTATTGTAAGGAGAAGACTTTAATCAATTCATATCCATCCGCTGCATTAACTGAGCTGCCATTTATATGGCATCCTACCTAAAAAGAGTCTCAAGAATGATTGTTTTTAGTATTTGAGAATTAGATCTTGACAGAGGGTAATTCAAGCAGCACATTGAACATTTTATGAACGTGCAGTGACAAGCAAGATTGCTGTACATGGGCAAATATGAAAAGTGAAATGAAAGAGAAAGGAACTGGCAGAATTAAGAGATGCTGTCATGCAAGAGCTGGATGCATCCTTACATCTTCTGGCCTGTGGTGGTTTGGCTGCCATTGATTGATCGCACCAGAAACTGAGGGAAGAAAATTATGAAAAAAAACAAAATGAAAGGATCTACTGATGAAAATGAAAGCTACTGAGAAAGGAATCACAGTCTGGGCTCTGACCTGACAGTTGTGGAGCCAAAGTCCTTTTGAACGTCCTTATTTAGAAATCTAAAGATGTGCCCTGATTTCAGAAAGTACTGAGCATCTGAAAGATCCCATTGACTTCAGTGTAAGTAACTGCAAGAATTTCTTTCTATCCTTTCTATTGCTAGCAATTGCTAGCAATTTCACAAAGCTTGTGTGTCACCTGCGAGATCAATGGGATGGGTAGATGCTTAGTATCTCGTGTCCATCTGGCTAGGAAATAAACCCATGGCTACCTCATTTACCCTTTTTTATTCAATTTCAGTTCAAAGTAAAACCAAAATTCAAAGTTCTGCACAATGAACACTAGTAACTTGTGAAGCCCTAATGGCACCTAATATATGAGCAATCAATACATTTACACTCATAAAATGCATCCTTTAACCTCTCCACAGCAAGCCTAATTTCTGTATTCACATCGCTTGAATGTTTTCCAAGGCTTTTATTCCTGAATACTGCAGGCTGCCCTGAATCAAGGGACAGATCAGGAGAAGAGTCTGAAAAAGACATATGAATGAGCAAATCCAGTTTGCTCATTCCCTACAGGAAATGGTATGTTCACACAGGCTGGTGTTCTCAGGAGGAGGAAATCCACTGCTGGAGCACTAACAATATATTGCTGTCCCAAAAGGAAGTCAGTTTTGAATGCTTAAATGGCCTGATACCATAGGGCAACCTTGTGATCAGCCTTTTGTCTTAAGTGGACACCCGAGTGCCACTGGACTGCTGTGTTCTAGAGAAACCTTTTTTCGCACCACTGATTTGCTACAGGAACGACTTCTGCTTCTGCCTTAACAAAGCCTTGGGGTGTTGGGTTTCAACTAAAAATTCTAACCAAACTTAACAAGTACTATAAATACTGCAAATACCTCACAGCAGAACCCAACAGCACTATACTGTTCTTCATAGTCATGTATCTGACGCTGCACACTGCTTCATATAGAGAAACACAGACCCATATGCAAAGAGTGTAAAGTAAATCTGAACAGTAACCCCAAACGTTTGCTTGTGCAACCCCATGTGGATATATCTCAGCTTTAAAATATACGTGTTCTGAAAGGAGAACACGTGTCTGGTTTTCGCTTTTGTCACCGCTTGGCTAAGACTGACTAAAATTATGGCACAGGCTCTCCCTGTTTCCCCAAGGGAAGGCAAAATAAACGTGTCAGTCCCTCACTGAGGTTGAAACTAAAACAGTTCTAGTAATAGTAGTAACAACAATAACAACAGCAATGGGAAGATCTAGAGCTCAGGAGGCAGCACCTAAACACCCCATGATTCCTGACCTCTGGTAGGACTCCTCCAAGCCCACATCTGCCTTTTGGCTCCCACACATACAGAAAGGTGGGGGATGCAGTAAGGAATGAACTGAGTGAATCCATGAAGACTGTTCAGCATGTGCTACCTACAGAGGACCAAGGCAGACTAGACGAGACATTAGACCTTACACTGCTGATAGAAATCTAGGTTGTCTGCCTATCAAAAATCAATTGTTTTTGCCTGCCTTCCTACGTAAAAAGAACAGTTATTATAAATAACACTCAGGTACTGTAGTTAATACAAAGCTGGAAGGGCTACACCCCATTCATTAGCATGTGGAAGCCAGAAAAACCAAATGGACAAACCTGAAATTCCCAGCCTCCAGACCCTTCACTAATCCCACTGATTTCTAACAACCATGCAAGTATAATTTTATCTAGTGAAAAAACAGTAGAGGTTTAGCACTGTTACAGACTATTTAACATCCATATCTACAGTGTGATGTTAAATACAACATGTCTGAGTACCTATTTCAGATGAGTCCCAAACAAGCACAACTAAAATTATATTGGACAGGTAACCTGTTGCAAGACTTTGTGGTGGCCATCATCACTTACCTCACATTACCAGGCTTCTCTCCAGCCACAAGGACAGACACAGTCACTTTGAGATTACCGTCCATTCTGCTACTTTCAACTGAAAAATTCAATTTTAATAACCTTTGATTTATTCTTTTTAAAGGCAACTATTATAAGTTTTAATGTGTCCCTGTTATTTCGGTTGATTCACAAATCCTTTCGTAGGTAGAGACATTTTAATCCAAAGGTAGCTCTTACTGGGAAGAGCATTTACCATTCTTTTGCTGTCTGTTCAGCCTACCTACATACAGGATATACACTATTCACTGCTGCATTTGCTGACACAATAATCTCCCTAAGTTGTAAGAATTTGAGAGACATAGGATCGGAAGACTGAATACTTAACCAATCCGTGATATCAAGTCTTGAAGTACAAACAGCTACTGAATCTGTCAGTACAAAGCGTTTTTCATTCAAACAGATGCAGACTTCTGTCAAATTTCATTACTAATAATGTCAAGGAATCATTCAGGTATTTTCAGTGAAGGTTACCAAATCAAGTTGAGGCAGTTCTGTTTGCTAGAATCAAAACGTGAGGCAGGTATCTCAGGGCTCCCTAGCGCACACTGATGAATGAAATCCCTTTTTGCTAGTTTATTTTGCTGTGGTGTTTTCAAGTAGCAGCTGTATTGATAAGCTAAGAACTGGCTCTCAACTCTGGTATAAGCCAACCTGCAGTCCTGTAATTTTCAAACTCCGTTGTCACACACACAAAAGCAATGAAAATTGTCCTTGCACACTTTAAAAAGCAGCTGGCACATGACACGCTGCGTGCTCTCTCCTGCTGTATGGAATCAGAGAATAACAAGCACCACAATTAGCCAGAAGCACACATCCATTCTCATTCTTTATTACTCTGTAGGAGGAATAGTGTCTCCAACGTTTTCATTATCAGCTTCAAATAATGGTGCACTATCAAAGTTTAAACCACATTTTTCCAGTTAGCTTTTTATTTTTGCAGTGTTTTTTTGCTGAACGCTTTCACTCCTGCACTGAAAAATAACTGTCCTTGACTATCAAGCAAAAAATAAAATAAAATCTATCAGGAATGTCTTGCCATTTTTGTGGTGTAAGGCACTTGTGATCACAAACAAAATACATGCCTTCAACCAAATCTTGTTTCTCAACTACAGAAAAGCTATTGCTTGCGATAATTACAGCTTTTGTCCTAACAAGAGGTGTCGCCACAGCTATAGGCCAGGTTTGGCAAAGAATATTACATGCTCCTACCATAAACTAACTAACATCCCTGTACTTAAATAATCAGAGTCCCCTCCCACAAGCACAACACATGCAGGCACGAAGCTTTAAAAAACAAATGTAGACAAGGCATTCGATTCAGCCACTCTTTGTGCCTTTAAGTTTGTGCCTCATATAGGTGGTGCAGGACTTGTAGTAAGTTACCTTTTAATATGAAAAATCTGATGTGTATCAAGCGGTCTATAGCTATTAATGAAACAAATATATCAATTTGGATTTCAGTAGAAAATGAAGGACATTTTAATACATGTATCTGATACAGTAATCTGAAAAGAACATCTTTCAGAAGTGTTGCATATGTGTTAAACAGGATGTGTTTAGGTTTGGATAGCTGTGATTAGGTTTCAGATCCATCAGAAAGCTGACTGAATCACAGAATCAGAGACCTTTAGGGATTGGAAGGGACCTCGAAAGATCATCCAGTCCAAACCCCCGCCACAGCAGGATCACCTAGACCAAGTCACACAGGAACACATCTAGGTGGGGGGTTTTTTCAGTGAAGTGTCCCTCTACAAACCATGGAATCATAGAATCATTATCTTGCAGCTCAGCACATCAAAGCTGGAACTGAAATCCACCTCTACTTTCATGCTGCTGAACTAATAATGAACAGTTCAGAGAATAATATAAGCATGCAGAAACTTCAGGCCCTATCAGCAGATGGCTTACCACTGTGCTTTCGAAGTCCTGCCTGTACACAGGATTCATGGAAATCTCTACAATAAAATACACTAATGTACAAGCACTTACTATTTACAGTGGCTTTAGTAAAGCTTTCTGGAGTTTAATTTCATTCATATCCTCATGTAGTTTACAAACAGAAGAGGAGAGGTTTCCATAGGCAAGGTCATAGAATCATAATCATAGAATCATTAGGGATTGGAAGGGACCTAGAAAGGTCATGTAGCCCAGTCCTCCCACCACGGCAGGATCACCTAGACCAAGTCGTACAGGAACACATCCAGGCAGGTTTTAAACATCTCCAGTGAAGAAGACTCCATAACCTCCCTGGGCAGCCTGTTCCAATGCTCCGTTACCCTCACTGGGAAGAAGTTCCTTCTCATATTAATGTGCAACCTCCTATATTCCATCTCACACCCATTGCCCCTTGTCCTATCCCCAGGTGACATTGAGAAGAGCCTGGCTCCATCCTCCTGACACCCACCCCTCACATATTTATAGACATTAGTGGGGTCACCCCTCAGTCTCCTCTTCTCCAAGCTAAAGAGATGACAGACAACAGTCTCCACTGCTGATTCTTTTCAACTGTGCAAACTGAGGCAGGTTTAGCGCAACACAAAAGGGCAGCTTCTGGATATCTGCATCTTTATCACAAAATCATTTAATGTTTGGGATTGGAAGTGACCTTTAAAAGTTATCTCATACAACACTCTCTGCAGTAAGTAAGGCCATCTTCCACCAACATCAAATTGCTCAGAGCCACGTCCAACCTGACCTTGAATGTTTCCATCTCACCTCTCCGGGCAACCTTTTCCAGTGTTTCGTTACCCTCACTGTAAAATATTTATTCTTTGTATCTAGTCTGTCTACCCTCTTTATTTTAACACCATTAGCCCTCATCCTATCACAACAAGCCCTGCTAAGATGTTTTTCCCCATCTTTCTCTAAGTACAGCCTTTAAGGACTGAAAGGCCATAACATGGTCTCTCTCTTCTTTGGGACTGAAGAACCCCAATGTTCTCAGCTTTGTGGGTTTTCACTAAAAGACTCAAGGTTTTGAACCCTGGACTAAAAAAAATATGAAAATATTTCCATTGCTCTGAGAAGCAGTAATAAACTTTTAGTGGGGAGGGGAGGGAAGTTGGGAATACAGCAGGCCTTTCCATTGTAGACATGAGTGTAGAAAAGAGGCAGGAAACCCATTCTAACTTCTAAAAAAAAGTGGAAGGGACCAAACCCAGTTCGTCCAAAGTGATCTGTGCGATGGGTGTGGAGGGGGGAAATTGCATAGGAGGTAGACAGATGAGAAAACACAAGAAAAACAAGTTGATCTGCACCTCTCTCTGCCAGACTGGAATCCATCCCTTGGCTAGGGATGAGCTCAATCCCAGCTCAGTTCATTTGACCGTCACTGACAAAACTGTTTACAGTAAAGAGGACAAAAGCAAAAGGAACTGTTAAGAGCAGATTAAGCTCATCCATATGTAGGTTTTTCCCATCTATGTTGGATACGGCATGGATAATAGTTTCAATTTAATGAGTAATCAAGACATAATTTGATACTTTATGAATACAATTCAACCCATGTCGCTGACTGAGCAATCTTCACCACAATGAACTCTCTGAAAACCCAGCACACAAGACAATGTCCAGCTGAGGACCACAGACATATACAAAACAAGGAGCATGGCATGCTCCATGGAGATCTTGAGCCATAATAGGTTTTCACTGCTACTCAAGTACCGCAAGAACTCCAGAGATGTCTGTACATACCACATCTCCTCCTCTCCAGTTAAGCAGCAGTTATCATAATCAGGGAAACAGAAGCCTACAGCTTTATACAAACACACAGTTTGTGCTAACTTCAGCTATTTTATATTTAATAGAATGGTTTCAGTTGGAAGAGACCTCAGAAATAAACTATTTCCAAACCCATAGCAGGCACACACTGACGAGATCAGATTGCCCAGAGCCCCATCCAACCTGGCCTTGAGCACTTTCAGGGAGGGGGCATCCACAGCCTGTTCCAGTACCTCACCACCCTCATAGTGAGGGATTTCTTCCTCAGATCTAATCTCAATCTACAATCTTTTAGCTTGAAACCATTCCCCCTTGTCCTATCACTAGAGTCCCTTGTAAAAAGCCCCTCTCCAGCTCTCCTGTAGCCCATTTCAGGTTCTGGAATACCGCTATAGGATCCCTTGAGAGCCCTTTCTTCCTCAGGCTGAACAGCCCAAATTCCCTCAGCCTGTTTTCTTAGGAGAAGTGCTCCAGCTCTTGAGTCATCTTTGTGGCTTCCTCTGGACTCACTACAACAGTTCCACATCCTTCTTATATTGAGGACTCCAGGTGAGGTCTCACAAGAGCAGAACAGGAAAACATCATCGAGGAAACTTGCTGAGGCTCAGTGCCACTGTCCATGTCACCAGCAAAGATGTTAAACAGCACCAGACACAAAAGAGATCCCCTGAGGAACTCCACTTTGTAAGTGATCTGCACTTGGAAACTGAGCCATTGATCATAATTCTTGTGTGACCTTCTAACCGTTTTGCTTGAAATGGGGGTGTGCCAGAATAAAACCACACTAGCAGGAAGCAGGTTTCTGTTTCTGATGTCCTGCACAAGTCATTGCCCTGATTTCTATTTTTAAAATGGGAATAATTACACTTCCCTCTGTGACAACTCTAATATAAAAATAGAACCACTTCCTCTGGGAGAAGTCAATTGTACAGTGATGGATAAATACCTGAGTAAATAAATTAATTCAGGTAGGTTGCTTCCCTCCTCTCACCATCCTCACATGACTAAGAAAGGTGAGTATGGAATCCCATCAGGCTCTTCTTGTGACGTTATTTCCTGTGGCTTCTACCATTATCTTCTGCTCAAAACTCGAGTAATTCCAGCTTTTTAATTTCTCTCTCCTGAAAGTCCTTATGACTACTTAAGGCCAGACGAGGGACAAAGATGAGATCTGTGGTTTGTGGTACCGCAGAGCAGCTTGAGGCTTCTTTGAAAATACGACGTTTTATGCTTCCTATTGCAGCAAGCTCAGATTATTTTGGGTTTTTGTCTTATGCATTGTTGTTATTTATGATTTCATCTATTTACTGAATGAATAAATTCAACTTCTACGAAGGTTGTATCAAAAATCACTGAGGTTTTAAAGAAGTGCAGTTCTGCAATGTAGAGATTTCTATGGGAATTAAAAAACAGTCTAAAGGCCGCAGCTGTAAAACATACTGGTTGTCTGTGTTTCAAGATCTACTTTTGGATTTTCAAAAATCTGAATTTCTGATAGTGTGTTACTGATGTATAAAAAGGCTGTTCCCACTGTATAAATGACAGTACTGTGCTTGTATTTTCTGTTACTGAATCACCTCAAGTGTCGAGGCAGTTTACAAAAACCTGACTCCTTTATTCACCAGCATGGAGAAAAAAATCTGCTGGTAAGAATAATTAATATGCTATTAAAAGCTTGAATTCAAGAGAGCACAACACTTGGGGATATGAAAAATATGTTTGGGATAATACCCTCTCCCAACTGCTGTAATTGGACAGCACACAACTACTGGTTTGAGATCTACTAGTTTACATTTGTGTAATAAAACCAGTAGTGGAAGCTTGCAAACCAGTATGGGCAGCCAGGGTCCTGTTTCGGGCCCACTTGCAAAGCAGATTGGGTGACTCCACTGTTGCTCTACTGCAGCAGTCACCATCTTGTCCTGAAGAAGCACCATCCTGTGCCATCTCAGATGGCCCTTCTGCTTATGCTTATGCAATTGCTGCTCCACTACGTTTGGTCCCACTGCATTCACACTTCAGTACATCAACACGAGCACTAAAGATTTTTCTCCTAGATGCAGTTAGTTATGATGAAAGTGACTGGTGACCAGGCTTCAGACAGGAAAGTAAGGTTTCCTCACATCAAAGGAAAGAACCAATGACTGCCTGCCCAAAAAGCATTTCTCCTTCAGTGCCACCAGATTTAAGGGTACAAGTAGAAATGGGCAGAATCAGGCTTTGAAGAGAGGTAACTTCTTTTGTGGGAAGGGGTTGCCTAATTATTTTGGTGTAGGCAGAATTCTAAGATCCAGCCAGGGAACTGCAGCCTAAGACACGTAACGACACAAGAACTTAGTTGTTATCTGCTGTATTTAACATTAATGACAAAGCGATGGCTCTCCATAAAAAGTGAGCACAAAGCACAAGCACGTTGGGAAAACACCTTGTGAAAAACAACTGTGAGAAATATCCTTATAATTCTTTGACTAAGAGAGGTGTTCTAGCTGCACGCGTTACTTGGAGGTGGGCAGGGAAAGGGAGGCATTGCTCATAGAAATCAGCTGCCACAGAGAGTGCCTAAATGGAAGAAGTATCAATTCAGATCGTGACGCGGCTGTTTCTAATGAGAACGGCAGGATGCAAAAATAACATCTCTAAGTGTAACAGCTAAGCCAGAATAGATGCTGTTTACTGTATTAATATTGCCTTTACTGGTGTAAAAAAAACAAAACAAGGATTGTATTAGGCCACTGCGCTCCTGTCTTTTCAATTACAGAGATAGAACAATCTCAGATTCCAAAGCTAACTACAAATCAAAATTGTGTTATGTTATCTACTGAGACACAAATGGAAAATAAATACTGTTAACTGTCACTTTCCATTAGGTAACAGAAATGCAATTACATTTCAAACAAGCCTCCATGTCAACAGAATAAATCTGTTTCATAAATGAGCAGGTAACCATTTTTGATTCTAACTTCCCAAAGGGAAAAAAATCAATTTTAATCACAATTGTTCATTTTTTTTCCATGTGAATATTTTGGAGCCAAGTACATCATCTGACCTAATAAATACCATTGTATAGCACAAAGGTTTAGGAACAAGGAACAAGGAAAGGTGCGAAATTATTAAATTCGTCTGCTAATACATTGTGCTGTTTCGGAATGGAAGCGTCACACTTCCCAAGTGACCTATGGACTGTCAGCTTTCCCAGTCTTTTTACAGAATCAAAAGGTGACAAACCCAAGTCAGCATCAGCAGCTATCTGCAATCAACATCAACAACAATCAGCAATTATTCAGAAATGCAGGGTTGTGTTTGGTGGACTCAGGAGTGCCTTCGCATTAGAAAGACCTCCAGTGACACGAAGAAATCTGAAATTGGCATTTGTATTTGAGATCTCTTTGTAAATCTTTATACCAGACTCTGGAAATAACAATCCTGTTTTACCTGTGCAAGAGCCCCAGCTTGACAGAAGCCTGCTCTGATGTAGAACAGAAGGGGGACTTAGCATCTGAGTCTACAGCACCACAGCTGCTTTCTTCCAAAACACACAAGGCAAAGAAAATCAGTTTGACAGAGACCGCAAAGGCATTGTGACTTCAGCTTCACATCTTGTCCTCCCCACGTAAGCAAGAACAACAAAGCTCCCATCAGACATTGGAGCAGGCTGCCCAGGGAGGGGGTTGAATTGCCATCCCTCGATATGTTTCACAGTAGTGGAGATCTGGAGCTTAGGGACAGGGTTTAGTGGTGGCCTTGGGACAGTTGAGTTAATGGTTGGCCTCAGTGATGTCTTTTCCAACTGAAACAACTCTATTTTTATTTTGGGGAGTGAAGGAAATACCTTCTATGCCATAAACTTACTTCTTTCTGCGGAAACTTGCAGTAGAGCACATAAAAGTCACAAAAGAGGTGTTTCTTGTAACACAGTGGAATTGGTTCAAGAAGCAAGGGCAATTCAGCCATTAAGTACCAGCAGTCAAAGTGTAAATAAATCAGGTCCTTTCTCAGGGTCATCATAACAAAAAACAGGAGAGGGACTTTGTTTGCAGAACGAGGAAATTAATTGTAGAGTACAAATGGGAGATTTATAAATTTAAATCCATAGAAATCTACTAAAAAGTACCTTATTAGAGACACACCAGCGACTCACCAGTGCTCAGTACACGGACAATCACTTCCCTACTCCTACTGGCTATGGTGTTTCTGACACAAGCCACAATGCCATTGGCCTTCTTGGCCACCTGAGTACACTGCTGGCTTATATTTAGTCGATGATCAATCAACACCGCCAGGTCTCTTTCTGTCAAGCAGCTTTCCAGTCACTCTTCCCCAAGCCTGTAATGTGGCACTGGGTTCTTGGGACCCAAGTGCAGGGCTTGGCATCCTGTCTTGAAGCTCATACAGCTGGCCTCAACCTATCAATCCAGCCTGTCCAGATCTCTCTGTAGAGCCTCCCTACCCTCAAGCAGATCAACACACCCACCCAACTTGGTGTCATCTGCAAATTTCAAAATATTTTGCAAATTTGACTCCACTTACAGCACGTCTGCCAGCACATGACTCTCACAGCAGAAGCAGACAGTATTTAAAGGTCAAGTAGAAGAAAAAGATCCTATTTTTATGCCCCACATACTACATGAAGTTTGATTTTATGGTGATTTCAAAGAATATAAGAACAACTGGGCTGGTTCAGAAGTAAGATGAGCTCTTACCAGCCTTGAACTATGTCTTCAGCACTCGACCTCTAGAAAACTCAGAACTAGGCACAAATGCATTATATCCCCCTGCTCCAAAGTCCTCTCCTCGCATTGGATCTTTCCAGCTGGTAGAATTTCCTGTTCTTGATGCCGTTTGCCATTTTGTTACTCCAAACAGATTTCTCTTCCAATTACTTGCTCAGTATAACCATGAACCAGTCAGACCTTTGTTTATACAAAACCTCCTCTGTCAAGTTTTCATGATGTTTCCTAAGCAGTATCTTAAGCTTAGCAGTTCCTAACCCCAAAGGTGGGCTGTGAAACACAAGCGTTTCTTAAAGGAGCAAGGATGAAAAGAAGAGCACTACTAACAAAAGTGTGTCTTTCCAGCCACAAGGACACGGGTGAGAGCAATTCACATGATTAGAGGCACGTTTTCACTCTTCAGCCAGAAAGAACATTGGTTATTGCCTACCGCAGAAGAAGCACAAAGCACATATGCAGCATACCAGAACTCCTCAGGAGAAGAAAGGTGACACCATCTTGCCAGGAGTGCCCTGAGAACCCATCCATAACAGTCTTAGTGAAAAAAAGACAGAACAAAGGAACATTATTTACTTAGAAAACTTAGACACACAATCATAGAATCATAGAATCATTAGGGATTGGAATGGACCTCGAAAGATCATCTAGTCCAATCCCCCTGACACAGCAGGATCACCTAGACCATGAAAGCCAGATATTCTGGAGAGGTGAGAGAGGTTTACCAGGGAATTCAAAAGAGCCTAAGATTTACCTTCTGGTCTCAAAACCACTTCATTGACTGTAGAGGACACCTTGAAGAACATCCCTGATAACTACTGTGAGTCTCTGTGACTCTTCAGTGTGACCCACGCAGTTACAGGTGCATTTCTTGCTAGAGACAGTATCACAGTAATGATAAGGTTGGAAAAGACCTTACAGATCATCCAGTCCAACCTAAAACCAAAAAAACCCAGTGATCCTAACATCTAACATCTAGATCATGCCACTGAGAACCTCAGACGGAAAGACTAACTAAATGATTGGAAATAGGAACAAGAAAGAAAAAATAACCAGTGTAGACAGCAAGCATGTCCAAAGGATCAATACTGTGAATGGCACAGTTATTAATATTTACTAATAACGGAAAGCTGACATGCTGTAAGTTATAAGAATATGAAATTTGCTGAATACAGAGAACTATTTAGGGTAGTCAAGACTACAAAGGATTGTGAGGAAGTCCAGAAGGACCTTTAAAAAACTAGGTAATTGGACAGCCTGACAGCAGATGAAATTCACTGTGAAAAAAGTGCAGAGTAGGGTACACTAGAAGGAACAAATTTAAAGCCACTTGTACATACTGATGGGTTCTGAATTAGTTATAACCTCTCAGGAAAAAAGATGCAAGATTCATCATGGGCACTTCAATGAAGACATTTGCTCAATACACATGAGGGGTCAAAAAAAGTGAACAGGATGTTACGCTGTATTGAGAAGGGAATACAGAATATGAAAAACATTAACATACTGCCATTTATATTGCCATCACTGTAAATTGATGACATATACTCCCCTTGAATACATTACCTCTTTCAAGAAGGACATGAAAAAATAGTCAAAAGGACACCAAGGATGAAAACCAATGTGTGTCACAGTCCCTAACTAAAGCAGCTGAAAATAAAGTTTCCTTGCAGACAGGTTAGTCCACTGTGGTTTTTGCCAGCCTCCCTGCTCTAAAGTAGCCAAGAATACCCAACAACAAAAACAAGGCAACAGGCCAGGAAGACCTCGACCTTTGTTCACAGGATAGTGCCCATGCTTGTCATTGGAATGTTTAAAACTAATTATCTTGTTTTCTCAGAACACGGAAATAGAGGTAGATGACTTGGTGACTGTGGACGCAGGTAAGGCTGAGGTACTCTGTGCCCCAGTCTTTAACAACTGTGTGCCTCAGGTCTCAGGGAAACATGACTAGGAGACAAAGGAGATGACCAGAATTAGGTGAGGACTGAGGCAGCGATTTCAAAAGAACTCAGTCCACCCATGTCCGTAGGACCTGGCATGCAGCATCAAGGACTGTACGTGCTGCTCTCCTTGCAAGGCCGTTCTGTCACCTTTGAACAATCCTGGGGAGCAGGAGAGGTCAAAGAACTGTTGAAAGAAAAATCTTAAACCTCTCTTCAGAGATGACCTGGCCTGTGAGGAGAGGCTGAAGGAGCTACTCATGTTCAGCCTGGAAAACAGATGGCTTCTGGGAGCACCTAACAGGAGAGTCACTACAGAGGTTAAGTCAGGGTTTTCACAGCAGAGCATGAGAGTGAAAATGAAAATGTAGTTAATAAGAGAGGTTCAGACTGGAAGTATGGTAAGAACATTTCTCTTCAAGAGCACTCCAGCAATGGAAGATGCTGCCCTAAGAGACTGTTCAGTTCAAGTCCTCAGAGGCTTTGAAGTTCTTACTGGATCAATCTCTGAGCAAACTAGTCTGACCTGCCCAGACTGAGTGAGGTTATACTCTTGAAGACTCCTTCAGATCAAATTGTGCTACAATCCTATAGGTAGTTCTTTCTTTCTGTCTTATTTACAACATCATGAGGAAGCTCCATTATTGCATCCAAGTGCCTGGAAACCCAAGGAAATGACATTTCTAAATAGCACCCAAACAAGTATGGATGTGAAAACACAGCAGCGGGCTGAATTCTGGACAGGCCATTTCCCTTCCTCAAGTTTCCATCTGTCTTCTCCTATCTACTTCAGAATTTTATACGGTCTCCATTAACCGGATTTCAACATCATCCCGCTTCACAGCATCTCAGACTCATAATTATCTTTACAATGAAGAAATGAGTAAATTCACTGCCATGTGTTGTTGCTTGCTTTCTCCGACTTTTCTTGCTGTGGATCATTAACTTTTGCATCGTCAAGTGCTGGTACCTAGGATATGTTTACAAAACTGGCTCTAGTCATAAACTGGAAATGTCAATTTATAGTCAAAAAAATTTCTCAATTACAAGGATTAAAAAAGCCTAATGATGCTGTGATGCACTACTTTCTATTAGTAATAGCTTAAAGATGAAATGTCATCTTTAATTTTTAATTTCTTTAACACTTTAGTCTAATGGTTTTCAAGTTTCATCATACGCATGACAATGAAACAGAATTCCCCTTTTTTTTCTTGAAGACATTTTTTCTTTCAAAAACCTATTATTAGAGAATAAGCACCTTTACAGAAACTTTCTGAATAGTGTCTCACCCTAACTTTATTTTCTATAATTCAACTACATTCAAATCTCTAAAGTTTCCACCTGTCTCAAACAAAATCTGGATGGCTAAAAATCTATGACAGAGTGTGCAAACACTGATCTGCTCTGACCTGCAGGAGCAGTGATCAACCAACCATATAATCATAGAATCATCATGGCTAGAAAGGACCTCCAGGACCATCAAATCCAGCCTTCACGTCAACATTTCCCTAACCTTTAGACCATGGCCTCAAGCGCTCCAGCTACTAATTTTTCAAACACCTCCAGGGATGGTCACTCCACCACCACCCTGGGCAGTCTGTTCCAGTGCCCAACCACTCTCTCAGTGAAAAACTTCCTAATATCCAATCTAAGCCTCCTCTGATGCAACTTGAGGCCATTTCCTCTCATTCTATGGTTAGTAATTTGGGAGGAGAGCAGCACCAGCCTCGCTATAACCTCCTTTTACGTAGCTGTAGAGAGCAATAAGGTTTCTCCTCTCAGACTCCTCTAGATTAAATAACCCCAGTTCTCTCAGCCAGTCTTCATAGGGTCTGCTTTCTAGACTTCTCATCAGCCTCACCCTTCTTGGGACCTGCTTCAGCATCTCAATGTCCTTCTTGTACTGTGGTGACCAAAACTGGACTCAGTACTCAAGGTTCAGTCTCACAAGTGTTGAGTACAGGGGCACCATCACCTCCCTACTCCTGCAGGTCACGCCGTTTCTGATCCAGGCCAGGATGCTATTGGCTTTCTTGGCCACCTGGGCACACTGCTGGCTTCTGTTCAGCCAGCTGTCAACCAACACCCTCAGGCAGCTCTCCAGCCACTCTTCCCCAAGCCTGTATTTCTGCTGAGGGTTGTTGTGACCAAAGTGCATGACCTGGCATTTGGTTTTGTTAAACCTCATCCCATTGGCCTCAGCCCATCACTCCAGCTCCATAATGATGAAGCTCTGCAACTGCACTGTTTCCCAGAAAATACACCTCCACTGGCAGACTTGTCTTCCACATTGTTTCTCCCCTACCAGGACAAGTCACAAATCAAAGAAAACACTTGGCTGACACACCTACCCATGAGTGGATTGAGATTGGGTCCCAAATCCCCATAGCACATCAGAAATAAGTCCCCAGGCACAAGCCTTCATTGCAAAAAAGTTCTGAATTTCTCCATTTTTATCCCCAAATGCTTCTGTTGCTTGTGCTTGCCTCAAGACTGGATCTGATGGACAACCTGTCTTCACCCACAGTGCTGCTATGCCACTTCTTCCTGAGAAAATGTCATCCAGAAGGCTGATTTCAGTTACTTATTCCTTTCCTTTTTAGTTCATTTCTGTTTACTTTCTTATCTGTTTCCTTTCTTGACTTTGACTTTTTACTTCCAATTCACATTTTGAATCCTTTTCTAACTTTTATTTCCTAAAAACACATGCAGTAAACAGTGCTCTTTATCGCGGCACACAGAGAATTAGCGTTTGGTTCTGGAGCTCACGTAACAGGCATCTTAACAGGTAACATTCCACTGCATGGCAGTGGTTCACTTCATGAACATTTTTTCGGCTGGCATGAGGTGTTGTATTTGTTGGTTGGTTCATGGGGGTTTTAAATGAAATCAGATACTGAAAACTACCACGAAGATCAGAGTTCACCCTGCAGAAGAATCTAGCTTGGGAACCAGGATTTTACCCCGGTGACGAAAAATATCTGAACATAAGAATACAGTTTGGTGGGAGGGGACATCCTTAGCCGGCAATCCATTAAACACCAACACTACTGACAATGTGAGAGCAAGAGACATCAAAAACAGCACAAAGATGGAAACTAATGTAATAAGATTAAAGGGTTTTTTTAAGGAGTAAGACTCTGAAGCTTGGCAACATTACAAAAGTCTCCTGAATTTTGCTTGATTTGTCAATCTACTACTCCTTTGGAATCCACACCTCAATACTCTGCAATCTGCACACAATCACTCTGCAGTGACGAACACAGTGATTCCTCAATAGTTTGACCCCTCTGATAGACACAAGCCCAAGCTAATTTTTGAAAACGATGACACTATTCCTCTCCCAACAGAAATCTAAAGCTGATTTCAATCTGCCAATAATTTATTTAAAAGTACTGACCCCACAAACATGCCAAGTTTGAAGTTCTTCACAATCCTAGTACAAGTTGAACTGATGCTGATTCTTTATACACAAGCAGACAGAGCAAATGAAGAGACACAACCCACCTAAGCGCCCACATGACATATTTGGTTAAGTCTTGTAATAGAAAGATATGGGGTGGGTTTTACATGATGCTAACGCCACAAATAATCTACTTTCCTCTGGTTTGGAGAAAACTAATTTAAAAACCACTTCTAAATATCTTTTCCAGATATCCAGATCTTTTCTAGAGAAAAAAACACTTAGAGAAGCCTGTCTGATGTCCTAGTTATGACAAGCAAACCTTGAATAGTCAACTCGTCCACCTTAAGGAAGCTGCTGATTCATTTGGGAAGATGAACACTTCCAAGTTATTTTTGCCATACTCATCGGTTACTTTTCTGCATTACATCTTGCAGATAAACACACTGCATTTCTATCACCCACTATGATTCCAGAAGTTATATTCTTCTTGATACATTAATCGGCTATCATGAAAAATGGAGCAGAAAATACTATTCATAGAAGAGTTACTCCAATGTGCATTGCTACTTCAAAGCACTTCACAGACATTCCTTACACTCTACAGCATCCCTGACATGCCGATAAATACTGGTTGCTCCACCCTGCTGGCAGAAAAGAATGAACAGAAAAAATAGAGGCCTAAACTGCTGAAGGCTTTATTAAAGCAGGGTATTCCAGCGATCGGTTAACACAGCACCTTGTGGGCAAAGGTTCTAGACAGCTGCACAACTCTGGCTAGCTAGCACCTTTTTCTACATCTAAAGTTGTCTCTGCAGGTCAGCACATTATGCTTGCTGTTACAACAGCTAACAGCACACAGCAGTATTAAAGCTCTGAGATCAGTTGCTCTAGCAAGGCAATTGGATTAGATGATCTTCAAAGGTCCCTTCCAACTGCTGCCATTCAGTGATTGTGATCTTGTCCCTAAATCCTAAGTCGTGGTCATTGTATCATTTGTTATGTAGAGCAAAAGACAGAAGTTACCTCAGACATTCTAGTTAACGATTGGTGCATGAGGGGTAACATTATGACAGGAAATTATGCAGAAGAGATTAAACTGACCACATTTTATTATGCAAGAAAATGACAAGCAAGCTTTCCAAAAGCATGGTTATGTAAAAATAGTCTTCCAGTTCTATCCTGAGACGCCCGACTTCCCAAATGGCCAAGCAAGCAGGAGCTTCCCAAATCAAAGACCAAATAAGAAATTTGGAACTTCTTCCAACCTGTCTCTATTCCTAAGTGATGCTGGTGAGGTAAGGAAAATTGGATAACAAAGACAGAAAGATCTCAGAAAACATGCATTTACATGGACAATAAAAAAATCTTGACCATAAAGACATTGCTTATATGATCTATGTGTTCAGGAACATGAATTTGTGTCGGGGCCATGTGCTGTACAATAGACCCTAATTCCTTCTGCCACAAATAGCATCATTTCCTTGAATTGCAGTTGATGGCGGAGGATATCAGTTCCCACTAACTAAAGGAAGAATACACCATCAGGTATAACTTCACACTCACATATTTCTGTAGGAAAGCTCTTATCCACCTGGCACTAGGAGTCAAAATTTGTCGAACCAAGGTGTTCATGCAAAAATGTATTAGTGACTAATCACCTGAGACCAGCTAGGGCTAATTTACCAGAACGGCTTCTAATCTCCGCTTCTTTCATATCTCAGTGGTAAATGGACCAGTAAAGACAGCACAGTAAAAACATACTCCTGCTCTCTCAACAACAACAAAAAGCAGCTTTTTTTTTGCTTTACCATGTCCATCTATCACAGCCTTTCATCTTCCAACACTGTTATGAAGGCCCTGTCATTCAAGGAACCATCTTTTGTACGCAAGACAGTACCTCAACTGAATGCAGCGAATTTTGGAGACGCAAGCAGCCATGTAGGGCAGAGGGAAGTTTACCAAGACGGTGAAGCAGTGGGTGACAAAGTGCAGAACTGCAGCCATGCTTTCCTAGCCATTACGGGGCAGTGAGCCAGCCCTAAGAATGGAGTGCAGGATGAGCAAAGAGGCAAGGGAGGAGAAAGCAAGAAAAGACAGCATGCTGGGAAGAAAGAAAGCAGATGACAGAGTAACGCCCGAAAGAAGAAATGTGTTTGGCAGCATCTGGATCATTGTACCAACATGTTTCGAGCAGTGATCAGCTCCTACTGGAAAAGCAGATGAGCTGCTTTTGAAAAGCTTTAGGAAATTAAAAATTTATATGGAAAGACTGGGCAAGAAAAAGGAGGTAAATTCTAAGACGAAAACTGGAGACCTAACTTTCTGCCCACAAAGAGTGATGGACATGTACACTGCTGATTTAAAAGGGATGAGACCACAGGCTGAATGGAAGGATCCCGAAGGATTATCTATTGCACCTTTATAAGCAGAAGGAATGAAGTCCTCAGCCTGAAGCAGCCGAAGATTTTGGCAATAGCCAGACATGCACCTTTGAAAAAGACTTGCCATGAACACTGGGAGGTTTTCAAATCCACACTGAGTAGTCTAGAGAAGTCTCCCTAGTCTACCAGGAAAGACACTTTCCTTTCTTGAATCCGGAATTGAGATTCTCTGCTCTCTGGTAAGAGGTTTTCAGAGAGGAGATCCAATGCTAACCTGTGCATTCTGACAGGTAACAAGCTACCCCAAACACAGCCACCCAGGCACGTGAAGAGGAAAAATGTGGTTGTAGTTGCAAGTGTTTTAGTGGCATTAGCAGAACACCACCACTGACTTGTAACAGTCATCCCCTTTACAATACTCCTAGAGAATGAAATTACTTTATTTCATTGCATCTTAATTCTTTTTTAATGGACTTGTAGTCCATTTGGAAACAAAAGTTTCCAAAACACAAACCCATATTAATGAATTGCTACGGTTTTCTTACTGCTCCTCCCGTCCACTCATTGAAAACCAAAGCACATTATTAAAACAAAACACACAAGTGAAAATAAGAAAGGATTCTGTCAAAAGTCAAAGCTGCACTAAATGCTGTGCTTGGCAGGAGTTCATCGTGCTTACCAATCCTTTTCTTTAGACTAAAGCAGTTCCCTTTTTGCACCTTCGCTAAGCAGGGTAGTAACTCAACTATCCAAGAATAAAGCCAGCATTTGAAAAACCACTTCTTTCATTAGGGAGTCTGCTTCTGTTGTTGTTGCCTTAAGAAATCCCCTTACGTTCTGCAAGAGACTAATTTAAGCCAAAGAATCCTTTATATTCTAAAGAACTAATTATTTGAGAGGGCAAGGAGACACAACCTAACAGCCTCTGTTCATATCCTAAATGTGAAATATAGCTTCCAACATATTCTCCACTCAAAAAAATTGTAATACCATACAGAGATATCCAATGTCTTCTTCACGAGTCCACCAACAACATGTTCAGCACTAGTGCCGTCCAAAGCAATATATGAAGGCACAGATATTATATTTCAAAAATAGTGATCTGTGAGAAGCTGCCACCTTATATTTCATTTAAATGTGAGGAGAAAGAGCATCCCACTCCAACCTCCAGGGTAGTGCAGGAATGCGTACTCAACATTAGGAATAGTAAACAACCACTGTAACACACAGTACGGGATTATGTCTTGAAACCTCTACACTCTGGCAGCTACTTTTTTTCTTAAAAGCCACTTTTGCACGATGCCATAAATGTGCACCATAGGGGACCAGCAGCAGTTGTGACTGGACACAGAGAAGGGTGCTAGGACTCTTCTTGGAAATTAACAGAGAGCAGCAGCCACTCATCTCCTTTAAAAATCACTTAGGACATGGTTAAGCACATCCCAACTCTGCTGTTCCTTCTCTTCTGGAAGGGATAAGGAGTAAAAAAGGCATTTAATACCATTAGTTACACAAAGCCTTAACCATATCCACCCTTCAGAGTCTTGCCATAGTTTTCATATCAACACATTCTCATACTTTGTGTTATGTTGATACTTCACTTAGTAATATGAAAGCCCCAAAAAGAATTTGTCACTCCCACATGAAACAGGAGCTTCAGCAGGCAGCACTCAGGAGACACACAGGCTGTTTAGGATCTCTGCAAAAGAGGTGTTTTCCCCACAGGAGACAGCTTTTCTTCTGCAAATTGAAATGGAAAATAGTTTTTGTTTGTAAAATTAATTCTACAATTAGAATGAACAGACAGCAGTTAAGTTTGACATTTCCTTTACAAATCAATCTACAACCCTCCAGCCCAGGAAGAGCTCAGATCCCTCAACTCCACTAACAGAGGTGTGGACTGAATTCTGTGCAACCTTCCTTGGGAAGCAAGTTCTGCAACGTTTCTGGAGATAGCCTGAATGTGGCACCACACTTCTACTCCTACTTGAAATTCACAGTGAAAAACATCTAGCCTATAGAATTTTCAAGCATGCTTTTCCTCTACTTTTCTTGAAGGCATGAAATCATCTACTATCACTGCCAAACTACTAATATGTGACGTGATGTTCTTAATTTTTGAGTTTGCATGACAGATCAATTCTGAATCACTGTTACACTGGCTATTGGATGTATAAATACAGTTTAGGTCTAATGAGACAGCATGAGTGAAGACTATGATCCCACTCTATACTATAAATCATAGAATCATAGAATCATTATGGATTGGAAGGGACCTCAAAAGATCATCTAGTCCAATCCCCCTGACACAGCAGGATCACCTAGACCAAGTCACACGGGAACCTATCCAGGCGGGACTTGAACATCTCCAGTGAGGGAGACTCCACAACCCCCCTGGGCAGCCTCTTCTGGTGCTCTGTCACCCTCACTGGGAAGAAGTTCCTTCTGAAGTTGATGTGGAACCTTCTATGTTTCAGCTTACAACCATAGCCCCTCGTCCCATCACCACATGACACTGAGAACAGCCTAGCTCCATCGTCCCGACACCCACCCTTCAAATATTTGTAGACATTAATGAGGTCACCCCTCAGTCTCCAACTAGACTCTGTCCCATTGACCACTACTCTCTGACTTCTACCCTGTAGCCAGTTTACAAGCCACCTCACTACTTGAAAATCTAGGCCACACTGCCTCAGTTTGGCTGCAAGGATGTTGTGAGAGACTGTGTCAAATGCCTTACTTAAGATAGATAACATCCACTCTGCCATCATCCATCCACCTGGTTATGCCCTCATCAAAGGCTATCAGGTTGGTCAAGCATGACTTTCCCTTTGTGAAGCCATGCTGACTGTCCCTAATGACCCTCCTGTCCTTGATGTGCCTGGAGACAGCCACTAGAACAAATTGTTCCATCACCTTTCCTGGGATGNAGAAGCTTTTTTTGTTGCCTTTGACCTCTCTTGCAAGGTTTAATTCCAAGGAGGCCTTGGCCTTTCTAGCTGCATCCCTACATTCTCTCACCAGAGCCTTGTAATCACCCCAAGTGGCCACCCCCTCCTTCCATGACCTATAGGCTTGCTTCTTCCTCTTCAGTTTGCCTAGTAGTTCCCTGGTTAACCACGCGGGTCTTTTGGCCCCCTTCCTTGACTTATTCCTTGTTGGGATACTCATTTCTTGTGCTGCAAGAAAGCAGTCTTTGACACTTGCATGTTCAAAACACAGGATCATCAACTGGGCCTAACACCATTACAGTAAAAAGATGGTCCCAGAGTTCCCTAGAGAACTACCAGAGATGACGGCTGTGGAGCTGGTGTCTAATTGACAGGTACTGTGAAGAAGTAGAGACAAGTAGTACTGCTTGACAAAAATCAATGCATCATCTTTACTCAGCCTTGTCAGCGTGCCTCAGCTCTGAGCTAGAAAAGATGAGTGCATCCAGTCTTGGCTGTCTTCTGAGCAGACTAACAAGCTTGACAATTAGTATGCACTAATTACTGTGCATATAGGGAAAAATTTCTCTACTGGTATCAAACTCAACATTCAGTTTATATTCACAAGACACTAAAATATTGTAATACTTACATCTGTTTGAAAACGGATGGAAGAAGTTGTCACACTCACTATAGTAGAGCAGAACCTAACCTTTCAATCTACAAGTTTTTCCTCTGACAAAAGCCAGGAATGTGAACCTTATGTTCAAAGCAAGTCGTACATATTCATCATGCACTGCTCACAATAGCATGACAAGGAGGTCAGAGTAACACTGAAACATGGCCCTTTACACCCAGGTTGGTTACTCCAACCTCTCCTCCTACACGTGATTCTTTCATCTCAATTTAATTAAGATGACCATAGATCACATTAGCTATGGATAAGTCTGCCTGAAAATGGGAAAGGTCTACCTTCACAGAATCATAGCATAGATTGGAGGTGACCTTTAAAGGTCATCCACTCCAACCTCCCTGTAGTAGGCAGGGTCATCTTCCAGCTACACCAACTACATCAAGTTGCTCAGACACCTACACAACCTGACCTGGAACGCTTCCAGGGATGGGGCATCTACTGTCTCTCTGTACAACATGTTCCAGTGTTTCACCACCCTCATTTTGAAAAATGTCTTCTTTACATCTAGTCTGAATCTCCCCTCCCCTACTTTAAAACCATCACCCTTTGTTCTGTCACAACAGGTCCTACTAAAAAGTCTGTCCAAATCTTTCTTATAAGCCCCCCCACAGCCTTCTCTTCTCCAGGCTGAACCACCCCAGCTCTTGTAGCCTGTCCTCATAGGAGAGGTGTTCCAGCCCTCTAATAATTTCTGTGGCCCCTTCTCTTCAAGCTTCACTTAACGTGAAATGAAAGAATCAAACAAGGAGCACATCAAGCTGTAAGATTGTGCTTTTGCAACTGCAAAAGACAGTGCACAGCTTTTACATGACTTACCATAGCTTTCTACAAGGCCCTTTGTACAACATCTTTTAGCAAACAATGTAATTGCAGAAGAAAACACATCCAGTAAGTTTCCACTGACTCGCAGACCTTAACTGGCACCAGATCAGAGGCTTGTTGTCCAGAAGATATGATGAGATATGACAAATCCAAAACCAAGCAAGTTAGTCCATTTGGCCCTTTTAACCTACAACATAAACACGGACACTCAAGAATCCTGCTTAGTAAAGGCAGATTTAATCATATACCCAAGTAGTTCTCTAAGCTGGGACCCATGTTGTTTCTTAAAAGTCTGAGATACCCTAAAACTAACTAACCTCCTCCATTTCCATTGATTTCATGCTGCTAAAAAGTCTCTTGAACTGCCAATGAAATTGAACTGCCAACTGAATTAGGATGTGTGCTGCCACAGCAACAAAAAAGCACCAGCATCTCCTTCTAAAGCCTTACCAAATACTGCACCAGTATTTGCTTTGAGGAGACATCAAGATTTACAAGGGGTTCTTTTAGTTATATTAATAGTAATAGTGCTAAAATCTTAAGAACTAAGCAACATTATATTTAATTATCCTTCTATAATTACATTGATTAAATACAGCGTAAGGGACCATAAAGATAGATAAAACATTATGGCTAAAAAACTTCTCAAAAAATGACCATAAAATTATTATTAAGCCTGAGGTGAGAAAATTAATATCACAAGCATGATTTTATAGGACTATTTTACACTGCTTCCCCTTCCTAGAATACCTCATCTGCACTGGCTGCAGCATTTCCACCCAGCAGTAATGAAAACGAGAACTAACTATAAAAAAACTTTGCAGCTTGAAAGCGAGATCAGTTTAACCCTCCATACTAAGGAAGAGTATTTGTGTGCTTGATGCTTCAGGCAAATGCCAATAAAATACATTAAAACACCTTTGAGCTCTGAGCACCCTGCCTTACACTTGGGGAATATTTGTTCCCCTCGTTTCTTCTTCCTTCCCCATCTTTTACAAACACTGCACACGACTTCACAGCAATGAAGCAAAACCCAGCACCATGTACCAACCCTATGACGTGTTTCCTGAGCAATGACCAAACAAGAGAGATTCGAGGATTTTCACAGAATCATAGAATCATTAGGGATTGGAAGGGACCTCAAAAGATCATCTAGTCCAATCCCCCTGACACAGCAGGATCACCTAGATCAAGTCACACAGGAACCTATCCAGGCGGGACTTGAACATCTCCAGTGAGGGAGACTCCACAACCCCCCTGGGCAGCCTCTTCCGGTGCTCTGTCACCCTCACTGGGAAGAAGTTCCTTCTGAAGTTGATGTGGAACCTTCTATGTTTCAGCTTACAACCATTGTCCCTCTTCCTATTCACTACATGACACTGAGAAGAGCCTGGCTCCATCCCCCTGACACCCACCCCTCACATATTTGTAGACATTAATAAGGTCACCCCTCAGTCTCCTCTTCTCCAAGCTCAAGAGACCCAGCTCCCTCAGCCTCTCCTCAGAAGGGAGGTGCTCCACTTCCTTCATCATCCTCGTTGCCCTACGCTGGACTNGTACCAACCCCTGCGGCACTCCACTAGATACAGGCCTCCAACCAGACTGTCCCATTGACCACTACTCTCTGGCTTCTATCCTGGAGTCAGTTCACGATCCACCTCGCTACCCAATCATCTAGACCACACTGCCTCAGTTTGGCTGCGAGGATGCTGTGAGAGACTGTGTCAAATGCCTTACTCAAGTTGAGATAGACCACACCGAGTGACTAATACTATCAATACTATTTTAGAGATTAAAGAATCCTAAGAAAAATACTAAAAACTAGCATTAAAGCAAAAAGTTATTGATAGACATCCACAATGTCTTCAAAAACAGAAGGGACTGAATTACAAGGATATGACATAGCCTAAGAAATATGAAACAGACCATTCTGACCTACAGATGGGATAAATATTTCAAAGTAATAATTTTCGTGATTCTTTGAATTATACGTTTAATCAATTTTATTACACATAATTACCAAAATGTATCATAATTATCTGATACGGTTCAAGATAAATGGTCTCATTTTACTTAATTATATGATTAATTAACGATGGTATGTAATTGCTAAACTTCAACATGATCCCATTTCTCCTTTTCTTCCAAAATTTGGAAACCTTCCTAAAGTGCTCCTGTGCATGATTGCTTCATGCAGTAAGCTCTGCGGTCATCAAACACCCATTTGCTGTACAGGAAAGAAGCCCTCAGCCTCCTACTCATATTCTTCTTCACTGTGTTATATTCAGTGACCCACTGTTGATTCTTGATAGTTGTCTTTGATACAGAAACGTCTGTTTCCCTTGAAGACCTATCACATTCCCTAGAAAGTCTGCAACTGCATTTCCCAGCCCACGTACTGGGTTCAGATGCCTGTGGCACACTGAGGGGATGCCCCTGATACAAGACTGGTGCAGCCTTTGACCTGTATCTCAGGTGAAAAGCCCCAGAATATCACTCTGAAGTGAAAATCTTCAGTAAGTGCCAGTTGGCAGGAAACACCTCTATGAGGCCTTTGGAGCTCACATGAATGGCAGACAATCTGCAATCTCTCAAATCTATCCTGGAGGCCAAATCAGTCACCAGGTGGGTCATCAACATCTCTTTTGTGTGCCATCATTTCCACTGCTGCACTTAGCTGTTCAGACATTACGTGAACCAGGGTACAAAGCGCTGGCTGTGCACATGTGCTCAGAATTGCAGCAGGGAGAAAAATTACTAAACTCCTATTAATCCATGACAATCTAGACGAGGACTAGATGAAGACTCCAGGGGACCTTAGAGCAACCTTCCAATAGCTGAAAGGGGTCTATAAGGAAACTGGGGAAGACTGTTCACAAGGGCAGAAAACAGTAGGATGAGGGGCCATGGTTTGAAGCTAGAAAAGGATAGATTTAGGCTGCTCATGCGCAAGAAGTTCTTTAACATGACAGTAGTGCATTACTAGAACAGGTTGCCTAGAAAGTCAGCGGCAACCCCATCCCTGGAGACATTCCAGGTCAGGCTGGTTGGGGCTCTGGGCAACCCATTCTAGTTAGAGATGTCCCTGCTTGTTGTAGGGTGGTTGGACTAGATGACTTTCAAAATCCCTTCCAACTGAAAACATTCTGTGATTCTATGAAAAGGCACGTACTATGTGACAGCCCCTAGTAGATCCGTTTGAGGAGTTGTACATCCCAACAAACACTAACCAATCAAGTCACACCAGTTAAGAATAAGCCAGCATATAGTTTTTGTAATTCAAGAAGTAGTTGAAAAGATTACAAGGAGCAGTAATTTACAAGATTAACAAGAGCCTTAACCTATAATTTTTTAATATAAATTGATTGCCTGTATTTCTAACGCATTAGGAGAATTATTTCACAAAATCATTTCATCCCAACTGAAAATGCACAAGCACAACCCAGACCTCAAACAACAAAATGTATTCCTGCATTTTGAAGGAAGTAACAAGTCGTTTATTAGAAAGAGCTTTTCCCCTTCTTGCTAGATTTGTGCCACTATTTAATACCTGGCATACAATCTCTGAATTTCGGTTGCATGCTAGACACTTCTAATCCAACTAGCGCTGCCAAGAATTGAAGCAAAGACTCTAATGCAGCAGGATCCTATTATAAGCCAGTCCCAAATGACACAAAAAAGGGAAAAAAAAATCAATTTTTAAATTTTAATCCCCATTTTCCCCTAAATAACAAACTCCTGATTCCTTTACAAGCTGATGAGGTGCCTATTCTGAAAGCCACTGTAGCAGATTAAAGAGCAAGATAAGCAAATGGTCATGAGGAGCTGTAAGTGCCTGTCTGGCTGTGAAGCAAAACAGAATGCAGGGCCTGTCCACACCAGTGCCTTGTGGGAGCAGTTACACATGCTGAATGTCTCCAGGTACAAAACTCCCTCTTAGAGACCCTACCTGATGAAGCTGCAAAGCCACCGTCCATCACATTCTAAAAGATGCCTGGCGAGATCACGGACCAGATCCTCCTGAAGGCTCTGCTCAAGCAAACAGATACTAGAGGGGTGACTGACAGCGGCCAACATGGCTTCACCAAAGGCAAGCCCTACCTGACTAGTTTGGTGGCATTTTGCGATAGGGTCTCAGCCTTGGTGAACAAAGGCAGAGCAACAGACGTCATCTACCTGGACCTGTGCAAAGCACCAATGTCCCGCACAACATTCTGATCTCTAAACTGGAATGATATGGATTTGATGGATGGACCACTCATTGGATAAGGAGCTGGCTGGATGGTCACACCCAAAGGGTCACACCCAAATGGAGAGGTGTGAAGAGTGCTGGTTCTTGAGGGCTGATACTGAGTCCAGTGCTATTTAACATCTTTGTCAGTGACATGGACAGTGGAACTGAATGCACTCTCAGTTTGCTGACAACCCCAAACAGTATGGTGAAGTTAACACACTAGAGGGAAGGGAGGCCATCCAAAGAGGCCTTGAAAGGCTAGAGAAGTGGGCTCGTGCAAACTGCATGCAGTTCACCAAGGGCAACGTTCTGCGCCTGGGTCGAGGCAATCCCATGCACTAATCCAGATTGGGAGGAGAAAGGATTGAGGATAGCCCTGAGGAGAAAGACTTGGGAGAGGTGGTGAACCAGAAGTTTAACAGGAGCCGTCAGTGTGTGCTTGCAGCCCAGAAAGCCAACCATGTCCTGGGCTGCATCAAAAGCAGTGACAGTTGGTCAAGGCAGGAGATTCTCCCCCTTTACTCTGCACTGGTGGGACCCCACCTGGAGTCCTGTGTCCAGTTCTGGAATCCCCAACATAAAAAGGACACAGAAGAAGCGCAACTCCAATGATCAGAGGCCTGGAGCACATCCCCTATGAAGACAAGCTGAGCAAGTTGAGGTTGTTCAGCTTGGAAAAGAAAAGGCTCTCAGATGACTTTCTAGAAGCTTTCCAATCTCTGACAGGGGCTACAAGAAAGCTGGGGTAGGGCTTTTTACATGGATGCGTAGTGAGAAGACAAGGGGAAAGGGTTGCAGATTTGAAAAGGGGAGATTTAGGCTGGACATTAGGAAACCTTCTTTCCTGTGAGGGTGGTGAGATGCTGGAACAGGTTGCCCAAGGAAGTTGTGGCTGCTCCATCCCTGGAAGTGTTCAAGGCCAGGCTGGATGGAACCCTGAGTAAAAAGATCTATCCAAGAAGTCCCTGCCTTTGCAGGAGGGTTGGAACGAAATGATCTTCCAACCCCGGCCATTCTATGATACCCACTTTTTTTTATACATTCCTAAAAATAAGCACACATATTTCTAGTCTTCCTTGATGGTTTGTAATATGCTCTGAACAAAACCTGGGGGAAAAAAAAAACTGCATTGTACTTTGAAGATAAAGGATAAACTATGGAAGTCAATACCATTGTCAAGCTTATACCAGCCATGGCTAAATATTGAAAACCTGGAAAGCGGTCAACTTTATCACAGATCAAGCACAGAACTAGAGAGAGATGTTTCTACATGGCATGCATGTCACAGTTCTCCTCCATCTGCATCAGCCCCTGGCACCCATGGACAATCACCCCTCTCATGCCCGTGTATGAGGGCATGCCTTTTCCTATTCCTCCACTTCAGAAGTAGCAGATTCAGAAGAGCCATCACATGCATCTCCTGGAGACAGCTTGACTCTGCAACAGTGATCACTTTTTTATAACGAGCTATAAATTACTCGTCTGGGGTCCAGGGTCAGCAGAGAGGCGTATTTATGGGAACTCTAGCAGGCTTTCACACTCGGACCAATATGATCTCGCAAAAGCCTGGGATCATCCGAGGACGAAGCAACACACACAAGAATACCCAGGAATGAACACTTTATTAAACAAAGCCACTAACTTATGTAGACTTCACACAGCCCGCCTTATGGGCAGGGCTATTGGTCAGACCACACACTTCTCTGATCTTTACTGGAACAAGCTAGCTGTCCATACACCTGCAGACAGCAGGCAGTCCAGCCCTGCACCTTGTGCAGCCTCTAAAACCTTCCCCTGCTGCATTCCACTGATAACAAAGTCCTCCAGCATAAGGACTTGATTGCTCACGCACTCATGTTCCTCTACACTTTTTCCAAAATTCAGAGAGCGTAGAGGTGGCTTAGATCTAGCCTTGCCAAACGTGTGCCGTGTATCTTGAGCACAAGGCTTGACACCTCTTGGGAAGGCGAAATGATTAGCAGTCCACCTTAGCCATTGTAGCTAATTGTCTCTCATACGCAGAATTTTCTCACTGCAGCATATCCCAATTAGCAGTAATCATCACTCACCTCTCCTTACACCTTTTCTCATTCTGCCCGGAAAGTGGAAACCAAACTACTTATCAAAGGCCTTTTGTTATCTGTAGTAACTGACTATGCTGCTCTCTGGGAATGTGGGAGATTGCAGGGACAGGTGATGATACTGGTGTGATACAAAGTCTATCAGCCTGGGAACAGGGGTCCTAGTAATGGAAACAGAGAAGCCTGCATTCATCTACAGATTTTACCTCCACAGTTCCTTCATGCAATCACTCAATGCTTATATTGCTTCTAAAGATCACTTAGAAGACTGGACTACAGCACCTGTAATCAGGTTTATCACAGCACTGCTCTTATTTTGAAGCTTTTTGTGATGCCTATTCCTTTATTAACGTGTAAATGTTACTGCTGGATTTATTTCTGTTCTGTTTCAGTAGCCATCCAGAAATTGGGAATTGTCATTTTTGGTATGTTGTTTCACGCAGACACGTGTCCTGCCAGGTGGCATTTTCTCATAAACATAGTTCAAGGTGGTTTACACTTGAAAATATGCACACAAAAATAAAAGGGCATAATGAAGACAAGGTTATACCCAATTTCATGCACGTGCTCTATCAGGATCTTCAGGAAGGCAAGAGGTATTACTACATCCATCTACTTTTTTTCTAGAACGCATGGAGGACAGCTTCCTGATGCAGCTGTTAAGTGAGCCTACTAGGGGTCAGGCTCTACTTGACCTGTTATTCTCCAATAGAGAAGGGCTGGTGGGAGATGTGACCGTGGGAGGCTGCCTGGGGTGTAGTGACCATGAGATAGTGGAGTTTTCAATATGCAGGGAGATGGGGAGGAACAATAACAGAACCCTCACCTTGGACTTCCGGAGGGCAAACTTCAATTTGTTCAAAAAACTTACTAGCAAAGTCCCCTTTTGCTACTAAAAACTACTAGCAGCAGTCCTTAAGAACAAAGGGGTCCAGGATGGTTGGACCTACTTTAAACAGGAGCTCTTGAAGGCACAAGAACTGGCAGTTCCCACGTGCTGAAAGACGACCCGGCGGGGAAGGCGACCAGCCTGGATGAGTAAACAGCTCCTGAAGGAATTAGGGGAAAAAAAGAGGATGTATCGCCTTTGGAAGGAGGGAAGGGCTTCTCTGGACATGTTCAAGGGTGTAGCTAAATTATGTAGGAGAAAAATTAGAGAGGCAAAGGCCCAGTTAGAACTTAAGCTGGCCACCTCTGTGAAAGATAATAAAAAGCAATTTTATAAATTTATCAATGCTAAAAAGATGGGTAAAAAGAGCCTCCACTCCTTACAGGACCAGGAGGGGAACACTATAACTAACGATGAGGAAAAGGCTGAGGTCCTGAATACCTACTTCGCCTCAATTTTTAATAGTGAGGAGGGAGGAGTTCGGGGCAAATGGCCTCTCGAACTGGGGGATGGGGTTGGGGAGCAGTGTGCAGCCTTGGAGATCCACAAGGAACTAGTCCATGACCTGCTGAGCCACTTGGACACCCACAAGTCCATGGGACCAGATGGGATCCATCCTAGAGTGCTGAGAGAGCTGGCAGATGAACTGGCCGAGCCGCTCTCCATCATTTTCCATCAGTCCTGGCTCACCGGAGAGGTCCCAGGTGACTGGAAACTGGCCAACGTGATCCCCATCCACAAGAAGGGTCGGCTGGAGGATCCTGGGAACTACAGGCCTGTCAGCCTGACCTCAGTGCCAGGGAAACTGATGGAGCAGGTTATCTTGGGGGCAGTAACTGCACACCTGAGGGATGGCCAAGGGCTCAGGTCCAGCCAACATGGGTTCAGGAAGGGCAGATCCTGCCTCTCCAACCTGCTCTCCTTCTATGATCAGGTGACCCGCTTGGTGGATGTGGGGAGGCCTGTGGATGTGGTCTATCTGGACTTCAGCAAGGCCTTTGACACTGTCCCCCACAGCAAACTGCTGGCTAAGCTGTCAGCCCACGGCTTGGACGGCAACACTCTGTGCTGGGTTAGGAACTGGCTGGAGGGCCGAGCCCAGAGAGTGGTGGTGAATGGTGCCACATCCAGCTGGCGGCCGGTCACTAGTGGTGTCCCTCAGGGATCAGTGCTGGGCCCCATCCTCTTTAACATTTTCATAGATGATCTGGATGAGGGCATTGAGTCAGTCATCAGCAAGTTTGCAGATGATACAAAGCTGGGGGCAGATGTGTCTGAGTTGGAGGGCAGAAGGGCTCTGCAGCGGGACCTTGACCGCCTGGACAGATGGGCAGAGTCCAACGGGATGGCGTTCAATAAGTCCAAGTGCCGGGTGCTGCACTTTGGCCACAACAATCCCATGCAGAGCTACAGGCTGGGGTCGGAGTGGCTGGAGAGCAGCCAAACAGAAAGGGACCTGGGGGTGCTGATTGATACCCGCCTGAACATGAGCCAGCAGTGTGCCCAGGTGGCCAAGAGGGCCAATGGCATCCTGGCCTGCATCAGGAATGGTGTGGCCAGCAGGAGCAGGGAGGTCATTCTGCCCCTGTACTCTGCACTGGTTAGGCCGCACCTTGAGTACTGTGTCCAGTTCTGGGCCCCTCAATTTAGGAAGGACATTGAGGTGCTTGAGCGTGTCCAGAGAAGGGCAACGAGGCTGGTGAGAGGCCTTGAGCACAAGCCCTATGAGGAGAGGCTGAGGGAGCTGGGATTGTTTAGCCTTGAGAAGAGGAGGCTCAGGGGAGACCTTATTGCTGTCTACAACTACCTGAGGGGTGGTTGTGGCCAGGAGGAGGTTGCTCTCTTCTCTCAGGCAGCCAGCACCAGAACACGAGGACACAGCCTCAAGCTGCGCCAGGGGAAATTTAGGCTTGAGGTGAGGAGAAAGTTCTTCACCGAGAGAGTCATTGGCCACTGGAATGGCCTGCCCGGGGAGGTGGTGGAGTCGCCAGCTCTGGAGCTGTTCAAGGCAGGATTGGACGTGGCACTTGGTGCCATGGTCTAGCCTTGAGCTGTGTGGTGACAGGTTGGACTTGATGATCTATGAGGTCTCTTCCAACCTTGGTAATACTGTGATACTGTGATACTTCTTGTAGCCAAATATCCCACCCTGCTTTCCCTACTACAGGTCTCTCCTGGATTCCTCCTCTCCTATTCCCATGTCAATAAAGACAACAGCTGCCAGTACACTGACCTTTTGCTGCACACACACAATAGTCCAACTGAAGAACAACACTTGGACAAGCAGATCAGAGAGTGTGCACCATCCCTACCAAGTGAATCCATTCCAAACGCCTACGTGCCTTACCGCTGTGTGGAAAAGACACTTCATTAATAATCTACCCCCTTTCAGTTCAGGTCATTCACCAGATTTCTGGATGTGTTGGGAAAAGCTTTAGAAGTCCTTGACAAATGGCTGCTGTCCCTGTACAGAGCAAATCTACATGTCAAACACAACAAATGAGACCTAGCTCAGCTGGGACAGCAAGTCAAGCTAAAGGTCTTCCAAGTCCAGCACATCAGACCTCACTAGTACATGCAGATTAGCTGTAGCTTATGTGGGACATTCGACAAAGGTTGCACCAGACAACGGCTCACCTAAAACACACCTCAGAATCACAGAATGTTAGAGGTTGGAAGGGACCTCCAAAGATCGTCTAAGTCCAACCCCCCCTGCTGGAGCCGGGTAAGCCTACAGTACTGTCTCAAGATGTCCTACATGGGGCTTGAACCTATGACCCCAGGAATTCAGAGTCCCATGCTCTACCAACTGATCCAACCAGGTGCAGCTAGGGCAGACAAAGGATAAAAAGCACATGCCACTCTATATGGCTCAAGTGTCTCTATTCAAGCACTAGACCACCTCACAAACTCAGCTACAACAGAAAACATAAAGCTCAACATTAGATTTCAACCCAGAATTAACAGACTTCCTGTACTTCTTCAACTTTGGCTTTCTCCTGTCATCTAAAGCTAGAGAATTCACTCTTACGTTTATTAAGGTACGGGTGTGTGACTGAATTTCTCACAGAAGGTCTCGATTGTAGCTGTTGGATTTGTTTTTTGTCGGCAATTTGTTTGGGTTTTTCCCCCAGACATTGCTTCTTTCTTCAGTTTTTGCCCAGCTTGAAGGTCTTTTCCAAACCATGCAATTCTGAGCAACTTCAGGGAATCTAGTTCTCTTTTCTAAAACATTTCAAAACATGCTGAAGTAAACGTGTGTTTCATTCCATTCCCATTGCAATGGAACTCCTATAGAAGCACTTCTGACACAGAATGAACTTCAGTGATTAAGGCTAACAAAACATTTCATACAGTAATAAGGTGCCATAATGATGTCAATGTGATTTTAAAGTGTTACTAAGCCTGCAGTAGAATTTGGACTTAACCGCTTGCTTTTTGTAACACTTAACATATTGCACTATATGAATCACAGTAAATAAGCCCAATGGGAGTGTTTACTGAGGCACAGAAAAGATCTGCAGAAGGAACAGTTTATCATAAACAATACAAATATTTACTCTACTATTTAATGTGTGCCCAGCATGTCTGTCCTTAATGCAGCATTAGCTGACATCAGGCATGTGGCATATGTGCGAATAATTAATTCAGATTCTCTGTTCTTCCAGTGTGTTGTCTCAGAAATGAGCTGAATTAATGCAAAGATATATTCAATGGCAAATACTCGGGTGATGTCTTTCTGTAACAATGCAGCCATGTTTGTCTTTGTGAGCACACAGCTTTTAATACCTCGTTCTCATTGTTATTCTAGTGCCAAGGGCTGATGGTATGTGACATGTTCCTACAGAGTTCCTTATGCAATCACCACAGTGGCTAACGTAGTGATTTAAGAGACTGACTTGACTAAATATTAATTTTTTGTAAGGTAATACTTCAAATAGCCAAGTCTTCAGAATCATAGAATGACAGAATCATTAGGGATTGGAAGGGACCTCAAACAATGATCTAGTCCAATCCCCCTGCAACAGCAGGATAACCTAGACCAAGTCGCACAGGAACATGTCCAGGCAGGTTTTAAACATCTCCAGTGAAGGAGACTCCACAACCTCCCTGAGCAGCCTGTTCCAGTGCTCCATCACCCTCACTGTGAAGAAGTTCCTTCTCATATTTATGTGGAACCTATGGTGTTCCAGCTTACAACCACTGTCCCTTGTTCTATCACCAGATGACATTGAGAAGAGCCCAGTTCCATCCTCCTGACACCCACCCTTCAAATATTTATAGACATTAGTGAGGTCACCCCTCAGTCTTCTCTTTTCCAAGGTAAAGAGACCCCTCAGACTTTCCTCATAAGGAAGGTGCTCCACTTCCTTCATCATCCTTGTTGCCCTACGCTGGACTCCCTCCAGCTCCACATCCCTCTTGAACTGAGGACCTTCTTTAAACCAAAAAAACCCTTCCAGCTTAAAGCATTTAGTTGACTGTCCACAGCAGTTTCCCACAGCGCAGGGCCAGATCTCCTGTCCTGAAGGCTCAGGTGGGGTGCAGTGGAGAGGCTGGCAGACCCTTTCTAGCCCAGGAAGGAACGCGTTCCTGTGAGCCGTTCCACCACACCTCTCCACAGCAAGTTACTGCGCTGTAACAGCCTCTTGGTGCTGCAGACGCTGTTTGCTTAACAAGAAAAAGCTACGCTTAGGCACAAACAGCTACATAAAAGGTGTTTTTACCTTATCAGCACTAATCTAGAAAGGCACATGCTTCTGCGAGGTCATTCCTGTAAAGCCTCATCCAGGTGACTGCTCTGGGAGCTGTGCGTTACTCCTTGGTTCTGCCATACGGATGGTGCCATTGCCTGCTTTCCACACTCAGTTGCTTTTCTTTTCCTGTCTGCTCTGCAGCTGATCCTGGAAAAACAACTGGCTGCTGAAACAGGAGTCCTTCCATCCCAAAATCAGCTTGAACAAATGCAGCTGCTGAACAACAGCTCAGCTTGCCTTGAGCACAACGGCCGTCCAAGCAATAACGTGATCTTAAAGACTCACAGAAAGGTGGTGGTGAAGTGAAGTAAAGCGGGGAGCCCTGTGAAGCATTTGCAAAGCCCCCGTGTAATGGACACCACCTGGCATTTTCTGTCTCCTTCATAGAAGAATTTGTTCACTAGTCATATTTCACAAAGTTGAGTCCTGTTAATCCTGTAATCTCCAAGGTTTCACACTCCCCACATGATGGGAATCCCCCCAGTTGAGGCTGTGTATTAATGCATTTAATGACACAAATTTATAGCATCATGTTGTAGTTTGAAAATTGCCAGCATTTTCAAATGTACAGCAGTTCTGCTTTCATGAAGAAGAAAAGTAGTTGTTTTGCTTTGGAGGACCCCTTCCCTACCAGGAACTTGTGCTGGTGGAAGGTGTCACTGGTCCTGGACCTGCTCCGGATGTGTATGTCGCGCTTAGCCTATAGAGAGCAGAGCGGGCGGTTTGTTTTTAGTCAGGAACCAGGAAGAGGGAAGAAGAAAACGAGGAAGTATGTAGCCCGCTCGTGTGTGCGCTGCAGGCTCTCTTGGGCTGTGGTTTCTCAGCCGAGCGCCCCACCCACCCACCGTCCGTTCTCGGTGGCGGGGAGGGGGAAGGGCACGGAATGTGGCTCAGCCGCGGCTTTTCGGCGCCGCCACCGCTACTGCAGGAAGAGCAGATGCATTGCGTTTGCGTAGCCCCATGTCCTCGGCCGGATTGCCAGCTGTGACTCGCCTCGGCCTCCAGTAGCGCCGATGTGCCGCGGTCTGGAGACGCACCTGTAAGCTCTCCCCGCCCCGGTGCTAGCTGCGAAGTTTGCCGCAGGTTCTCCAGTGGCGCCGCTGCTTCGGGAACGGAGGACGCTCCGGTTTGCACTGCTCCCCGTCCAGTAATGGGCAGTCCTCGCATTTGCCGCGGTTTCTCAGCAGTCTTGGGAAGACCCTGATTTGTGCCGCTGTGCCACCAGCTCCGCGCAGCCCTTTTGGCTCGGGTCTGAACCTGATGCTGTGATCCGGGAGATCTTGGAAGCAAGGTTTGAGTGCAGCCACCTCCCACAGAGCAGCTTCCGAATTTTGGTAAAGTTGAGGTACTCTGGGGTGCCCTCTCTTCCCCCCTGGAGCTGAGACAGGAGGAGAGGGTCTTCAGAATCCTCTCGGCCTACTGTGGAGTGTGGGCGTGGCCCTGTTGATCCAGCAATGCAATCTGCCTCCATCTTGGATCCCCCAGGTGACTGGGGCTGAGCGATGGATCGCTGCCATTTTGGAGACACTGGTCAACAGGACGAGAAGCTGTGTGTCATTTTCTGCTGCTGAAGAAGACTGGGGGTGCTTTAAGTTTGGGGGAGAACTCCTTCGTGCGCAGTTGAAGAAAAGCAGAAGGACTTGAGAGTGACCTTCTGCATGAAGCCAGCAGGGTTGGAATTACTTTCACAAACATGTCAGTTCTCAGAGCTACAAACTATTTCTCCATTTTCTTTATAAGTTTACATTTTAAGCCTTTATAAACTATGTTTTAGTGATCAAACGTGGAACACAAGGTACAAGAAACATTTTACAAAACTCATCAGAGCACGAAACTCATTTTGACAGGCCAGACATGATCTAGCAAGCAACTTGATTACAGCAGGACTGTGTTTAAAACCACCAGAAGTTTCCACAGTAAGCCTTTTTCAAAGATACTACAGACTTCAGCTGACCAGAAGGTGCTTATATATGGTTACACGGGTAGGTAATTCCAGCACAAGTACTTCAAAACAAAATATTGTATTGCTATTCTGCTGAAATATGGCAATTTTACGGTGTGAAAGCCTGCGATGACGGGTATCTTCCATAAGCCATCAAACACAAGAAAGAAATGGAATACCGCTTTCCTTATCCTGAGCACAAGGGGTTACTACAGACAGCAGCATAGAAAAGTCATCCTGAAACTATGAAAAATCCCTTGATGGTGTCCTTTTAAAGTCATAACTTATTATGGGAAATCAGCATTCACAAGCATAAATTTGTTACTGTGTAATTCACTGCCCACTGACACTTGATTCCTTCCTAACAAATCTGTGCTTAAGAGGAAAGTCATAAAACTGAAACAATGGCAATGGCTGAGTAATTCATGGCCTGCTGCTATATTAGCAATTAATAAATTCACTCAGCAACTTCCAGTCATCTGCCACTTTTTATTTGTTTGATTTTCTGTGTCTTGCATATCCTCTGGGGCAATTGCACAGAGCGCCTTCACCTTACTTGCAGAAAATGGGTAATTCCTCATTGTACTTGGGTGTTCCAGGCATCATCTTCACTGCATTATTAAATGCACACGAAATAAATAAGCCTTTTAATGCAGGGAATAGTGTAGTATTTAACAGAGGGACCTCTGTTAACCACTTCACAAATAGGTATCAGGTTTCTGAGGCTCAATATGTTCATTTATATTTCATCATCTAGGATGGCATTTAATTTCCCTGGCAGCACTTCAGCCTTACAAAAGCTCCAAAAAAGTAGTTCGTCAAACTCAAAAAGGTAGCCTTCAGCAACCAAGCCATTGTCCCGGTAAGAACCATGCACCAGAAACAGCGCAAGCCATAATGTCCTTTCTCCTTGCTACCTCTCATGTTCTAAGAGTCAAAGATACTCAAGCAAGTTTGCATCTCCTAGCACTCAGGGGAAAAACACAAGATTCTGCCACGTCTATGCAGTCTCAACTAACACATCTCGAATAGTGAAGAGGTGATTGGGCACAATCAGCATGGCTTCACCAGGGGCAAGTCCTGCCTGACGAATCTGGTGGCCTTCTATGAACAAGTCATAACATTAATGGATGAGGGGCGAGCAACTGATGTCATTTACCTGGACCTGAGCAAAGCCTCTGACACTGTCCCGCACCACATTCTGGTCTCCAAGTTGGTGGACCATGGGATTGATGGGTGGACCACTAGATGGGTAAGGAATTGGCTTGATGGCCGCACACAGAGAATGGTTGTTGATGGATCCATGTCCAAGTGGAGGCCAGTGACAAGCAGAGTCCCTCAGGAATCGGTCCTGGGAGCAGTGTTGTTCAACACTTTTGTAGGTAACATGGACAAGGGCATTGAGTGCACCCTCAGCAGGTTTGCTGACGATACCAAGATGTGTAGCGCAGCAGACATGCTAGGGGGAAGGGCTGCCATCCAGAGGNTATGAAGGGGGCCTACAAAAAGGCTGGGGAGGGACTATTTAGGATGGCGTGTAGTGACAGGACTAGGGGCAATGAAGCAAAGCTGGAAATGGGTAGATTTAGAGTGGATGTGAGGAGGAAGTTCTTCACCGTGAGAGTGGTGAGAGCCTGGAATGAGTTGCCCAGGGAGGTGGTTGGGGCCCCATCCCTGGAGGTGCTTAAGGCCAGGCTGGATGGGGCTCTGGCCAGCCTGGTCTAGGGTGGGGTGTCCCTGCCTGTGCTGGAGGTGTTGGAACTGGATGATGGTTCCTTCCTACCCTGAGTGACTCTGATTCCATGGCTTCTCCAGTCAGGTGAGCCTGCTTAGGCAGGGGGATTGGACTAGATGATCTTTCGAGGTCCCTTCCAATCCCTTATGATTTTATGATTCTATGATCTGATCTCACATTTGGTTTCTTTCCTTTCCATGTTTCCCTTTACACTCACTCTTCAGAGTTCCTTTCCATGCACCATCACAGTTTCTGTTACTATAACGGGCCTGAAAGAGTAAAAACTCAGTATTCAAGTGGAAATAAAGAGCAGTCAAATAAAACAACCAATTCTAGCACCTGGCTGTGCCCTAGTGTTCACCAGAACATCCTCATTGAAGGAATTTTCAGTTCCACTCTTATGCAAGTGACGTATCAATGTCACTTCAACAAAGACAGACCACTTTACCTCTCCTGGCTGGCAGAGAATCCCCCAGTTGGGTGCCAAGGTCTGCCCGTCTCATTTAGGGTATCCTGTGTGACAGGACCACCCGTAGCACAGTTCCCTGACAGTCATTCTCACGGGAAAACAAAGAAAAGAGAGGGGGCTTGGTTGAAACATGGGGTCACTCAGAAGATAAAAATGTGTCCTAGGATACGCTGCTATAGTTCATACAAAAATAAGTGCTAACCTGATCCATTCATTGATTGTGCACACAGATGCAGATCTCAGCTTACCGCCACTGCCCTTCCTATAGCAACCTGTGAGCTCCCTGCAGTGCACCCTCCAGGACAGTTCCTGCTGACTGCAACCAAGACAACAGGGCAAAGGAAGGAGCCTCCTCACATTTGAAGCCATTCCTACCCACTGCTTAGCACTTTTGGAGAAATATGCAAAAGCTCCAACGCTCTGATGAAACTTAACAGAATCATGGAATCATTAGGGATTGGAAGGGACCTCGAAAGCTCATCTAGTCCAATCCCCCTGCCACAGCAGGATCACCTAGACCAAGTCATACAGTCAGTCTGGGTTAGAAGGATCATCCAGTTCCAACTCTCCTGCCAAGGGCGGGGACACCCCACCCTAGATCAGGCTGGCCAGAGCCTCATCCAGCCCGGCCTTAAACACCTCCTTGTAAAAGAGATTAATGATTTGCTACACTGCAAAATTTAATTCAATTCCTGTTGATAACAAGGAGATGCAAGAGGATAATGTTTGATTTTGCCTGCCACACTTTCTGGTTTTAACATCTGTACCAGTTCTACCTTGTTTCACTTTTCCTGTGGCCTTTGCTGCATTCACTTTGGACAATAACTCTCACAGCATGTAGCACCTGACATTTAACAGGGTAACAGACAGGTTTTCTAATACCATTCTGTACTTGTTTTATCAAACATACCTCCTCTCTTACCGTCATCACTAGAAAGATAGTAAGAACTTTATGCCACTATTTTTACACACATTGGTTCCCAAAAATTCACCCTAAACATTATGAAGCAAATACTGTGACACTTGCCCTGGTAACATACGAAAGGAGGAAATCCACAATTTTTCTGAAAGAGAAATCAGTCTCAACCCAGAATCTGCAAAAAGGTGTCTTTATCAGCATCTTCATCCAAGTTCAGCTCAATTCTGTACATAGTGAAGTTGATGAGCTGCATCACGTATCTGGTAATGGCATCACCGGACCTGGCAACGGCACAAAACCCAACCACAACTTTCAGACCATCACTTTTGAATCCTGATGTACCGCCAGCGATGGGGCATCAAGAGAAGCATCACAACAGCTCAGCAGTAACCTCAGAAAAATAAAGCCAAATTCAGAAGTCAGGGCGGAGGGGGTTGTTACTGGTTTGGTTTGAATTTTACATCCTTTCTCTTCAGATTTCATATTCTTATGAAATTCTTATTCTTTCCAAATTAAAATTTTCATTCTTACTGGTCAGGTTTCCACTCGGACAATTATTTTTTAAGCAGTTCTGCACACTAATCTTTTGTGCTCCTCCTCTGCAGGAGGAGGATGGTAGCTTTTGATGTCAGTGTGAATATGATTCTGTGTAACTGCAGCACTGAATTTATAGCACACACATGGAAAACCTTGTACAGTGACCTAGTCATGATAGACTGTGCAGTAAACTGTACAGTATTTTAATTAGTTTCTTAATTACAAACCTAAAGTGTGGTAGTTGAAATCTCACATGCATGCACAGCAAATATTACTGCTTTAGCCCAACTAGCACAAGGCAGGTCCAGGCAGAAGTGCTCAAAATAAGTAGAACCAGCTGGAAAGATAGATACTGGCTCCCACCTGCTTTTGCTCACTATTTTTCCCTCCTCTGATAATTACCAGGTTATTTTTTCCAAGCCTTGTATTTTAACCTTCTCGAAATCTCAGAAGCCTGGAACGCTGCAACAGAGGAGTCAGTAGCAAAATGGGGACATTCAGGTAACTGAGTGACTTAGTAGTTGTATTTTGTGACAAAAACAGAGTCCTCTGTGCCTGTGCTGTCACTCTTTGAGGCAAGTAACTGCTGCTACAGGGCAGTGAAGCCGGATGCCCAGGTGCTGTTAGCACCTTGTCACCCACGAATTTCCATTTCTGTTACCTGACCAGAGTAAATACATCTTCTGCTGGGGAATGGGAGAGGTGCCTAGGGACTGGAAAATAGCAAATGTTACCCCAATCTTTAAAAAGGGAAAGAAGGAAGACCCAGGTAACTATAGACCGGTCAGCCTCACCTCCATCCCACGAAAGGTGATGCAACAATTTGTTCTAGAGGCTGTTTCCAGGCACATCAAGGACAGGAGGGTCATTAGGGACAGTCAGCATGGCTTCACAAAGGGAAAGTCATGCTTGACCAACCTGATAGCCTTTGATGAGGGTGTAACCAGGTGGATGGGTGAGGGCAGAGCCGTGGATGTCATCTATCTTGACTTAAGAAAGGCATTTGACACGGTCTCTCACAGCATCCTTGCAGACAAACTGAGGCAGTGTGGCCTGGATTTTCGGGTAGTGAGGTGGATTGTAAACTGGCTACAGGGTAGAAGTCAGAGAGTAGTGGTCAATGGGACAGAGTCTAGTTGGAGGCCTGTATCTAGTGGAGTGCCCCAGGGATCGGTGCTGGGACCGGTCCTGTTCAATCTATTCATTGATGACTTGGATGAGGGATTGGCATGCACTGTCAGCAAGTTTGCTGATGACACAAAGCTGGGTGGTGTCGCCGACACCCCTGCAGACTGTGCTGCCATTCAGCGAGATCTGGACAGGCTGGAGAGCTGGGCAGAGAAAAATCTAATGAGCTATAACAAGAGTAAGTGCAGAGTCTTGCATCTGGGCAAGAACAACCCTAGGTACCAGTATAGGCTGGGGACTGACCTGTTGGAGTGTAGTGTAGGGGAAAGGGACTTGGGGGTCCTGGTGGACAACAAGATGACTATGAGCCAGCAATGTGCTCTTGTGGCCAAGAGGGCCAACAGCATCCTGGGGTGGATTAGAAGAGGGGTGGTTAGCAGATCAAGAGAGGTTCTTCTCCCCCTCTACTCTGCCCTGGTGAGACCACACCTGGAGTATTGTGTCCAGTTCTGGGCTCCTCAGTTCAAGAGGGATGTGGAGCTGCTGGAGAGAGTTCAGCGTAGGGCAACAAAGATGATGAAGGAGGTGGAACACCTCCCTTCTGAGGAGAGGCTGAGGGAGCTGGGTCTCTTGAGCTTGGAGAAGAGGAGACTGAGGGGTGACCTCATTAATGTCTACAAATATTTGAGGGGTGGGTGTCAGGAGGATGGCACTGGGCTGTTCTCGGTGTCATGTGGTGATAGGACGAGGGGCAATGGTTGTAAGCTGGAACACAGGAGGTTCCACATCAACCTGAGAAGGAACTTCTTCCCCGTGAGGGTGACGGAGCACTGGAACAGGCTGCCCAGGGGGGTTGTGGAGTCTCCCTCACTGGAGATGTTCAAGACCCGCCTGGATGTGTTCCTGTGTGACTTGGTCTAGGTGATCCTGCTGTGTCAGGGGGATTGGACTAGATGATCTTTTGAGGTCCCTTCCAGTCCGTAATTATTCTATGATTCTATGATTCTATGATTTATACTCACTGAAATATGAGCTCCCACCCATGATCTTTACTCTTCTAACCCCACACAGTATTGACTTATCAACAGGGACAGGACTGCTCATAAGAATGGCACAGAAGATCAGTCTATTACTTCAGGCCATATGTCTGTCTAATCTAATCTTATTTCCAACAGTGGCCAGATGTGGGTGCCCTTTGGCAGAGTGTATATCCTCTCCTCCCTTCCTCTGACAGTTTCTAATATTTGCCATTTAGAGCATTTCCTGAACTTGATGTAGTTGCTCTATTTATTAAATCCCAATGGATCTCCTAAGATCTCACCCAATTCTCTCCTTAAGTATCTTCTTGGCTTTGCTCATCCTGTCTTCTTGGCTCTTTATTCCAACACTAGTATTTCATCCCAAAATATTCTAAGTAATTAAAATACGTAGATGTAATTCATTTACCTCCCTGATCAAGCAGGTCCACCTAGGGTCAGTTGTCCAGGACCATGCCCAGATGACTCTTGAATTTCTCCAGGCATTGAGGCTCCACAACCTCCCTGGGCAGCCTATGCTATGTCTCAGTCACCTGCACACTGAAAAAGTGCTTCCTGATGTTCAGAGAAAACCTCCTGTGTTCAGCTTGTACCTACTGCTTCTATACTAGTAGTCAGTAGGCAGCACTGAAAAAAGCCTGGCTTCATCCTCTTAATACCCTCCCCTCCAGACACTTATACGCATCAATGAGATTCCCCTGAGCTTTCTTTTCTCCAAGCTGAACAATTCCAGTTCTCTCAGCCCTTCCTTGCAGGAGGCATGCTCCAGTCCATTGTTTTTGCAGCCCACTGTACTCTCTCCATTATGACCACGATTCTCTTCTACTGGAGATCCCAGAACTAGATGCAGTACTCCAGGTGTGGTCTCACTATTCTAAGAACTGATGAGATTCTCACACTGTTTGGAAACATCCAATCCCTTCTGTAAGACCATGCCAAGCTTTGCTTAAAGTAAAGTAGGAAGTAGAATCTGAAAGATATTGTCTCAAAACACTTCAGAGCTCCTCCCTGATTCTTCAGGTGTCCAACAGCTTGGACCTTGAATCTCAACCCAAGTAATTGAGAAGGGCAAGAGAGCAGTGCACATGGCTCACTCAAGGGCATGTATCCGAGCCCCCACATTAACAGAGGCTCTACATTCACATGTTTCCCCAGTACCCTCAAAGAGGTTAGCTATGCAGGGGGCCGCCATGGAGCTTAGCAAAGTCACACACTCTCCGGAGCAAACAGAAATGACAGAGCCTGAAAATCACAGGCCACATCTTCTCCCACGCGGCTTTTACTATGTGGTAGTTAGATATGCTAAGCACCGTAATACTACTCAGGACTACTGGAACAAGCTCCAGCTGCAGAGGGACACCACTGATACTGCTTCTGACAGTGCAGAGGTAGGACTAGCTGGCAGCAGTGCAGACTTGCCTCTGAAAGCTGACCTGTTGGCGTTACCTAACACTCTCCTCTTCCTGACAGTCTTCCTCTGCTTTACATTACCCTACTGCATTTAAAGCACACACTGTGCCCTTCCAAGCAAGGGCGGCCACTTCTCAAGGTCTGAAAAGATCTGCAGCTAGAGAGTTTGCCCCTGGCTGTACTTCATGACAGCCTTTTGTCCACATCCTTCTGGTGTCACACAAAGTACGTCTGCCATTAGCAAACTGCAACCAAAGCAAAACCAAAAAAGGTTTAGCAGAGAGGAGTTTTGTACAATCTCACAAAGAATGAGACTTCTGCACAGTCACACAATGGAGAGATCCCACCAGGCAGCTGGCGGGGATCGCTCCGTCACACACACGGGCGGCACACTCCCCACTGCAGCAGGCAGTAGGGATGCAGAATTACTGCACGCAGCAGGACCACACCTGCTTTGCTGCATCCAGAATGCTGTGAATCTTACCTTTACAGCACGAGCCTTCCATGCAACTCTATCAACAGAAGGTTATCACCTGCAGCAAGAGAAGTTCTGCTGGTTTTCCTTTTAAGCGTCCCTGCTAGCCAGATTGAGAGTCAAATGATGCCCTGCATTTGACGCTAAGTGTAGCCCTGCTGCTTGGTACTATTGTTGTAGATGCCAGATATGCTGAATTAAAAAAAAAAAGCTGCAATAATGGTGTAGTCTCCTGAGAATACATTTATTTCTGCAGTATAAAATAAAATTAAATTCTTCAATCTCAAAAACTATTAAAAGGTTGTATTTAAAATGCATGAAGCATTAAAAAGACATCAAAATTAAAATAATCTCATAAATCTCTTCATTTAAAAGACTTATTAGAATACAGATAGAGGCAGAAAACAGCTGCCCTGCAGACTAAAGCAGTAAATTATTACTATTTTAACTTTTTTTCATTTTCATCATTGAAATTTTTGTTACAGAATTATTGCAGCAGTATAAAAAGACCAACTGCCCCTATATTTAACATGTGAATAGTAAATTATTTTTCAGTGGACTTCACAACAGATAAGCTGTATTTTCTTTCAAATGTCCGCAGACTATGGGATTGTTTCCAGACAAAGGAGGTGGGGAATGTTTTCAGAAATCAGTACTGCATGCAAAACTATAGAATTAATCAGCAGTTCATTCTCTCCAACACAACAGCAGTGGGACACTGCAGCAATTGCAATTCCAGCCGTCCAAACTCCTCCCGCAGTCTGTGAGCTACTTTTTTAAGCAAAGGCCAAAGTTAGGTATATTTAACTGTCAGAAGGCTGCCTTGTAAAGTGCTGAGTATGTAACAGCTCCAGGAAGGTTGCCTATTTGCAAAACTTAACACAGTCTTCAGAAACTACATGTTAAAAGGATTTGGGCTTCTCTTAAAAGCAAGAAGAGCCTTCCTCTCAATGGGCAGTACTGAGAATAGTACAAGATTAGAGGGCAGAGCAGGGAAAAATTAGCCACGTGAGACAGGAAAATAAGTGTTTGCTTCATTATCAATCAGTACTATTCACCTTTTTAAAAACACCAGACAAATTACAATTTTGAGCAAGAGTCCTCATTCCTCAGACCATCATTTGTCAGTCTTGATGATACTGGAGCGTTCCTTGGAGCACAATTAAACGTTCACACTGATTGCTCCTCGGAGCACCTCAATCCAGGGAGAAGGTAGCACACAAAAAAAGAAACCTGATGAAAGGTCTCTCACCTCATCTGTTCTCCAGCAGAATGATCTTTGCACATCCAGGCTGTTGATATCCAAGCAGATTACAGCAGGAAATGCTAAGGATGCATGAAACGAGGGAAATGAACAAAACCATCGACAAAGCTACCAAGGGGGAAGGGAGGGGAAGAAGTTAAATCAAGAGGATAAAGAGTGTTCCCAGATAGCCATTTGCTGGTTTTGCTTCACTGCAAATTATACCGTATGATATTATAAACCACTTTTCCTGACAGCAATGTGCATTACTGTGTGCTTTAAGTCCCTTCCTGCTTACAAGAGATAAGATTAGTAAATGTTTGCTTTATTAACAACAAGTTGAAATGCTATTAAACCAACTTAATTGATGGAGCAGTTACATGGAGTCTGCTTCTTGTTTATATTTTTCAAAACTTACACCTGCAACAGAAATTGACTTCTCTCCAAATAAAACACATCCGCTGCTCTAATTCCACAAGCTTTCTTCCAGCACTGATGCCTGTTCAGATTGTGCAAAGCTCCTTAGCTAACGCTCCAACAAGAATAAACAGATGCGCTGAAGGATAAAAACACCATGGATTTTTATTTGTCATTCTCACTGCTAAATGACCATTACATTTGGACAGCAAGTGTCATCTTTGGGGCCTCACAGAGAGTAAGTGGTCAATCAGGAGGCACAGCTCTAAACCCAATAGGTAAGTGCATCATCAATAAAAAAACCACTTCTGTCCTTCTTTTGCTTTAGCCTAAGGTTAGCTTCCTCATGAGTGGCTCTGGATGCTTCTGTGAGCTTCCCTGCAAAGTGCTCACGGCAGAAGAACTTTGTGCATTGTACAGCTGATTCAGTGAACTTCTGATAGCTGCAAGCTTCAATGTGCATCACTTGGAACACACCAACTTTCCACCAGAAACCTGGAGTAGAGGAACTCTCTATTTGGAACAGAAACACTTTGAACTTAACTAGCAAGGTAATCTCTAAAGAATGACAGTGCTGCTCATCTGATAGGGTTCTTGTTCCAGTTTGTTGGCTCACTCATCCTACACCTGAACCAAACTAATCATTGTTAGTCAGAGCAAATAACAATCAATTTTAAAGTTAATCTGATTTTAAATAAATGCAAAGGAAGTCAATTATACAAACGTCCCACTTAGAATAAATATACCACACAAGGCACAAACCAGGTCTGTCTTAGCAATACCTTGACAAGCAACACTATTACCCTTAATTTATGTCTTCAGAATGATTAGTCTCTTAACCAGTTGTTCCAAGAACAACCAGCTGGTGCACAGTTGTCAAGATTATCATGTTCACAAGACAGTAAAAGCCCAAATGAAATTCCGTCTTTGATGAAATCCATCCATGGATGGCGAGCTGATGATCCTCTGCAAGCTAATCCAGCCTGCAGAAAGCCATTCAGTAATTTTGCTTCCTTGCAGCATTTTTATCCTTCAACAGCTTTGCCATGATAAATTTTTATGCCTGATGGGGTCACACCAAAACTGCAGGCACATGACTGTATGCTAGACAACCTGACAGGTCCGTAAGAGCTATATTCTGACCACCCAGTATGTCTCACATTTCCATCACATGGCTGCCTGCCTGCTATAGTTTCAAAGTGAAAGATCAGTTTTTATTTGGGGCTTCAAATGTCAGAAGAAAAAAACCCCAACAGAAAAAAACCCAGTAGCATTTCTTATGACTTATGAGATGAAGCAACAGAAACCACTCGATGAGGCAAACTGTAAGTTTGAGGCATTTGCAGAGCTAGATCCTCTGTAACTCAGGGTAACCTCATTCAGATAACAAAACAATACTGCCCAAGAATCCGAAGCTCTGCTGTCTCACACGCTGCCCAAGTTCTGCAGAAACTAAACTTCGGCGTTAGCAAAATACCCCCGTCACTCTTTGTTATGAAGGAGGAAACCAGAAACGGATGCTGGTGGCCAACCCTGAGCACATACTAAGAATGAAATACGCTTTCTCCGCAGGCCCGTGAAGCCACCTTTTCATCCGCTTGTGTACTCAGCTCCAGTGAATGGGAAATCCATCAGAGTAGAAACGGTCACAGTGGAGAGGGCTGAGCAAGAGAATTCCTTGCCATAAAGGACTACTGGTTTTTCTTTTCAAACTGAATTCTGAAATGCAGTTGTGCTGTATAAGTACTAGTGTGTATATACACATGCACACGCAAAAGAGCCTCCACTCTCCCTTCCTATTCACTTGCACACCCATACAACTAAGCACACGCTCACACACCCATTTATTCACATCCAGCAAAGCACAATCCATAAAAGACTGAAGGATGGAGGTCCTCGTTGTCAGACTTACACTGCAGGAGGACTGAAGCTGTTTGCAAAATGGAATGTGAAGATATTTGCTAACATTATACAGCCTTTCTGTGAGGCACAACTGTGCAAACAGTTTAAGGCCTACACACTGTTAAACCCTTATCCCTGAAGATGCTGTGAGCATTCCAATTAATTTTAGAATTCATTTAGTAACTTGCATGCATTAGGTAAGCAATCATCACAATACCCTGCAGAGCACTTCACACAGCTCCCTATCGCATCAAGTGATGGTTCACCCTTAGATATGAGGTGCAAGAAACACTCAAGGTAACTGTCTTTCTGCTGTGAATTGGCAGGGTCTGGAGGTGTGCACCTACGTGTGAAGGCTTCTCTTGGACTCAGAGAAAACTGGAGATGTAGGATAAAACAGACCTGTGCTCCCAGTCCAACCCCCACAGTGCCTCTTACGTATGGCATTTCTTGTGACGTTGAGTCACTAAAGCTGCTCAGACAAGCGGCTGCGCTCAGTGCTACTACACTAACACAGCAAGTGTGGCACCCTGTGGTCTCTGAGAGTCACCGAGACCACTCGGTCAGAATCAAAGGAATGGGTCATTCGGAAGGATGTCCCGTTCCCTGACCTTCAGGGAATTTGCAGTGGCAAGCATTTTGTAGCATACTCTTGTTGTCAGTGGGATCATCTGCTGTATTTCTTGAACCCACGACATAAAATCCCCGCATTTCAACAGCTGTTGTTTGCAGGATGTTTTTTTTACCTCTGCTTTTGGGTCTAATGGGATCTTACATTGCCTGTTGGCTTGACTATTCTAATTTCTCTATTTTTAGAAGGACTCATACCAGGAAAAACACACTAGAGGGCCAATCTGGGAAGACAGGAAGATCCCAGATGGTGTTAGTTGTCATAGCTTCACTTCAGCATCATGACAACTCACAGCGGCTGAGGGTCTGCTCCACTCTATTTCATGACACCAAGTATTACGTTACATTTTAATGCACATTTACTGGACTTACGTCTGTCCTCCAGCTTCGGCAGTGAAGCTTTGACTTAGCTTAACACATCTGTGGGGCTGAAATTCCCGGTTATCCAAACTTCTGATTATCCTCTGGTTTAGGACACTCCCGTGAGACCCTCCGATAACCACGTTTTTGCTGTATAACACAGCAGTCCTGTAACTACGTTATAATGCAGTTTTGTCTCACCTATAAAGGTCAGGGCCATAATACAATTTAACAGAGAGGGTAAAATATGATTTACTTCCGTCCACAGGCAAGCTCAAATCATGTTATAACACTGAGGGTAAGGGAAAAACTATCAGGTTACAGCACAATTCCAAAGTCATTTTGCCTGTTACAACCATAAACTCAGCATTAGCAGCTGATAGCAGAGGAAGCACAGTGCTTAAGCAAACCATCACAGTTCCCGGGAAGACTATAACTGCCCACGGTTAAGGGAAACCATATATTCTACTACTCGCAGTGCACAGAGTGGCCAAGACCCCTACAAGCCACATCCACTGAAACCAGTGAAGCCAGAAGAGATGCAGAGGTCACGAATTAATTGGTCCTGTGCAACAGTGCATGATCTCCTAACTACCAACATAAATATTCATTTCGCTCCTGGCCACTCCAGCCCCAACTGCTGAGACCTCCTACAGACCATGTGCTGGAAGATCACCGAGGACCTTCCTGGAACAGCACTTCAGCTGCTTTTAATTGGTAGAAGGTCCCACTGGGCCACTGCCAGGTAAACTTAAGCTCCAGATGCCTCCGATCTACCTAAGGATTGGACTCAAACACCACCAAGCATAGTAATTAATTCCCATGCAGCCTTTCTGCTCTGTCCTACCAAAGCAATTCCCCAGTCGTAGCCGGGGTCTCACTGTGTATTCATACCTACCATTCCTCTTTGAAGAGTTTTCAAAGGAATAAGGCAGCAAATTCTGAATCTGAAACTAGCCTAATGTGCTGATATAACATCTGCTTTTATGCAGATACAAACCATGACTTTGCCTTTGTGGTCAGTGGTGTTTGGCCACATCCTTGCAGCCACGTTTGCTTTAAAAGAGATAAAATAGCTCTGCAGTTCACCTGTGATCTCAGTGCATTCCCTAAACAAAGGCATCTGATATAATCTCTACAAAGCTAGATCACACACAGCATATATGGGATGCCTGCACCTTTCTGGATTAGCAGGTAGAGGCTGTCCTAGAGTATGTCAAATGGCATTAGTCACCTCAGTTCAGACAACCAAATGGTGCCTTGGTGTTTAAGTATTTCACTTCTGCAGTACAGTTTTAGAACTCTGCAAATCACACTAGCGATCATAACAGAGGAAGAGACAAATTTCATTACTACTTCTAAACAGCACTTCACTGACCAAGGAACGAGGCTGAAGGAAAGAAAAACGAAGAAAAAACTCAAAATCCCAGATTTCGGAATGGGAGGAAAAATTCTTTCCATAAGAGCTATATATAATCTTTTCCTTGACCTTTGAAAAAGCAGCTTATATACAGATTCTAATATACCCACTGCTGCACTAAGCTATGTTGAAGAATAAAAGTCAATTAAAAATATGATCCCAAAAAACAAACAACTTACTGCTGAGCCTCAAAAACCTGTTTGAGTGCAATAGACCACCACAGTGTGGAGAAAGAACAGTCCAACCATGGAGGCAACAACCTGTAGTTCAGAACACTGAAGTCTGTTCTACTATTAGCTTGTAACCCCAAGCAAGACATTCAACTTAGCTGTGGCTCAGTTTCCTCATCAGTAAACGCAACCCCTGTACAGAACTTTGTAGTGGTTGGCTACATCACCCTTTCAACCTGTAGGGATCCATCCTGCAAAATCTGTCCAGGTCACAGAGGCCACGTAAACAGGTATGAATGGAGCTACTGGAGCACCTCAAGGTGTACAAAACACAGCTCTTAGTTTTAGGGGATTTTTTTCTTTGCAAAAAGAGCTTTCTGGATTCCTAACAGTAGTGGTTGCTTAGTACTTATTCTAAAATATTTCATCTTAACAAAACTTAAACTTAAGATGTAATTCTAAAAAAGTTCCTCCTACACACAAAACAAAGTAACTGCTAGTGACTGTTTGGTAACTTTGACATGAAAAAAAGGGGAGAGATAAAATGCTTTTATGCAAATTTGATTTCCCTATAATAATCTAGAGCTATTCTGCTAGAAGGAATTATCTCTGCAGGCTGGCAGCTGCAGTAGGCAGTGAATTAAAAATGGCTCTGTATATGGGAAAATCTGTTCTATAATCAGTGCTATTCTTAGAGAGGACATCAATCTCACCAGCTCCCACGATGCATTCTTCGTGCGAATGACACACCAGGATGATGTAGAAGCTCCCATTACATCACTGGCATCGATTTCCTGAGCACAAGGAATATACCACTAACACGCAGGGAAATTGTTTCAGCAGAGTCCGTATGATTCTATATTTTACCTTTAGAAATCTGCAGCAGTAAGTGACCTTATAAAAAAAATCTTGCAATGATTCATCCAGCTGGACTTGAAAGGAACTGCATATTCTCACTGCAAGGCTCCAGTTTCTGCTTGCTGTTTTCACACAATAAGCTCTGTTCCCAGGTCACAAAACACCAGATATTGCAAGACTTTTCTTTGAACATTAAAAAAGCACATGCTACAGGAAAGCGTTTTAAGAAGAGAAGGCTTCAGCTCCACACAGAAAACGTCACTGTTACTAATGATGTCTGACCAAAAGAAACTGCAAAAATCTAAGACATAAACATGCATTTCTGCCACGCAGACTGCACTGCAGACTCAGCTTGCATTCTTGGTGCAGTTTTATAGGACCCGGTCTCATTGTCAGATCAAATACACTGTAAATAACAACAGCTCCTCTGCACAAAACCACCCAGCTCCACCTGACTCCAGTATTTCCTCAGTCATCTTTGCCCTCATGTGCCACATGCACAGAAATTCTTGCTCTGCTATGTCATGTGCGCTGTAAACCACCTCAGTGCGAGTGATAGATTCGAAAATTAAACAACCTAGGGGGCTCACTGTTTTTAAAATTAATTTTCTATATCTCCCTAAAATAACTTTAGGTTACCTGGCATCAATGCCAAGCCACTGGATCTATTAATTCAGGATACACTTTCCTGTGCTACACTTCCTCCTGAAAACCTGGCTTGCAGGAATGCATAAACAGCACTGAAAACATCTGAATGCCAGATAAATTTTTAAAATGCCATAACCTCTCAAATTTATGGGAGTCCTGCAGATAACTGTATCCTTGGCTCCTGCATGAAGGATGCCCAAAATAGAATTTCTCTAGAAGAATCCCCTCAAAGACGGAAGTAAGACAGCACACCTTAACCACCAAAACACTATTTGATATTGCTCCTCAGTACCAAAGTAGGGTTTAAAAATCATGACCCACCTCTTACATCATCAGACTGTGTTTTGCATCACCTAAACCCATCACTCTACTGTTGATGTCCTGAGAGTTACCTCATTGCTTTCTCCTGGGGGCTTGTCATTATGACAGCCTGGGCTTTCTGCCAGTACAGGCTCACATACCTCCAGCCCAACTCTCACATGCCATGAAGAGGTGGGGTTTCCTCTTGTGTTGGACAGGGATAACCCTGAATGCACTGCACTTCACTTCTCTGGGAACTCCTAGCCTGATAACTCGGTGGGGTTAATCTAGAAGACAGCTGCATCCATTTTGCTCATTTCTCTCCGTGGATAAACTGCAAATTGCATTTGAAAATAAAAAGTTATTTCTAACCTTTCAGCTGGCAGCCAGTATCTTGGTAAAAAAGGACATCATTTATGACACTGATGATGTGTGGCTGCTTTCCAGAGCCAGTAAACCAGCTTCCAGCCTGCTTTACTGCTAATTTAACAATCAAAGAGTTTCACTATTTAAATAAACATTAAATAAAATGCAAGTGTTTGAGTGAAGTTGGTCCCTGGATTGTTATCTCACAGCTCAGTGCTTCCTAGTCACTCTCGCAACACATAAGCAGCAGCAGTATTTTATTCCCCACACTTGAACACTGCACTCCTCTTCCTTCTGACCCTTGGGTCTCTAAACGGGAAAATAAATAAGTAAACCTTGGGGCAAGAGAGGAAGTGCCATGTGTCAGCCCAGCTAAACTCAGGTAGGTCTGGAAGCATCAAGACTTGCCCACATGGAAGAAGCAAGATATCCTGAACCCCTAGAATGTTCTGATCCTGAAGTCTCCACTGCAGGCTGGAGGAATGCACACAGATGTTCCCTTCTGCTTTTTCAAAGTCCAGCCCCAGAAGAAAAAACTTCTCCTTTAACAACCCTACCCTGAAAATCACTACAAGAAGATTTGTCTATTGCAGAGGTAGAGCAGAAAACCTTAACACGTCTGACCCTACCGAGATGAAACATGCTCTTCAGCAGACATGGAAATTAGGGCACAGAACTTAGGTCCAAGGCACATTCAAAACCCCCTCATTCTTTGTTTCTAACATCATCCAAAATCTACAGTTCTCTATGGTGCAGCGATGAGAGAAAGAATCGGGTCATTAAACCGCAACACCTTGCAAAAGGGTACCGATGATGCCCCTTCCAGATAAAGCACAACCGTGCCACAGTAACAGCTTATCTGTGGCTCTCCAGTCACAGGCATCGAAAGCATTTTACCCGTGACTTTGGGATGGAGTTCTGTGCTGATGCAAGGGTCACTGAGCAACAACATCTCTGGCTGTGAGAGAAAATGCGGCTGGGAGAGACTGACCAGTTTTGCTGGTTCCACAGGCATCTTACAGATCCCAGCCATGTGAAGACTCCAGTAATGCAGAATGGGCATCCCCTTAGGGCACAAGACAGCAGGTACCTTTAGCAGTGAAAGAGTAGCATAGGGGGCCACACGACGAACACCTTGGAGTCTAAACAATACCCATATGACAGAAGGACTTTCCCTATGCCTGCTCTGAGGGGAGGTCTAGCCAGTGTTCAGCTTCTGTCTATATTGCAGCATTTAATTGTCATGTTGAATCTGCTCTTCCTCCAACATTGTGCTAGCACTGTGGAGGACACATCACTCTAACTTCTAATGGGACAAAATTCAGTGGCCAATGGGTAATCTCTGTCTACCCAATTTGTAACATAGTAAGAGCTTAGAGACAAAGGCTAAACTGAGAGAGGGTCCACTGGCCCTATTTAATTGCATACACCAGAGCACTTCTACTTCTGAAAATGTCTACGGGGAAACACAGCTCCCCTTTTAGTTTGTAACAGGATCCCTGTAGCAATTCATTAACTGCCAAATGGAGAACTTCTTAACTGCATAACCTGTACTTTTAATTTACTACATTTAGTTACCTATATCTTGCTGCTTGAAGATGCCCTTCCACATGTGAACAACACTACAACAGTCCTGTGACCATCTGGTCCTCTCTTTGAGCTGGGCAGAAAAAAATCTAATGAGCTATAACAAGAGTAAGTGCAGAGTCTTGCATCTGGGCAAGAACAACCCCAGGTACCAGTATAAGCTGGGGACTGACCCGTTGGAGTGTAGTGGAGGAGAGAGCGATCTGGGGGTCCTGGTGGACAGCAGGATGACTATGAGCCAGCAATGTGCTCTTGTGGCCAAGAGGGCCAACGGCATCCTGGGGTGGATCAGAAGGGGGGTGGTTAGCAGATCAAGAGAGGTTCTTCTCCCCCTCTACTCTGCCCTGGTGAGACCACACCTGGAGTATTGTGTCCAGTTTGGGGCTCCTCAGTTCAAGAGGGATGTGGAGCTGCTGGAGAGAGTTCAGCATAGGGCAACGAAGATGATGAAGGAGGTGGAGCACCTCCCTTCTGAGGAGAGGCTGAGGGAGCTGGGTCTCTTGAGCTTGGAGAAGAGAAGATGTCTACATTAATGTCTACAAATATTTGAGGGGTGGGTGTTGGGAGGATGGCACTGGGCTGTTCTCGGTGCCATGCAGGGATAGGACGAGGGGCAATGGTTGTAAGCTGGAACAGAGAAGGTTCCACATCAACCTGAGAAGGAACTTCTTCACGGTGAGGGTGACAGAGCACTGGAACAGGCTGCCCAGGGGGGTTGTGGAGTCTCCTTCACTGGAGATATTCAAGACCCACCTGGATGTGTTCCCGTGTGACTTGATCTAGGTGATCCTGCTGTTGCAGGGGGATTGGACTACATGATCTTTTGAGGTCCCTTCCGATCCGTAATGATTCTATGATTTTGTCTTGATTTAAAGATGTCAGCTGACACAGAAGTCACTACATGATAAAGTAATTAGAATGGTTGAATAAGTGCTAGTTTTCTAATTTCACCTACTATCCCCTAGACTTTAAGAGCTACAGCTCCTGTTAGAAATCCTCTCCTAATGGAAAGACAGACGGACATGGAGAATACAGCTTCTAACTATATGGACAGAAAAGCATCCATACCAAGTTATTTTAGATTTTGTAGGATATTGAGGCTATTCCTAAGCTTTTAATTTAATATATGCAGCACCAATGGCCTACTTCTGTACTGCCTTTTGTCACTGGCTCTTCTCAGACAAAGGCTGCTCTAAATGGAGGCAGAAGAGCATTCTGCGGGTGCTGGCTTCTGTCCTCCCCTTTATTTCTTACCTTTGGCAGTTAAACACAGAACCACAGAATGGTAGGGGTTAGATGGGACCCATGAAGATCATCTAGTCCAACCTCCTGCTAAAGCATTACCACCTAGAGTAGATCACACAGAAACATGTTCAGGCAGGTTCTGAATGACACCAGGTGTCCTGCTTTAGGATTAGTTTGTGCCAATTTGGATTTCTCAGGGTCACCAAAACACACGAGAGAAACCAGGAGCAAATGTTATTGTGAAGAAGAGATAAGAAATTTTATTAACAGAAAGCAAAAAAAGGGTTTAAAAGAAACCATGGTTGAACGCCTCCGCCCAGTTCTTTCCCATTGATGCTGCTCTTCCCTCTCCCCCAGTGCAGATATGCTGCTGACTAACAGCACTAAAATGCCGTGAAGATAACCTCTCTTCTAAAAGTTACAGAGAGAGAGACAAAGGGAGTAAATCTTTCCTTCAGCAGATGTTTGCTATAACAGCTGCCGCAACAGAGACAAGAGAGAAGCCAAGATGGAGGCTGGATGCCCAAGGACAAACACCTTTCTGAATTCCAGAGACTCTTTGGGGTATGCAAAGGGATACCCGGCTGTCACATGTCCATGGAAACAGGGTCTGCTTTACATGCAAAAGCGCCCGTGTTTGAGTCCCGGTAGAACCACCTGAACAGAGATCACACTACAGAGACACCAGGAAAGGAGACTCCACAACCTCTCTGGGCAGCCTGTGCCACTGTTAGGAGTCTGGCATCATTCTCCTGACACCTGCCCTGAGTTAGCTTCACCTTAAACAACACCTTAAAGAAGAGTCAAACAGTGGTTCAACAGCAGCAGCCCACAGTGGGCTCATAGGGACCCAGATGCAGACGGTTTGGGGATGCCTCTCCGTCCGCTGCATGCTCGACGTTTCAATCCCAAGAGAAAGGGCTCCAACCTAAATTCCCAGACCTTTGCTACCTCCAGCTCTTTACCCTCACAGTCCAAAAAGTGTCCCCGCGGCGGTGCGGCAGCGGCGACACAGTGACACCTAGTGCCTGCCCTGCGCTGCCCTGCGCGCCCGCGGGGACCGGCTCTGCTTCCCGGCCCTGGAGGAAGGAGCAGGAAGGACCCAGCATCTCCCTGCGAGCACCGGCAGCAACCAAGAGCAGGTGCAGGAAAGAGTCTCTGACCGCAGCAATCTGCACCCACCCGCCTTCCAACGGTGCGGTGATACACCTGTATGAAATACCTGAGGCAGAAAGGTTCCAGAGGCACCCTGGTATTTCCTGTCTGTATGAAGTGCTCAGTCGGTATTTCATGTGGAAATGTCACCAATCTCTGTGAATTATACCCTTGGACTTTACAGAGGACTGCCGATTGCACTGTTGTCCGTATGCCCAGCTCTTCAAAATTATAGGACGACTACGAATTTGCTGAAAACCACAAATCCTTTACTTTAAAATAGAATCTTTCAATGAAATAATATAGGTTTGAGTAGGATCTGTATCATAGATAATTATGCTGTATTAAAAAGAGGTTAAGATATGATATGCATTCTTTTGAATTTAAGGTTAACTTGCATTAACATTTCTAGATGAAAACCGGCCATTCTGAGAAGAGTTTTAAATCCTGCTTTGATCTTTTTTCCTTTCCAGAGCACTAAAGCTATCACATAGCTGGACAAAAAGGACTTACAATGTCAGATTCTTTGGTAATTAATGTGGTGTCCTACTGCAGACGTATGAAATTCTATCAGCATTATCTTGACAGGCACGTCAACTCTTCTGTGAAATTCCTATCCATTATTTTGTAATAATTGTAAGCTTCACTACAATTTTAGGAGGGACCCTTAGATACACAAGCTGTACATGTTGTGCTTTATAAAATTAAACATAACGTATCGTTAGCTAGAAAATAAGAGCTTTGTCAGTATTAAAAGGAGCACAAACTCTAAGATAATGAGGTGAGATTTTGCACAGTATCTTTACTGCATCCGATCAACACCACTCTGCTGCACAATTGTTACCTTTGTTGCAGCTCAGTTTCTCAGAGAGGCATCGTAACTTCCATAATACTGAGGAAGAAAGATAATCCGAGAATTGCAAAGAGTCAGAAAAATAGAACAATAGAAATCTGTTACCATTTGTAAATGATTCAGTAGGCATTCCTGCTAGCCTATCCTAATACATGGTATTAGGTATTACGGCAATCTAACCAGAGCTCGTCAGCAAGACTGAAGGATATTCTTAACTTGATCACTACAGTAAGGGAAAATCATGGTAACTCTTAAAAATCTTTAACTGTTTTTATATATTGCTTTTTTTCCCTTAGAATTTCACAACTTTCTGCTCTTCCTTTGTCTCACTAATAGCAGACAGATCTCTTCTTTTTTTTTTTGTTCTTTTCTTTGTTCTTCACTTTAACAAGATTCTAGCAATTAGCAGAGAAGAGAAAGGGTGCAAAATCTTGTATAACCACCAAGCTAAAAGCCTACAGATGCACCAATACAGCTCTGTCAGAATTCATCAAAGAAGATAAACACTCATTTCTCTTACTAATGTCACAGGTGAGACTGAAGTATTTGACTAGTGATCTAAATGACCAGCTGATTTCTGTTTTCAGGTATGCCAGCAGAGATGAGGGGGAAATCCAACCAAATACCTCTGACTGCTTCTCCTAGGAGGCTCCCCATGGCACTCTTCCCCATGAAACCAAGTACTCAAGCACACAGGCGGCTTTAGCTAAGGCTTCAAAGCTTTAACTCTAAAGATTCAAGGTGTTCAGATGAATCCATTAGAACCACCCCATTTAAAGCTGTGATAAATAACATTGCCAGAAGGTGCCAGAGCATTTCAGGACCAAGGAGACGAAACAAAATGAGGCATACCTGCATGTCTCTGGGATTCTTAAGTGGCATCAGCACTATTTCCACGCAAGCAAAAGAAAAGGAAGCAGGGGTTGTATGTGACAAAACTGATGCTAGAAAAACAGATGGTTTGGATTGCCAGCACTCAAACTCTACTTCACCCACTGAAGCTACTATCAAGCCAGAAAAGTACAGTGGAAAATAAAAATCAGTGTTGGTTTAGCATCCAACCCTCATCTGAGTATGTCACAAGCACAAGGGAGATTTGCCATAAAAACATAATTTGGGTATCATCTCTCATCATCCAATACAATTTTTCAACTCTTTCAAAATTGCATTGAAAAATCTATATAATGTTTGCTTAGATTAATGAACTGTTTGAATCTGGATCAATATGCACTTAAAGATTTGAACTGTTGACACCTGCTGGATACAGCTATAAGAATGCTTCATTCAGCTTATAACCAATCAGTACTTTGTAACTACAGGGGTTCCACTTAATAAACAAGCAATCTAATATATGACCTCTGTAGATTAATTTCCTGAGAGCAACTAAATAATCTGGATTCAAAATTTCCATGATTATACATATAATTACAGTATCACTTACCAATTAACACATTGATTTAAACCTTCTTGGGATTACGTACTTAAGTATAAAAAAGGTGATTCAACTATCACTCAAATACTAAGCATCTCTTTAAGATGGCGAAATCATGAGCCACAGAGCACTATGCATCTAACTTCTCTTGTGGAAGAAAAATGTGTTAGGATAACGGAGATTATGAGCGATGTATCATAATTACGTGTGCTACAGCTAGCCAGGGCTATTACACAGCACCCTGGACCACACCAATAACCATCATGAAATTGCTCTTCTTTTGCTGTAGGAGCAAAGCCTTTAATGTACTGTAGTTCATCCAAGTGTCCTACTGTCCTTTACTTAATAACAAAGCTGAGTGTGTGTTTGGTCTTTGGTCCTTTCTTTCACGCACACAGAGCAACCTGGCCATAGCTACAAGCATCTAATATATATACATAACAGAAATTTATGATGGTATATATATATATATATAACATAAATTTGATGGTTTATTGTTACACCTTTAACAAGGACAATAATTGAAGCAGATTTGTATTACACAGTAGTTCTTGATAAAATCACTGGTTATAAACGTTAATATAGCTCTCTATAGAGCATCACTGCAGTACATGAAGACAAATGAAAATCACTACACAACTCCCTTGCAGATCTTATTAAGTTAAAATATTAATTCAGGGTGGTAAATGAAAGTAAGGATGAGCATCCGAGACACTGTGCTTGTAAGGTGTATTCCCTGTCACATTTTGTTTTTAATATTAAGACCTTTTAATCCACCGTTCAGCTGAGTATCTGTCATTTCATGACTGTACTTTGAGGGGAAAAAGAATTCACATCTGGAAGGCAATCATTATGTTCTTCCATTTTTTCCTTATCTCTGTTTTGTGAGTAATCCTTTCACACAGAAAATTAGAATATATAATGAACAGCCGTATTCCAACACATGATATTGCTTGCAGTTTTAAAACTGTAGAGCAGAGATAAGTAACTTTCAGAAACAAATCTTGAAAATCTGATTAACTATAAGATACTTCATTAAAAAGTTACAGAACTACAACAAGAAAAAGGCTTTCATTTAATGCCGAGCTTTTGATAATACGCACATTTCATGTGACTACCACCGAGTGACAACGTAATTGATTCCTGCAAGTAATTTTTAAAAATTTAGTTTGAACCGTTCTTTTCTATCCTAAGGTATTTCCAAAAAACGCATCAGCAGCTAAAGTCGTTAGATAGCGCAAAATTCCCTGGTATGCCTGATTTTGTTTGTAATACACAAATACATAACACAGCAGATATACATGTCTTTCTAAAACATAAATGTACAACAGAGGCATAGAACTGCCCTCTGTGTCACTCACTGTAAGCCAGCTTTGGAGACACCCAATGGGTGTCATCAACAGCTGCTCAGTAAAGACTAAAAGACCAATTCACAATAGCAACGATGTAGAGCTTCCTTAGGCATCAACTAACAGCTAATGGCCAGTAGCAACTCTAGCATACAGTCATAGTTTAGGTGGAGTGTGATGCTCACAGCAGTTCCATAGCTAGAACACAACCTTGCCGTAAACATGCTGTTAGTAAGCTAGCCTGTGCACGTGGATTTCTCCTTCTCCAATCATAGGATCATAGGATGTTAGGGGTTGGAAGGGACCCAAGAGATCATCAAGTCCAACCCCCCTGCCAGAGCAGGACAAAACTATCTAACACAGATCACAGAGGAACACATCCTGGTGGGCCTTGAAAGTCCCCAGAGAAGGAGACTCCACCAGGCAACTTTATAATGATCTAAAAGAGCATTTGTCTTGACTAGTAGTGTTGCACTGAAAGAGAAAATATCGAGTCCAGTATGCTGAAATAATGTCAAGACAACACATGCAGTATGGCTGGTGGCACGGTCACTGCCCAGCTCCCTTCATGACAGAAAGCCAATCACAACCTGGACTGCTCCAAAAGAAGCACAGTCAGCAGGTCAGGGGAGGTGTTTCTGCCCCTCTATTTCTCTCTTGAGAGTCCTCACCTAGAATACTGTGTCCAGCTCTGGGGTCCCCAACATAAGGTGGTCATAGACCCATTGATTGAGTCCACAGGAGGCCACAAGGATAATCAGAGGGCTGGAGAACCTCTCCTATGAAGACAGGCTCAGGGAATTGGGGCTGTTCAGCCAGGAGAAGAGAAGGCTCCAGAGAGACCTTACATCAGCCTTCCAGTACTTGAAGGGAGCCTACAGGAAAGCTGGACAAGGACGTTTCATAAGGGCACAGGGTGATAGAACAAAGAGGAATGGGTTTGAACTGAAAGATGGTACATTTACATTAGTTTTAAGGAAGTTCTTTCACCATGAGAATGGTGAGACACTGAAACAGGTTGCCCAGAGAGGATGTGGATGTCCCCTCCCTGGAAACGTCCAAGGCCAGGTCAGATGGGACTTTGGAATAAGATCCTTTCTAATCCAAACCATTCTATGATTATATGATCTATAATATATCAGAAAGATCACTTCATCTCAGCAAGGATCTATTCCACTTCTCATTAAAAGTGTGATATGCAGTCTTTCTTCTGAATGTAGAGGTCAGTAGATCAACAGCAAATTGCTTGCAAAGCCCTAGTTGGATGACTCTGATCATGATCATGATCTTGGTTACTGCCATAAGAGTCAGAAAGTTAAAGAAACAAAAATTGAAAAATATTATGCTAATTTGGACACTGGCCTGAGATTCATGTGAATCATGATGAATTTCTAGCTCTGCCAGATGTACTGCTGTCTATACCATCGTGCCACCCTCTGCAGACACAATCAGGCTAATTCTGAACTGTAAAGTCCTATATATCCACCTGGTGCAATCAGTATGTAGATGTAATTAAACTGTCTCCACAAGTGAGCACCAGTTCAGACATGTCAGGAAGCATTTCACTCTAACAGTGTGAAGATGGGGGAAGGGATTCAGCTAGATTTTTGTACATTCAAACAAAAAAAATTCCTGTAACGTCCTGAATTAGACATGTAAGACTTTCAGTTCTTCTGATATAAATTAGGAGACAGTGGATCACAGAATCATTCAGGTTGGAAATGACCCTTGAGATCATCAAGTCTAACCGTTAACCCTACTCTGTCTACCAATTTCATCACTAAACCATACTACTAAGCTACACATCTAAACAACCTTTAAACACACCCAGGGATGGTGACTCAACCCCTTCCCTGGGCATAAGGAATCAGCCCAAAAGAGAAAGAGTCATCTTTTGCAACCATCACAATGGGTTTTACGTAAATAGGGGTAAGAGTTTAACCATCCAGCCAGAATCTCTTAACCCTGAGCAAGAAGAAAACAGAAGAGACTCCCCATCAACTGGAATAGTTGCCCTCAATCTCCAGGCATCACATCTGAAGAATATCTTTGGTGACAAGCAAGAAAAGTAGTTAACTGAGGAGCAACATACATCTGACATTTTTGTTTACAGCTGTAAGACCACAACGTAAAGGTCTTTATCATCACCATTATGCATTTTATTGAACAAAGGATATCTTCAATGCCTTTAAAAACCTCAATCAGAAAACGATGTCTTTTCTACCTTACAAAACCAATACAGGCAAAGGAAAAAGACGGCTCTCTTTCCACTCTGAAGCCTACACCACTCTGTTGAGGAACACAGGCTCAGCATTAAGGCAACAGGAAGGAAGAAAGCTTTAGATGATTGAAGTTGTAATCTATCACTTCACTATTCTCCTCAGATAACAGATGTTCTTGTCATTAGGTGCCAAGCAGCATTACCTCAAAGAGCTGAGGAACACAAGAGCTCATGGTGTCATGTGAACTGTTCCAGTAGCAACCCACTGCCCACTGACAATCAACCACTCACTTCCTCCCCTCTGCTTGGCTCCAACAAGAAGTGTAATGCTCCTCTCTAGGGCTCCTGTACCTGCCGAGGAGAGCAGAAAAGCCCTAGTTAGAGCATAAACTCATAACCAAAGTAGGCCCATGTGGATCAGGTAACATCTTAGGGTGACAGGGATAATGACTCGTCAAGAATTTTGAAAAACTGAAAACCCAGAATGACCACCAGCCACAATGCAATAGCTACTAATGTGCAATAGCTGCTGTGTGGTCCATCCTTCAGTAATCCTCCCTGTCTACCCTAAAAATTCTTACATTTAAGAGTCTTCAGGTACTGAATTCCATGGAAATCTGCCATTCTTCAGATTATTCTTAAGATTGCAAGCCAGAACAGATGTATTAGATATATGTCGCTCAACTGTGCACTGTATCTGAAGGATATTCTTGGAGTTTACACTCCCTATTCACCTAACACAGACTGGTAATTCTGCTCATCTGAACGGCTACTGGTCTGCGGATGCTCAAAGTTTCCTTCCTTTCTCACAACTAGAATGAATTTCCCCTTATTTTTATCTGCCTTCTCTGAACAGGGGAAAAGAACAACTGCCAGCCCTTTATCCTCTCCATTTTTTTTGTTGCAAGATGTGGTTACACAAGTTCGACGTTTCCTTTCTATTGGCCCAGCAGTGTGGCTTTATAAATGGCCCCATAAGGTTGTCTGCTCTATGAGTATTTTAATAGAGTGCTCCCAGAATGCTCAGAGTCTTAATCACAACCAACTTGACAAATAATGGGCCACGCTGTCGAAACAACTCATCTCTCATTTGGGTACATATGTGGGGATAAAAGTAGCTGCTGGATGCTAAACGCTTTTGAAAATCCAGCCATTTAATTTAGATACCCAAATGGGAGCCAAGCTCTTTTAAAACCTAGCCAAATATATTCTTGAAAGGAAGAAATACAGTGAAGTTGTGTAAAGTTCAACCTTTCTTCCAGAAGGAAAGGTCTGGCTTCTACATGCCTATGAATTTATGAGGAAAAACCCCTTTCTCACCATCTGTGATTACAGGTCATGACCATTTCCAAAGCTCACACTGCTACTTCTAACTAACTCTTTACAAGAATTAAAGAATTACCTATTCAAACATAATCAAAGAGACTGGCACCGAGAGTCAACAAAGTACACGTACAAATATACAATCCACATTTGCACTGAACCTTCTCTTAACATTTCTCTCACCTGTTACATTCCCTCAGGCCTTCTACAAAATACAGCAATGCTTAAAACATCATTGGTTTAAGATGTCTCCAAAAACATTGTGTTGCAGTTTGAGAACTGCTAGAACCTGTAGAAGTGCTTTCATGAGGAAGAAAAGTTGTATTGTGTTCTGGGGGACCTGTCCCCGGTTGTACAGGTCACAGGAACCTTCCCCGGAAGTGTCTGTCCTGTGACCTCCATACAAACATCTTGCATTAGAAAAAAGAGAAGAGTCATTGTCGTAGGTGACTCCATTTTGAAGGGTGTAGAGGGCCCAATATGCAGACCTCACCCACTCCATAGGGAGGTCTGCTGTCTACCAGGGGCCCAGGTCAAGGATGTAATGAGAAGGCTTCCCTCCCTGGTACGGCCAACAGACTACTACCCATTGCTAACCTTCCAGATAGGTTCTGATGACCTTGGAAGGAAAAAATTAAAAGCTATAAAGAGGGACTTCAGGGCCTTGGGTGAGGTAGTCCAGGGAATGGGAGCCCAGGTAATTTTTTCTTCTATCCTCCCT